>CAJVRN010000154.1:792500-1115406 GCA_911728415.1 Lagocephalus sceleratus
AACCAGGTGGCTGGCATAGTGTACAGGAACATCTGCACTAAGTATGGACTGGAGGTCCCTGGGTCCAGGTGGGAGACCCCCCCGAAAGTTGTGGAGAACAAGCAGGCCAAGATCCTGTGGGACTTCCAGATCCAGACTGACAAGATGGTGGTGGCCAACCAGCCTGACATCATGGTGGTGGATAAGCACCAGAAGACAGTGGTGGTGATAGATGTAGCAATTCCAAGTGATAGCAACATCAGGAAGAAGGAACACGAGAAGCTGGAGAAATACCAAGGGCTGAAGGAGGAGATAGAGAGAATGTGGGGGTTGAAGGAAACAGTGGTCCCAGTAGTGATAGGAACACTAGGGGCAGTAACACCCAAGCTGAGTAGCTGGCTCCAACAGATACCAGGAACCACATCAGAGATCTCTGTCCAGAAGAGTGCAGTCCTAGGAACAGCTAAGACTTCAGACTCCCAGGCCTCTAGTAGAGGACCTGAGTCTGAAGGAAGGAGGCACTGCCCAGGAGGGTGAGGAAGAGATTATATATATATATATATATATATATATATATATATATATATATATATATATATATATATATATATTTATAAATGAATTAAGTAATCTACCAATCACAAAAGTCAAATGTCCCTTCTATGTAGATCATCACCAGGTTTGAATCTGTGGAGAAATTTCAGTTCACTCACCTTCACAAATACCCTCCAAATTCTGAAGGTCCCCCCACAGATTTTCTATAGGATTAATGCCAGGAGACTGAGACCTTAATGAGGAGCATATTCAGCATTTTGAGTTGATGTCGAAGTGGTCAGGTTTGGTGTTTATGGGACCATAGCACATTCTCCCAAACTTTTTAGAAATATTCATGGATTCACTGGCCATCTTCAGACGGCACTCATATGTACCTTCTTAATCAAGAGAACCTTGTGAGCACTGTAGGTTGTCAGTCTAGCACAGTACTGGTGTCTCGTCTTTCTTCTATTTTTAATGATCATGCCAATAGCGGTCTATTTCACACCAAAGCTCTTGGTGATCTTGGTCCTGTAGCCCATTTATAGCCTTCTGTACTGGGGATCTTCAATCTTGTCTTTGATGCCCTTTGATGCCTCTTTTGGTCTTATCAATGATGGTGAAGAGATTTGACTGAAAGAGATTCTGTGACAGTTCTTTTATACACATAATGAGTTGGGAATATGGCCTTAAAGGAAAGGGTTAATTTGGCTGTCTCATGGGCATCTAACAGGTCTGGGAGGTCAAAAGTCCTGTTGGTTGGTAGAAGATCAAAATCAGATCTACACATATTAAAATAAATTTCAAACTGACACAGAGAAGAGAGGGAAGGAGAAGGATGTAGAAACTGTAAAGAAAATGTAAAATAGTGGTGATGACAGTGAAAAAAGAATTAGTGAAGAATTGTAACACTTAGCTTTGAGGTGAGGTGACTTTGATATATATATATATATATATATATATATATATATATATATATATATATATATATATATATATATATATATATATATATATATATATATATACTGCTACCGTCAAGGCCCCCTTGTACTGTTTCCAGTGGAGAGCCAGCTGGTAATAGCTGCTAAGCCCTGCCTACCAGCTCAATGTAACAATCTGTCACAGTCTTCCAAGCTTTTGTATAACACTTCGTATGGCCCTCCTAGTGGTTGATGCATACTACTAATGGATAGTTTTCTTTTTTAACCAAATATTTTATGTCCTAGATGTGAGGAATACAAACCATTCATCTATTTATTTTTTTGTTTTTATTTTCACCTTTACTGAAATTGTCAAGATGTAGCCATGATGTCTCAATCAGAGTTAAGCCCAAATTTATCATCCTTATCATTTGATACTGTTGTCCCCTGAAAGTGAATCAGTGCAGGTTTGCTTCTTGTATTTTAAGATTAGGAATCTTAATCAGAAATCACATATCATGCTAATAGACCACTCTGACAGCAGAGGGGTCTATTGGCATGATTGTGGTCTAAACCTCAAGTTTACACGTGGTTCCCAGAATCTTTTAAAGTACAGAGGGTGGCCAAGCCTTTAGATATCAGCCCCCTGCTGTGGAACCAGCTTCCCTATCCAGGAGGCACACCCTCTCTCTTTTTAACATTAGGTGTAAAACCTTTTTCTTTAACCCTCTGAATACCAAGCTCTTTCTGGTTGTATTTTTGGTTCTGTCACATGGTCTTAGTTTTCTCTGCAAAGTGAACTCCTGCAGTCCCTCCCCTTCCTGCACCCACCTCCTCTCTCCTCCACAAGATCGTCTTAAAAACAAAATCAAACCAAAGTATGTTTGTCTCACTGAAACAGTACTAAATCAAATGTATGGCCCAAAGAAATCAAGATAATTCAGCTAAGTTAAGAGAGAAGAGAGCATTTAAATGCAGCCTGTGTAGGTCACTTGGTCTTTGAACCTCAAGTCATGCAGCATGAATAAGTAATATAAAGGAAGTAGCTGGTGACATGACAAGATAAGGGTAACGATGTAGTGAATGCGAGACTCCCACATTGTAGGACACAAAGTTATAGTTTTGAATCGATACACTTATCTCTTGCTGCTCCAGTTTGCTTCTAGCTAAGGACATTCGGTCTCAAATATTATAGATCAACTGGGAAAAGGTCCATTACAAACAAACTCAAAAGGGACATAAAGTAGCATCACAGTTTATGCCAGAGCTAGACATACTGATTCATCTAATTAGTACTTTACTTCTGTCTGTAAATCTATTTTCCATCTGCATGTGGTTCAGAGGTTGCTTGTAAATTTAACCCAATGTAAATCTGCCATAGTGTCTCCTGAAGAACTGCATGTTTTCAAGGATAGTTTCCATACATTGTTACATTCCATTCACAACTACAACGAATGCACACCAGATTTCAAATTTGAAGACATCCAGCAGATGTTCTGTCTTTTTGCTAAAGTTTTGGATTTAACTTTCCATACATCATCAGAATTGGTGACAAGTGGAGGATGGGGTCTTCTTGTGCTGTCATGCTGAGCATTTTGGTTGTCAAAATTGGAAGAAAGACGAATGCTAATGAATAATCAATAAACCTTGTTTAAACAAGTTTCTACTTCATTCTACTGGATTTTAGGGAAATGCAGCTATAATATATCCAAAAATATCAGTTCCACACTAGAAATATTTATATTGATTCAGTTTTCTTATGTAAAATATTTATGGATTTATTTATTGGTACATTTGCATGCCTACAGAAGATGGCAAACTTTTTTTTTCTTTCTAAGGAAGTGTAAAAGTAATTTATATCTGGGGTTCTTCTTAGAAATGATTTTCATCTACCTCAGTATAATACATTGTAAATAGAATATATTTATCAGAAGATTTGGATTGAAATCAGCATAGTGCTCCATGTAATCACTTTTGACACACGTTAAAAGATAAGATAAACAAGAAAGATGTCTGACAAGACAAAGTAGATAAAAGTGCTTGGATGAAGAGGCTTAGTTCTTTGAGAAATTATGTCAGCTATTCTTTGAGAATTTGATCTTATTTTTTTGGTGGTGAAGCTGAATTTCAGTTATAATTATGAGGTATGTAAATATTGACAGATATGTCACAAAAATGTAATCTCACTGTAAAAATGTATTTCACTTAATTTCAAAGTAAACACTATGTTCTCCACCACAAAACTGTACATGTGCAGTTCATCTATGGTGCATGTATTTACAATGAAATATGTGGCAAATAATCATGTTTTTGTTTTTTGAAGCATGTTAAATCTCGACCATTTCTGGGCCATTTTATTCTGTGTGGCTGCTTTTTATGGGCGTCAGGAGTGAGCGCTTTTGCAGTTTCGATTCTTAGATCTATGATTCTTGTGTGTTTGTAATATTAAGCCAATTGTGATTTGATTTAATTAGCTGCTTTTTAAGATGATTAGTCATTATGACTTTAATGAATGAGTTAAAGTTTGAAAATGATTATGTTAGGTTATGTTTTTTATTTTATTATGACTCAGCATATTTTAGGAGTCCATAGTTGTCTACTGATTCTTTGTTCTCCCAATTCATCCCAGTCCATGTCATGCCCTTGACATCAAGCCTGAAGTCATAAGGTGCTCCTAACATCATGGTATGATGTGTTTGCTCATTACGTCCAGATAATATGCACGTAACATATTATTATTGATGTCAAGGTTGTTTAAGCTAAGATTGACCAGCAAAATCATCAGCTTTGAGTGATATAAAAACTGTCTTGTTTAGAGAAAAGATTACCCTTAGCAACGACTTGATAGATCTTCTGCACTTCTGCTCTGAGTCCATTTGATCGATCAATGTGGGTTGACTTCTGACTTCTTCATATGGGTTACTAAATGGGTTTTCTTCTCAAAATATCATTCTGTGTCTGTGTCTCCATTCCTCAACCACAAGACTGTGATAAGGTTTTTCTGAGGGAAAAAACAGCTCTTAGAACATAACATTTTAGAAAGTATTTTATGTATTTATGTATTCGACATATTTACTTTTTAGATTTCTTCTGTTGTGGTGTTTTGGTGTCATTTTATTTATGTATTTATTTGTTTGTTTGTGTGTTTGTTTTGAAACGCACAACATTGCTTCAAATTGCACATATGAATGTGATAAATCATGTAAGAGTTTCCTGGGTAAATCTCATTTTCAACAATAACAACAACAAAAATAATAATAATAAAAATAAAAAAGACAGCTGACAGTAGCAAGAAAGTTTTAAGCTCCAGGTGATTCATGCATACAGGACACAGAATTCCACTTAGATAGAACACTGCAATTCATTGCTTAAATTTTGACACCACAGACTTTCAAATGAAAGCTGCATACATTTTGGACTCACGAAATAGACCAGAATAACTGAATACAGCAGATTTTTTTGCTATCATTTATGTTATAATAAAAAAAAACAGATGTGTTAGACACTAGTCTGCAAACTAACAAAACCATGGTTGTAGTTACTGTCTCTGTAAAAGAATTACAAGCTGCTTCTTTGCATTTAAACTCCATTGTCATCACTGATTTAAAGGATAAAAGAATGAAAGAATGAATCAATCAGTCAATCAATCAATGCCCCTTCCTCCCTTTAGATTTGCAATGGAATTTCTTTCCAGAACTCTTTTCCATTCTCATACAAAGCTTGTTCTTGGTGAACAACTGCACTTAGTTAGGTTCTCAAATATCTTTCGCCTCTTCTTCAAAAGACTTCTTCAGTTCTGAAATGGCTGGAGCCCGAGCTTGAAAATATATCATTAACATTAGGATAGATCATTAGTATGCTCAATCCTCCCACCACATTTTATTATAAACACAGCCAGTCATTTTGCATACATACACCCATGCACACTTGCACGCACGCACACACACACACACACACACACACACACACACACACACACACACACACACACACACACACACACACACACACACACACACACACACAGGCCTCTTTAGGCTCTTTACCAGTCTGCTCCGGCAGACTATCATGAGCCATTCGGACAGTGTCTGTTAAAGACACCAGATGAGAACTGCATGAAAAGCTTCTTCTTTCCTCTCCAGCTGTCTGAAAGCTGCAGAACAGATGTTGGCAAATCTGCAGCTTTTAAACTGAAACATATACTGTGTGTCACATGTAAATGCCAGGCTCCTATATATTAATCCTATACTGTTCTAGAGAGATGTATTTGTTTAGAGGGCACTTCAATTTGCCATCAGTGACTCTTTTCTTCTTTGAAAATTCACATTGAACTCTCCTTATGCCCTTTGGCCTGCAACTTATCCAGGCTCATATGGGTACTTTTATGTGCGTTTATAGTGTCCCATACACTCCAAAGCATTCTGTATGTTAAATGTGTCTGCACAATCTTGTATAGCTCAACAATACGCATTCTATACTGTAATGAAAGGGGACATGAGTTTAGTAACAAGTCTACCACATGCTGAAGCACTGGATATACCTGTATTATTATCTTCCTCCCTCAGTGTAGCAACCATTGTGCAAGGTTGTCCAGCCTCATTAAGAACTTAAATGTGCTGCAGAATTTAATGAACACTGTTGAAATATGGTGTCAGCTACAAGTTCACACACATAGCAGATTACTAACTGCATGAACAAATCAATCAAATGCAATTCAAGATTTTTCTTTGTATACTTAATAAAGCTTTTCATTCCTTATTGAATTCAACTAAATTGTGCCAAGGTTCACACTCTTCAAGTGTGAAATTCTTGAGAACAAATTTCATTTGGCAACCATTTTACATTCCTCTCTCTTCCCCATACATATTTCAACAGGACTGCCATTATTTTACTACTGCCTCTAGAATAACATCTATTATACTGGGATATTTTTGCATGTGACCAGCAAAGAGAATGTGGTGGATAGGCTGTAAGACTATATTTACTGTAGGCCTTCAAAGTAAATCTGATGTGCTCTGAAGTGTCATTTTATCACATTTTATCTCTGCATCATGCTACTCAGGGGCTGATTACTTCAGTACCAGTAAAGTCATTCATTGAAAGTGCAATTTCAGATTGTCTTCATGTTTGAACAATACAATCGAGAGATATGGGCATGTGTGATTTGAAAGTTTTTAAGTTTTCATCAGAAGGTGTGGCTGTTAAGATAGTGCTACCTCCTGTTAACAGGAAATGTCATGTTGTACATTGTGCTGGCCTGTTTCGAGTGTGTTGAGCACATTTATCTCAAACCAGGTGAGAAACGAGTCAACAATATCATGATGATGCTTCACTGTGAAAATTACAACTAATAGAGGGCATAATTATGATGGAGCAGTGAAAAATCAATGTCTCACCGTGAATGGAAAAGTTGTTCTAACTTGTGTGTACAATTTAGAATCTGCCTGGGAATTCACAGGTTTGACCAGATATGTAACCCAAACACATGAGCATTTCAATATTTGCTGTGTTATAGCATCACCTACATAGATTCAATGAAGCAGCCCCTAGTCTAATTTTGACTTACATGTGTGAGATAACAGATGTATTGTAAAGTGGCTCTGTAGCTCCCCTAAAACACACACACACACACACACATAGAAGCCAAAAACCTAGAAGAGGTGTCTTTGTTAAATATCCTATACTCAACAGAAATTGAGATATCTTGATTTTTGTGTATAGTTTTGTCATCTTTTCAGCCATTTACAGGCCTTGTAGTGAACCAGACTCTTCCGAAAAGAATAAATCTGATCTACTTCAGCCTGTAAATTCTAAACAGCCTCACAAAACTAAGTAGCAAAAGCTGTGTTTTTGTTAAGCATTCCATCCTTGAGGCTTGGCAAACTCTGATAATTGTCTCAAGAGGGATGTTGAAGACAGGTCTCTCATTTTTACAAACTTCTCGTGGAACTTTGCTCAGATCATACTTGAACTGGCCTACTTTTCTAACTCAAGACATGGGTGATGCTAAATTGCAATTTCTATAAGAGGAAGTGGCAGTAAATCAGATATACATTGTTAATTTAGGCTCAGAGATTGATTATTGTCTCGGTCTTAAGATATACAGTACATGTGTACACAGATATATTCAACAAGCTCTGTTTCTCAGTGTGCCTGTCACTAGTATCTCAGAATTCAGGAGTTTTTCACCTGGCATTCACCTGTCACACCTCATGTGCTGGCCAACAAGTGGGTTGATTGACAAGGGGGTTGATCAATGCTTAATTTAATTTTTTGCTATACAGATTTCTCTAAACTAATGTTTCTTTCTCTGAAAGACAGAGCACAAGTAATAATTACAAAACTGCCTATGTTACCTACTGTGGTCTTTTTATGCAAACATATAGCTTCATAAATGTAGTGTTACATAATTTAAAATGAGAGGTAAAAAGGGACTAAAATAGATCATGACGTTTGCTGATGGCTCTGACATGTTTAATAGCTGGGAAAATTGTTGCTTATGTGCCTTGTCCTCTTGCGATGGCATATCAGTATTCTGTAGAGCGTGATGGTCCTCATAAATGGTTTAGGAGCATGCTTGCAGAATTTGCAGCTGCTCTATTCAATCAAGCACATTCTCAATAAAATACCAGGCTCATCTTGCAATTGCGTCAAAGTGCAAAAGACTAAAATAAAAAAATAAAGTAAAATAAATAAATTAAGCGACATTCTTAGTACCGCGTATATTTTAACCTTATGGATGACACAGATCTATTTTTAAAGGAATGATTGATGACAACCTACAGACTCCTGCTTAACAGAAAATAATTCACATATACAGACTAAACATATTTAACCCAATGAAAATGAGTGTTTTTTTGTTTTAGGTTTTTCTTTGGTTTTGTTTATTTTTCTTTCCATTTTAAGAGGTGAAAACACTACATATTTGTCCATTTCTCTTGGTCATAAAAGCTCCATCAACAAAAAGAAAGTTGTAGAGTTTGTAAAAGGCATCTTTGGGCATGAGGAGGTCTAAAAAATGAATAATGTTCCTTCACTACCTCAAGTGACTATTTGGCCTCATATGGTTTTATAACCTAATTTTACTCCCCTGGGTCTATAAATTTGTCTGCATGTAGAAAAAATAACACAAACAAACAAAAAAAAAGCATCACAGTGTAGAAATGAATAGATATTTCCGACAGCCGAGACTTTGGGGATCTGCATCAGTGTCCATGACTTGCCAAAGTGCCAAAAGAGAGATGGGTGATGCTGGAGGGGGCTGAAAGTAACAATCCCAAATTGTAGCAGATTGCCTTTTAGAAAAGAAAAAACATTGTATGAGGTGCCAGTCACACAATAATTGGTGCTAAATTGGGCATAGGGTGACAGCCCCTATCTGCTTTATTTGTGTGTCCAAAAAATGTCATGTCTTAATCAAAAGTTAAAAATGTCATTGCATTTCTTTATTTATACAACTTTGTCCTCAATAGGCAAATAGCAGTAAGTACCTCCTCTGTCCCCAGTCAACCCTGACCAGAAAAGAAAAAGCCATATATGGAGAAGACGTATCAAATTTTCTGTCACATGGGAGTCGAGTAGCAGCAAGAAAGCATAATGGTTCCTAGGGCAAATTCTCATTCTCTTAAGTTGCTTTCAAAGCCTTATCAGGTTTCCTTTGGACTGTAATATGTGTTCTAAATGTCTCTGCAGTAGACTACAGTGTAATTGCTACTTGCAAGAAAGTGCCCTTGTTTGAAAAGTTACTAATGTTGAGTTGATATTGATTAAGTTCTTTCTTTGGAAAAGGGAGTGAGAGAGAGAGCACATGCACGTGTGTGTGTGTGTGTGTGTGTGTGTCTGTGTCTGTGTGTGAGAGAGAAAGAGAGACTAAGACAGGCATAGATTACACAATTGTGTTTACTGCATTTTTAACAAATGATGAATGTACCTCTGAGGCTCAGGAAGCTGCAAGCTTTTGTTTTTGTATTTCATCCACGTTGTCCTCCTGACAGCACCTAGAGTCTCCCTCTCCCTGCAAACCGGCCACCTTCAGCTGGTTGGCTGTGGTGGTAGGATGCGATATGAGCTGACAGCACAGTAATAACCCATGCAAATTAAAGGGTTCGGTGGAAATTCTAATGTTGAAGCACAAAGGAAGAAATGATAAAAAGCATTCCAATGTCTTTTATCACATGGTGCCACTTGTACTGCAAAAATGAAGGCTTTTAAAGGGACAGGCTCACATAGCCTATTGGGGACGGGTGCCACTGTCCATTTCTACATGTCTGTTTGCTGGATGATTGTGCTGTAGGAGCCATCAGTGGATGTTTTAAAGGAGCATCATCATAATCCTGCATCTCAGTAATAATGCAATAATAAGTAAGTTGAAACATAAAACCTACTTACAAAGGAAAATGCCCTATTTGAGAATGATATATTCCTGCCAAACAATGAATGAAAAGTACAAAAAAGCACATATATATATACAATAAATATATATTATTATATACTTGTTATATACTTGTGACCTCAAGATTTTGGATGTGACTAAGCAGCACTTCTTACAAGGGCATTCATCTGTATGCAGTGTGCATGTTCAGTGTATTCCTTTGTAACAAAAAGATGAAGAAAAGAAAAGCAGCACTGTAGTGCAGTGGGTAGAACAGCAAAAAATAAAGAAAACATGGTATGACATTGTATTCTGTTTCCACAAGAATTGTTAAGCTGAATTCACATAAGCCAATTACACATATGTGAATAAAACAATAAATTACCACCTACTACTGGAAGTGCTTTTAAAGAAAGGTTTTACAGAGGATCATCATCCGTTTGGATACAACATATGAGAGATGGCAGTGGCAGTACCAGGATTAAGGCGGTCTTTTCAGGGTCAAAATTCTGTTTCCTGTAGCCACTTGTAGTAGTACTATTTGGAAAAGCGAGTGTTATGTATGTGCCTTATTGAGTATGTGTCCAGTGTTCCTGCTCTCTCTCTCTCTCTCTCTCTCTCTCTCTCTCTCTCTCTCTCTCACACACACACACACACACACACTATGTATGTGCTGGTGAAGGATAACCAAAATCAGTGAGAAATAAGAGTAAGTGTTCTGTTATTTGTTCTTAGCACCCAAGAAGAAAAACTCTCAAATTGTAGCTTTCATCTGGATTTAATAAAGCTGACCTCTTAGCTTATTTAAATCAAAGTGTACACTAAGTATAGAACCTGTGAATTCATAGTTGGAAAAAGTCCAGTTTTATCAGTCAACCAAGGAGGATTGTGGATCCTGTACCTTTTTACATTTCTGTGTTTGTTTATGCCCCTTCAGCATCCACTGATGGTTTCCACAGGATTTAAATATGTGGGTATATATGTATACACACACAGAGACACACACACACTCCTTTGTGTGACCAAACCTGACCACTGGTGTGCTATTCTTTGTATTTGATGAAAATTACTTGGCTTATTGAATTGACTTTCTGTATCTGCTGGGTTGGATATGTTTGCCCATTTGGATTGTCTACTGGTACAAATGTAATGTTGAACGAAATGTTAAAACTCCCATTATTTATTTTGTATTTGGCATTGTAGTCCAGCCTAACCTGTTGTGACAGCCACAGGATAACAGCGCTTGACAACGTGGCTACAACTCAGTGGTAAAAATTAAGGTGAAATAGATTATCTTTGTGTGTGTCACAGCACTACTGTGTGTAACAAAAATAAGCAAATGCTGCTTTTAATGCAGCATTTTAGAAATGTGTTCATGGAACTGCAGGTATCATATGTTTTCACTTTTAAAGTATACTGTAGGTTGGTTAGTACATTTTTTGCAGAAGTTACGGTGAATCAAGTTTTATTATTTTGTTTTGAATAGAAAATACAGTATTTATTATTTGATATTGTGTATTTTTCTGTTCCGTTTGGCTAGCTAGACCCATTTAAGATGAGTTGCAGCGTCTTTGGAATGCATTTGTAAAAGACTAGTTAGTTATGTGAATACAGAGAGTGCTTCAAAAATGTAGAATCGAAATTGTTGCATGTGGTTTGCAGAGGTAGGTAGTACCTGGCAAAATAACACCTACCACATTGATGGCAGAAGCTAAGGTTTCCCAGTAGAACCATACCCAAAGCATCACACTGCCTATGCAGGTGTGTCTCTTCCCTGTGCATTCTGGTGCCACGTGTTGCTTTTCAATTCTTTCTGAAAGACACACCTGATGGCTTTCCATAATTGAATTTTGATAACACATGATAACACAAACAATAGTGAAAATAAAATTTAATAGAAAATCTATTTGACTGCATGATTGATCGAGCGGGTTGAAATGGTGTCCCATCCATTGGGTTGCACCCTAGGCAACTGCCCATGATGCCAATGCAAAGATCTATAGCAGGGGTCTCCAACCTCTTCCACAAAGGACCACGTGGCTGCAGGTTTTGGCTCCAACCCAGCAGCAGCACACCAGACTTGACTCATTTAATCAACTCATCTTCAGACAGCTGATTGGTCGAACTATGTGTGCTTGACTGGTTGTAACAAAAACCTACAGCAACATGGCCCTTTGTGGAAGAGGTTGGAGACCTCTGTTCTACAGGGATAAGCATAAGGGTGTGTATGTGCATGTATAATTCTTGTGCTGTGTCCAGTATTAACTTATACAAATATTTCATTTGCACTGACTGCTGTCTATGACATTTACCCCATTATCGGTCTCTTGCCCTGACTGAAGAAAACAGTAACTTTTGTAAATGTTTCCTTACTGACCTGCACCAATATGGGAATTTCAGTCGAATGGAAACCTGCAACATGACCAGCATTATTCATCACAAGTAGAATTTTCATTAACTTTGATTAATTCCCTGCAGATTGCTGCAAAACTCCAGGCATCTCTTTCAAACTCAGTGATGTAGTTTTATGGGCAAATGAATTATTAATCAGAGACAATGGATTGTTGGTTGTTGTTTTTCTTTTTTCTACATATTGCAAAAAATTGACACAGCTTCTATGTCAAACACTCTATCATGATTAGTCAAAAGCAGACACCTCTGACAGCATATCACATGACAGGTTGTGACAAGCTTGTCAGTAAGCTAATAGAGTGTTCTGAGGTTAATTTACTTCCATATGAATCACATCAATAAGCAATTAAGTAGTCTGAAAACACCAATGGACCCAGAATGACAGCTAAACTCCCCCAACCCAGTCTTCAATCAGTTAATTCTTGCTTCATATGAAAGACTGAAGAATAAAAACCTCCAATCATCAAAATGCACTCTTTTGACAACTTTTGATGCAGAATGAGATTTGTGTAATTATACCCAATACATCATATATTGTTTTTGAACACTATTAGTATAAATTATGCATTACCAGGTCTTATTACACATGGGGATATTTTTCCTCATTTTTCCTGGATTATTTTGTAGATAAGACCCTTTCTCAGATAGGAACATGTAAAGACACACACAAATAAGCATTACTCCAGCAACGTCCTTTTACTAAATTGGAATTTCACAAAAAGAACCAGTTTGAGTTTGGGTCTGTAGAATTAATTTTAAGAAAGAAAACCTCACAGTGGGGGATAATTCAACCTCATTAATAAGAGCAGACATGTGCTACATATATAATATTTTAAGTAGACATTTTTTCTGGCCCTGCAGGTAGCTTTTTAAGTATATTTATTAGAAAATCTCAGATCACTCATGCATTATCAGTGTCAGACTGCCCTCCCCATGCTCAGATAAGGAATCAATTAATACAATTTGGATTTAAAAAAGTCTGCACCTAGTCCTTTTGCAGTGTAGTTTGTGTTGGTATGTGATAAAAGGACAGTAAAGGATGAGGAGAATGCTGTTACACACCAATATAAGCTACAATTTTCTACTACTGGCTGTTGCCAAATAAACTCTGGGGTCACATCCTGTGCTGTATATGACCTATTATAATAATGAAGACAACAACTCCCATGAGGCTCTCCTAGTCACATCCTCATTTTTATTCCCATCCTCACAGTGATGATATGCTGTGCCTCAACGTATCATTTCAACGCAAATTTTCAAAGACTTTCATTCATGGCTTCTGTCTCCACATAATACTGTGAAGTCTCGCTCCCACATTTCCCTTTGCGCTGCCATGCTAATCGTGCTTGATTCCCAAGAGAATTTTTTTAGACGTGGGGGTTAGTGATATGATATGTATGAGATTTTCTACCATATCAGCCCAATCTTACTCACATACGCTTGGAGGAAGCTAAAATGTATTCTCACAATCTCTGTTAATGTTTAATGTTTTAAGTGAAGATTCTCAGCAGTGGTGTATTGTTCAGGTCTGCAAATTTGATTCAACAAGTTATTTTATAGTGCACCAGTGTTGCTCTTCACTTTCAGTCTCATGTCATTTTGCCATATGATAACATTTTAATGTTTTAGGGAAAGTCACAGTAGATGTTTGAAAAGCAGTGTAAGGATCTCAGGGTAGCATTTCTTGTCTGTTAATGTTTTGTTGTTCTCCACAGCACCGCCAAACAACATATCAGTGGTGGCAGAGAACACTCCCGCCCCATTTAGTCGATACCAAGCCCAGAATTTCACTCTTGTCTGCACTGCAAAAGGAGGAAAGCCAGCCCCATCGGTGAGTTTGTTGTTGGCAATACACCCTGCATAACATCCACAAGGGACATTCCTTTAAAGTAGATCCCTTTTGTTTACTAAAAAGAAAAGTAAAAGGAAACTACTGGATTTTCACAAAGATCACACCTTTTATGTATCAGTGCAGAAAACATTTCAAGAAAATAAATAAATAAATAATCTTTTTAAATCCCACTTCAAAAAGAAGTACGACAACACTAAAATCCTTGATCTTGCTGAATCCTGTACACATCACAACGTTATTTGCAAAAATATGCTGGTGTGATAAATGCACTAAGAAGACCACACTCATGCAAGTACGCACGCAAGCACACACACACACATACACGCACACACATGCACAGATTGTGTTTTCACTTCATGTAACTGTCTGACACTGTTACATCCATTAGTCACTGACAAATGATTGATTTTTAGCACTAATTTAGTCCTGCAGTGTGGTCATTAAAAAAAAGCTAGATCAGATTTTGGGAACAGACACATTAGCGTTATTGATGATCACACTCACTGTAATTTGTCTCATCAGTGACATGACGATAATGATATTCACACATACACACACGCACACACATATGTATATTTATATATGTATACATATATGTATATATGTATACATATATACATATACATATATATGTGTGTGTGTATGTATGTATGTATGTGTGTGTGTGTGTGTGTGTATGTATGTATGTGTGTGTGTGTGTGTGTGTGTGTGTGTATGTATGTATGTATGTATATATATATATATATATATATATATATATATATATATATATATATATATATATATACACACAAACACACACATATATATATAAATGCAGGAATGTAATAGCAAGCACCTATACAATTTTCCAGGAAATTTGGAAAGTGGCAATGCCAGGATCTTTAGAATGTCTGAAGCATATGCTTCTCAGATTGATACAGTGTTAGCTTGCAAACACACTTTTTAAAATGGCTGCTCCCTTTCTTCCCACTGAGTCATTATTCATCATCTGTGATATATGTTAATGTCCTATACACTATACACTTTTGCAGCAATTATGAGCCCAGTGAGAGGGGAGTGCAAGGTGACTATGATTTCCATCTCTCAGGTGCCTGCTGGTCAATGATGTGATGGTTGGGGTTGTTCTGCTGGCTGTGATGACAAAGGAAACTTTAAGTCATTACATTGAACGGTAGCTGGATCCTTTCAACACTTGACAATAGTGCAAAATAATTGAGGAAATGTGGATTTCATCTGGTCAATAAGCCTAGGCTCTTTGTTAGACTCTGTTAAACAGCTACTAATTGCAAGTAATGTCAATAACTCAGAGTTGTATTTTATTTAGAAATGTATTTCTACTGTGTCCATCCCATCTAAAAAGTAAAGTAAATAAAAATAATGTGCTTAGAAAGGGGCAGTAATGTTACCATGATCAATCAATCAATCAATCAATCTTTATTTATATAGCGTCTTATACAATCAAAACAGTTTCAAGGCGCCAGACAAGCAACAGTGGCAAGGAAAAACTCCCCTTTAACTGGAGCAGGACCAGGCTCATGTAGGGGGACCCTCCTGATGATGGACAGATGGGTAAAGAGAGAGGAGAGGAGAGGAGAGGAGAGGAGGGGAGAGGAGAAGAAGGAGAAGGAGGGGCAGAGGAGAGTGAGAGAAGAGGAGAGGAGAGGGAGAGAAGAAGAAGAAGGAGAAGGAGAGGAGTGGAGAGGAGAGGAGAGGGAGAGGAGAAGGAGAAGGAGTGGAGATGAGAGGAAAAGAGAGAGGCACAGAGCACAGAAACATACAAAAATACAAAATACACTATACAACGGGCCAGAGGTCATCATGCAGCTCTGAAGGTGGCGATACCTGTAAATAAATACAGAAGGGGGGGGCAGAAAAACTACACAGGAATCTGCATAACTAGTCTGCTTGATGAGGAGGAGGAAAGGAGAGGAGAGGAGAGGAAACCATCACCAGTGTGGTGACAGAGGCCTGTCAGGTGATCGTGTTTCCGGACCCCGGCAGCCTTGGCCTATAGCAGCATAACTAGTATCTTAACCTAACGATTAGACGACCCCCTAAGTATGATCATTTGTCTGTCTATGATAGTAACTGGAACTACAGAATTAGTTACAATAAGCTTTTTCAAAGAGGTAAGCTTTAAGTCTGATCTTAAAAGTAGCGATGGAGTCAGCCTCCCGTACCTGGACAGGTAGCTGGTTCCATAGCAGGGGGGCCTGCTAGCTAAATGCTCGGCCCCCCAATCTACTCCTAAAGACTCTGGGAACCACAAGTAGACCAGCGTTCTGAGAGCGGAGCGGTCTATTGGGCTGGTAAGGTGTCACTAGCTCCTCCAGGTAGGATGGAGCTAGGCCTCTGAGGACCTTGTAGGTCAAGAGGAGGGTTTTAAAAATGATTCTCAATTTAACGGGCAGCCAATGAAGAGATGCCAGTACAGGAGTTATGTGATCTCTTTGGTCAATACCTGTCTGAACTCTGGCTGCAGCATTTTGGATCACCTGGAGGCTTCTTAAAGAGTTGTTTGGACACCCTGATAGTAAAGAATTACAATAGTCCAGCCTGGAAGTAACAAAAGCATGGACTAACTTTTCAGCATCATGCCGCAACAGTAGCTTCCTGATCTTTGTGAGGTTCCTCAGATGAAAAAAGGCACTTTTAGAGACTAATTTGATGTGTGAGTTAAAGGAGAGGTTTTGGTCAAAAGATACTCCTAGATTCCTCACAGAGAGACTAGATGCTAAAGAGATACCATCTAGTGTGATAATCTGATCTAACCTATCCCTGAGAGGTTCAGGACCAAACACCATGACCTCAGTTTTTCCTGAGTTAAGGAGGAGGAAATTTGAAGACATCCAGGACTTTATGTCTTTAAGACAGATCTGGAGCTTCACCAACTTCTCTGTCTCCTCTGGTTTCATGGATAAATAAAGCTGAGTGTCATCAGCAAAATAATGAAAATTTATCCCATGCTGCCGAATAATGTTCCCTAAGGGAAGCGTGTACAAGGTGAAGAGGATTCATCCAAGTACAGAACCTTGTGGAACTCTGTGGCTAACCCTACTGTATGAAGAGGGAACGCCATGGACATGAGCAAACTGGTATCTATCAGATAAATATGATCTAAACCAGTCTACTGCTGTCCCTTTAATCCCAGTCATGATGCAGCAAAATCATTTTTAAAGTTGCAGTTTGAAAAGTTTTTTAAAGTTTGAAAAAAGAAAGTAACAATGTTACCCAGCTGGCCATCAGCAGGAGGGTCCCCTACATGAGCCTGGTCATGCTCAAGGTTTCTTCCTGTTAAAGGGGAGTTTTTCTTTGCCACTTTTGCTTGTCTGGGGTTAGGCCCTGGGATTCTGTAAAACACCTTGAAACAATTTTGATTGTATAAGGCGCTATATAAATAAAGATTGATTGATTGATTGATTGACGTAAGTGGCCATATCTGTGCAGAACAAGGAAGGCAAAGTTACAATTACTATTAATTACAATGGGGAAAAGGCTGTTGCAAATATTCTTATATTTTAATTTTTATTGGGTATTCAAGCATGAGCACAAAGTATCCCTTTTAAACTGCGACTATTTGTCACATTAATACAGTTGTCCACAGTCACAGTGCATAAGAAAACCTCATTACTGGCTTGTAAGTGCTTGAATGTTGTTGCTTTGGCCCAGTTATATGGCTGCAACTTCAAACAGCCTCCTTTGCTTTTTGATGAAACTCATTTATTCTGTGCTTGTACTGCTGCCCCAGGGCATATTGTAAAAAGAGCTGTTGTCAACCCAATTTTCAATGTAATATCATTACAAGCTGGGTCTAAATACTGGCGTAACTTATACAAAATAGCCCCAGCCATTGAGAAACCATTAGTATGACTATTCACTTGCAATTCTTAGTTTAATGGTTTTTTTTCTTTTTTGGGAGGATATCGATGATTTGTTTTTGTTGGATTATTAAAAGAATAACTATAACTTATTGCTGTTAAAATAAAACCTCTTCTCTATTTGATGTGTATTCAGCCCTCTGGCTATTCTTAAAATAATGATTAAAAACTGGGTTTACTAAGGAAACTAAACTTTTAAACGATGACTGACAAATTAAACATTTGAAATAAGTGCAGCATATCAAATCTAAATAACCTAACCTTTCAGATTTTGAAACCTGAAATGTCTACATTTTGGATTTGTGTCAAAATATACTGGAACTCAATGAAGATTGTTGGGTGTATAAAGTGCAGGGCCGGTTTACAGCATTTCCCTATGTGGAGAAATAACGTTAGATCACATCTTCTTTTGCATCAGCCTGAATCCATGGACAGTCTTTCACAATTAATCAATCAACATGAGTAGTTGATGAGTTTAGGTTGTTATTTAATGTGTATCTTTAATAGAATGAAGTCTATTGATATGCTAGAGGTGTTCAGCTCAAAATGATGTCAGTCATAAATTCCCCCCAATTACACCACAGTTATGGAGAGGGGTATATCATCATGGAGACAGAAATGCTGTTTGTTTATTTATTACAAATGATCATGATCACCATTTGCTAACCACAACATTTACCAGCATAACAGGTTGAGTTTGCTATAACTAATATTAACAGCAATGTTCTAATCTCCTTGCAGAGGTGAGTGTATCTTTATGAATGTAAATCAGTCTGACTGTATAATTAAACTTAACACAGGGTTGAATTTACTGGGGTTCTTTTCTTGGGCACATTGTATCTTGAAGGATCAGGGGCTGATTTGAGTTGTATGCCCTGCATGTGTTGTATAAAGGTAAAACTTTGGTTAAAGGTTTGGTCTTCATGCACTTATCAAGGCCAGGGTTGTGTAGGCAGCTTTTTTTAACATCTATTTCACAAAGAACAGCATCCCTAGCACTTATCCTGCAAGTGGTCCTCCAGAGCCTCATAGGTGATGGCCCTGCCTCCTGGCACTCACCAGTGGATCACAGTGAACCAATAAAAATGTGTTTTTATTTCTTTTGTTTTGTATTGCCACTTCTACTAAGGCCAAGTTATTTGGGGAGCCATACAGTATTGACTGATTTAGGTTAATTTAAGATTACGCACAATTCCTTGACATCATAAATGGACTTTTATGCTTGTTTTCATTATAAAGTTTATTATTGTTGTATTTCCAAGTTCTTCAGGCTTTTACTTCCTCTGTGTTGACATCTACTGTAGCTGATTATAAGGGACAACACTACTAGTCTTATACTTTAAGATCTATCAGCATGTGATGCTGCAGAGGAATGCTCATGACAGATCAATAATAGCTTCCCAGTGCCACGCATTTGAGCATCCTCAGTGCACAAGCAGGCCCTGATTGAAAAGAAGAAAGATAATAACAGTTAATAATGAGACGCCAAGCTGAATAAGTCATAGTAATGCTCCTCTCTCTTTTCCCTTCCTTCCTTTTTGCCACCTCCATGATAATTACAGCAACATAAAAGTGTACATGGATCTAAGGTGCTTCTGAGGTGGTGCAAAATTGGCGGTATGCCGGTCCTTTCATTGCTTTCTATTCACGGCACAGCTTACAAATGAAACTCGCACCATTTCATCTTAATTTTACCTTTGCAGGGTCCCATTCAGTGTAGGCAACTGCTCTGAATTATATTTCTCTTTTCTAGACTTTATTTCAGACTAAAATAATTTTTTATACCTGTTTTCCTAGTTTACACATATATAACTATGAAGTACATAGAAGTTTTCTGAAAAAGATTTAATGATAATTATTTTTCCATACATTTCATTCCATGTTAAATTCAATCAAGATCTACTTATGCGTGCAGAAAAAATTTGCAACACCAAATAATAATTACCCCATTTGCCACTTCAATTGTAATATAGAATGTATTACATTAATGTAGCTTTTAAGTAAATAAAGGTTGTGCTGAGTGATTGAATAAATAAATTGAATAAATAGTTTTGTGTCTTGAAAGAATGTTCTGGTAGTATTAACTTTTTCATTATGATGTGGCTGGATTGGATGGAAGACATATTGTAGATATTAAATTAAAATACTTTTGCTTTGTTTTCTTCTATCACAAAACATGGCATCAGGGTAGAAGGCTATAGAAGTATAGAATACAGTGTACCCTTGTTTATCGCGGGGGTTATGTTTTTACAGGTTTTAAGGCTGTAAAACCCCTAACCACACATTTTTATACACTTTTCTCACAGGATTTAACATTTTCTCACAGTTAAACACTTTCAAAGTTCAAACTTCTTCCTCCACCTTTTGGGTATGACACAGGTGCCTTTTCCCCTGCAGTTCGCCAATCTGGATTCAGAGCACAATGCACTGTAAAAAAAAATCTGCGAAGCACCAAAGCCGCGAAAAGTGAACAGCATTATAGCGAGAGTTCACTGTATACATTTTCACCAAATAATAAATAATGTAAATTCTGTTACATTACTTAAGATTCTGTTTGAAGTGTAGAGAAATGTCACCTGTTGATGCATTGCCCTTGTAATAAAATAGATAATAAAATGAAAAAAAAAATCAGTCAACCCCTTACCATCTTAAAAGAAAAAAGTAGAAATGCCATCGCCAGCAATAAAATTGACTTATTTGCCCAATGTGGATGATTTGAAGGTCAGCTAAAACAGAGGTCAAAACCAAGAATCTCTGGATCTAAAATGCTAGCACTAAAAAGATTAATGTCAATAAACATTTCTTGCATTCCCATTTAATAAATCTGTTGTATTTAAATATCCACCTGCTTTATACCACACATAATAAAAAGAGAAATGAGGACACGTCAAAGCTGTGAAGTAATGGCACCAAATAAAGACATTTACCTCTTTTCCTGTAGCCATCTGTTACTTTTCTTATCGTCTAAGCAGACAGCTTACAAAAGAGGCTTTCAGATCATGATGGTAAACTTTTAAATAGATAAACATTTTATTTTCTTGGAGGAAAAGATAAATGTTAACTTTGACCTACACATACTTCTGTGTGCTATACAACCTCATGTAATTGTTTATTCAACCTTTGTTTATGCCTATAAATTAATTGTCTCTTTCTGCTTCCAGAAACAAATCAATTATCAGGCGTATGGAATTAATTCCTCACACCTATCTTTTGCCAACACTGCTGTTATTGTCTGGCCATAAAGCATTTTGTATGACTAGTTATCGAGCACATGAAACCTTCTAATCTATGCAGCTCACCTTTCACCTGCTAAGATAATTAATGAGGTGTTTTAATAAGGAGCAAAGAAGATTCTTTTGCATGTTGTCAGGTACCATTAGGAGTCAGCAGATACAAATGGGGTCTGAGGTTGACACTTTGCTTTGAAAGCTAATTTCACAAGCTGTTTATTCTGAAAACAGAAACTCAATCAGTATTTGCCTTCCCATGTCCACTGCATAACCTCTAGCTTTACTGTTTTTACTCAAACATGTAATTTATAATATATTGCTGAGAAAATGAATGATATTATACAAATAATTTCAGATATAATAAATGAAATAACTCCTCACATTTATATCACCAGTCAAACACCATTCAAATCAACAAATAAAAAAAAATATTCAAAATTATTTTATTAAAAACAAAGTGAAAATTCACAATAACTATCTTTAAAAGGAGTCAGTATGTTGTAAAATTACATTCTAAACCAATATGAAACATGTCCAGCTTACTTTCTCATTCATCTGCAGAACTCATGATTATCCAAAACTTGACCTCGGTGAACAACTGGTAGGCTTCTTGAAGATGTTTCATCTCTCTACAAGGCTTCTATGATTCTGCAGTGGCCGGAGACAGAGCTTGAAAATATATCTGCTTGTAGACCATGAACATACTAATGATCTGGGTGGTCAGCTGAGACTTTTTTGCAGGGTTGTTAATCTAATTTCACTGTTATTGTCCTCTTTGTCTGCTGAGTCACATGGTGATGAGTCACAGAATACTGTGCAAAGGTGTGAAAGTTTGGATTGTTGCACAGCATTGTATATGGGGGATAGGAAATGTCTCAGTCCACCACCTCTGTTCAAAAAGATGTCTTTATGATTTGGATAACGTCTTTGACACCCTTCACAAATGAGCAATCTTCTCTGGCTAAAACACAAATTTGACTTTCCTCAATCAAGTGGACTGTGTCTTTTAGATGAAGGTAAACTGCTGAGTTCCTGTTCTGAGGAGGAGACTCTTCTATGTTGGGCCATCCGTTTGTGAAGTGGTTGTTTAGTTTCTCCGATGTATAAATCTCTGCGTTCTTCTTGGCAGCGTATGCCATAGACAACATTATTTTGCTTGTGTCTTAGTGCTGTGTCCTTCTGGTCTACTAGTTTGTCTGTGTTAGTGGGCTTGAAGTGTATTCCAGCCAGATAAAGGATAGAAACCCTTGGCACTTAATTCTTCATCCATTTTGGGGTCTTGTTTCTTGGAGGTTTTGATGAAGGCCCAGTCTTGGTATCCACAGATTTTGAGTGCTGCTCTGAGATGTTCCTGTTCCTATATTTTCAAGCTCTGGCACCATTTTAGTACTGAAGATGAAGAGAGGTAAAACATCTTCCAGAACCTAACCAAGTCCAGTTATTCACCAAAAACAAGCTTTAGATGCCCTGCTTAGAGGAAAATGTAGTCATTACCCTTGCCCAAACAAAATTATTACCCATCTTGAGTTTTCATTGCTGTAAAAAACATCTTTATCTTCAAGTCACAGATGGCAGCTAACTTGTCTGTGAAAACCAAGTGCACACAGTAAGTTGGTAGACATAAATGCTACATTTCCACTGATGGTATCAGCTCTACTCCCCGTACTGTCTTTGGGAGTCAGAACTGTTTTGATGGAGCATTTCCAGTGGAAAAATAGTACCTACTCAACACATGCAAAATTGCCATGACATCTTATTCAAAGCAACAAAACCCAAACAAGAAATGAAAGTGGCAATACAGCTAGGAACAGCAGACACGGAGGACATTGAAAGACTTGTGTTTTTTGATTTTTGGAATATGGTTTCAACAAGCATCCATATACAAATGGCAGACAAGAGTTGCATTGTTCTTCTTACTTCACCTGATTGAACCGGGGCCTCATTTATCAATCATTTATCATTTTCAGTACACCCAAAATCAGAAACGTGCTTAGGCCCAAAAATATACACCTTTTTCAGATCAATCAAACTGGGTGTATGCTCAACTCATTGGAATTCTCATTGACAAAATGCAGCCTGCAGCCAAAGACTTGTGAATGTGAATATGGCTCATACCCTGCCCCCAACACACCCAAACACAACCATATAAGGTCAATGCAAATTAACCCTGAATATGATTAGCCATGGGCTCTGTGGAATGTGTGGAGAGACAATGCAGGGAAAATGAGGAAAAAAGAGAAACTTCTCTGAAACCATGATAAACACACTTGATGAGGTCCAGATGAGGAAGAAAGTCCTCTTTGCATCAATTCTGTATGGTTGCTCACAGTTGGACCATGCGTCCTGTAATTAATTTAGGAAAGATAGATGAACAAATTATAATGTTGAACAAAACAACCCTCTGGAAATAAAGACTCATCTAATCAGTCGCAGGCTGAGCCTCACCAACAAGGTGAAAAATACACAATGGATGGCCAGAACACAATCCGTGAAGGCAGTAGCAGCACCAAGGGAGAGCGTTTGGGGTCCTCACTGGGCACATCCTGGAGGTACACTGGGAGACCCTGGAGGCTCAGAGGGAAACTATAACTGCACTGCAGGAGATTACAGCACCTAAATGAAATCCACAATGCCACAGTTGCTTCCATCATGGTCAACCTGCAGGCCATGACGGAAACAATTGTGGCGATGACACAGGCAGTCACAGATCTCACCAAATCACTAAACAAAAAGAGGAAATGAGTCAATATTGTTATCAAGTCCTTCTTCCAGGAAGGCAGGGACAGACATGAGTGTTGTGTGTACTTTTTTATTTAATATTTATCATATTTAATATAATATATCCTGTGAAATCAAGTCAGTGACCCCCCTGCCTTTCCTCTCTCACACATTGCAATTCACTGACTCAGCACCCATGTCACCAACTCCTGTTTTGACAAAAGGTGTAAATCACAGTCTGCCATGGTCGGGGGTGTAAATGTATGAACTTCTTCCTGTCAGGTTTTGGTTTGATAGATCACAAATTTGGCAGAGAAAAAAAAAAAGAGTGTAAAAATGGTGTATCCACAATGTTAAATGAGGCCCCTGGACTGTTTTTTTGAACCCTGATGGAGTATGGACCAAAAAAAGCAGCACCAGGTACTTTTCTCACTGGAAGTGCTCTGAAATAAGTTTAAAGAAGAGTCGATACTGTCAGTGGAAATGTGGCGTTAGTGATTTAAGCGAGTTATTTAATTGAAGGCTGAGATAGGATGAACTGTTCATTTGTTTTGTACTTGGCCTAATTGATATTTGCCTTGTTCTATTAAAGGTGTATTTTAAGCGTGATGGGGAGCTCATAGAAGTGATCTCCTACACGACCAATGAGCAGGGACCTGGTTCAGCAGGATTCCGTGGAGCAAGACCTCTCATCAGCAGGGACCTTGATGAAACAAAGTTGCAACGCTCTCTCTCCCTCCTCGACCCCGATGGGCACTCAGCACGGCTCTACACAGACAGCCCCCATCGTGTCCATGCTCAGGGCCAGCAGGCCCATGAGCCCAGCCCAGCGACAGAGGTCATCCCAGAGACTGTTGTTAGCCGGGAGTTTCCCCGCTGGGTGCATAGCACAGACCCCCTCTACTACTTCAGTCACACTCACCTCCCCCAGAGCGATGGATCTGTGGTGGTGCAGGCCCGACTCACCTGGACCCTCAACCCTCAGCTGGACAATGATGCCCTTTTCAGCTGTGAAGTCAAACACCCAGCATTGTCGATGCCCATGCAAACAGAGGTCACTCTAGGTGAGGATTCACACTCACTCATTGTTTCTGAATGTTGCCCTCATTCTTCCTGATACTTTTGCTAACTACAGACGAGCATAGACAGAGCCATTTTTCTTTCTGCTTATTTGAATTTGATACGGTTCCATGTGGCTCCTTGCTGCACTTGGCTGAGTCCCCAATGTCTCCTTTGTACATGTACTCGCATCAACACTAATTTTCACTTGATACTACGTAATTGTGTTCTAGCTCTTTAGATTGCGTGTTTAGCAGCGAACTTCAAGTGACAGACAGGTCAATTCATCGAGCTGTCTGTGGCTAGATTGAGTTAACTGGGTGCTGTTATTGAAAAGTCAACCTGAATTAGAGATGTCAAATGAAAAATTAGACACCCTCACCAATGTTATAATATTAACAAGACAATTCCCCAAGTTATTTCTTCAAAATTCAGTGAATATTCTACTACCATATGTGCGGAACAGACTCTCACCAAAAACCACCAAACAAGAAAGACAGTAATGCAAATACTGAACATGTATTAGGCCGTGTCGCATGTTGATTCCATTTTCTGGAGAGACAGACAGACAGACAGACAGAGAGAGAGAGAGAGAGAGAGAGAGAGCCAACACACACTTTCTTAATTTAATCCAAAAACAAAAAGACTTCCAATGCATCCAATTAACATTTCAAAGGCAACTCATTGGCATGGTCCTCCTGGAAACCATCCATGCAATACCCACATGATGAACAGAGACATTATCTTCCATGAGATGACTGACGTCTTGGTTGATGGCTGGATGATGCTCTGCATGAGGTTATTGGAATTGGTTTACTGCAATATTGCAGCTCATTCTCATTATTTTATCTGTCATCACCACCTGTCAACTAATTAAAAGTGTTTCATCATGATGTACACCTAGTCATGTTAGTTTGACTAACTGCATTAAAACCACTCTTATCAATCTAAAAGTATAACACTGACAATGATAACATCTCCTGCAGTTCCAAGTACCTTTTTTTCCAGTTTACCTGAAATAGATATACTTGTAAGTAGTATCAGCTCTTTTGCTGTTGCACAAAGAGCAAAATTGTTATGTGGTTACTTTTGCACACCTGCATTTGTAACATTATATTTGAGGAAGAAACTGCAGTTGAGTCGCAGAAGACTATTATTATACAGACTACAATTGAAACAAATTAGCTCATAGTTCACAGTATCCTACTTACAGGTATAATCAAACTAGAAATTTTGAAGACAACAATCTCTCTTGGCTACATCATAGATTATAAAATATGAAGCTAGGCTTAAATCTGGTAAATAACAATATATCTGTTTATAATGTAACAGTATTGACTATAAGGAGTCAAGAGCAACTAAGGACTAAATTTGACACTTCATTCTAATATAAATATAATATTTTGATAATTAATCCTGCAAATGTCTCTTTAGTTTTGCCCAATTTAACAATTATTTTTGATTTCCCAGACATCATTTGAATAAATGTTTGAATTTTCTTTTTTTCCAATTATGACATCTTATTCTAGATTGTTGGCCTTACAAGCCCATACTGTACATAACTGTCATTACCCTTACCACATTCCAAACTAATCAGCACTGGTTTTATCGAAAGAGCCTCTCCTCCAGGCAGGATAAAGTGCCTCGCAGCTGCTGGGCTCTTTCACATGTTGCTGATCAGTCACCCTTGGGGGGACAGAATTCCTCGTAAATGTCACGGACCAATATTTTGCCAAGCCTTTATTTCCATTTTGTTTTAATTAATAGTGGCAGGCTTAGTTCTTTAAATAAAATGCATGGAACAACAACCTCTAATGGAGAGAGAACAAGAAGTGTGAATTTGTTGACTCTAATTGGAGCATACTTGAAATTCAAAGCACTCACATACCTGCTGGGGGCTGGGTACATCTAAAATATGAAAGTGTAGCAAAAGTTACAGTCCCTTTATTTAAAAAAGAAGATATTATAAAAGTATAAGGTGTCAAAATGGAACCAAAGTGTGTATTAGTGCAGTTTCCTTCATTATTTTAAATTGAATGTGATGGTCTAAAATACCTCATAGGCCTCCTAATTAGCAAAGATCTTTTTCATTTATATAAGTCAGGTACTAACTGCATAATTGCACTGAGGGATAGTCTCACTGTGTATGCACACTCTGCAGGCATGTTTTGACAGGAAATGAAAAGGAGCTTTTTCCAGTGCCCATATGTAATAAATCTTTCCCAAATTTAATATTGCCACATGAGATGGAAAGACAGGTTTATAATCAACCACTGTTACCTTATGATTTAGGCATATTCATGAATTCAGTAACATCATGGTCCCCATATGAATGTGTTTGCAAGTGGCAACCTGCATCTATGTGAGGTCATTTAACTGGTTTACCCCCCACCCCGTTTTTTTTAATCTAGTCTGAGATAATCAAAGACCAGCTTCTTAGTATAAGGAAGCTGTCTATGCAGATGTCTTTATGTGTTTATTTAGAGGGGTTTGCCTACAGTGATGCATAGGGTTATTTGTATGTAAATCAAAATTTTTTTTCCCTAAATCCTCAATGTGTGTCTATGTGTGCATGTGTGTGGCTGTCTGCTTGTGTTTGTGCCCATACACACCTAGATTGTTTTTGTGACTCTTGTGGTTGTTGTCTGTACCCTTGTTCATCTGCAGCCTGTCTCTGCTTCCTGCCTGGATCTAACTCCTAACATCAAGTAGTACAAAAAACCAGCACTAACCATGCTAACAAAAGGCCGCAGTCAGTCACATGGTTGTAGCACAGATTGTCCATCTTGGCAGACCTGTTGACGCAATCTGTGCACATTTTTTGTAGGAATCTGGCCTGTCTTGAAGTGAATTTGATTTTGAGAACATTGTAGGTTGGGTCTTAGGTAGACATCTGAGGCGATGGGCTCATTTCATCTTGGTGTTCATCACACTGCCTGAATCAAAGGTTGTGACGTAGGATGCCAACTGTCGCTGCTGGAGCAAATCCTAAAAATCAGACATCCTCTCTCTCCACATGTCTTGCCTCACTGATATTTATAAATACTCTTTTGCTCTGGTGTGAGCACTGAAAAGATCAAATTTGAATTTAATCTTCACAGACTTTAAGCACACGTTTAGCGTGAAATGAAGTATTCTGTGTGTGTGTGTGTGTGTGTGTGTGTGTGTGTGTGTGCATGTGCGTGCATGTGCAGGGGACAGTTATTTTACTAAAAACAAAACCAAATCTGTCATTGCAAAAATGTTATGACTTTCCACCAGTTTTTAACTGAACAGATTGTCTCTGTTTTCAGAAGGATGTTCATGTTATGTGATCCTCAGGTTAGCAATGGTGCTTACTCAAGCCTTTTTACATATTTAATCACCCCAATGTCTGAACCAGAAAAGGCTGTGCTTCATTAGCCAAAATGGGCAGTTCTCTGCCAGATAAATTGTTAAATGCCAAGCACCTTTTTCTTATTTATCCTTTTGTTTAAAACATTAATGAAAACAGACACTGAGTGTGATTATTATTATTTCAAATCGGATCAATTGAAGAACTTTTGGGATGGATTACACAGATGTTACTCATTGGAAACCTTTACCTTGGGTCTTTGTTTTTATTAGTATATTTGTTTAAAATATGGATCTGCACAGTGTGGGAAGCAGTTATCTTAAAGAAAATTATTAATCATCTCAAATCATGTAGAACCAGCTTATTAATTAATTATGTAGTAGTCCTAGCACTTAAGCTGTAATGAGATTACTTACCTTTTAATAATGGGTTAATCATTCATTTTATCTCAGCACTGCATGAACAAAACAGTAATTAACCAATCTCACGATCTAAAAATATTAGAATCTTCTTGTTCCCTCTGCAGCTTGCACTCTATTGTTTTAGTGTAACTAAAAGAAACCCATGTGGACTTTTCTCACTGCCTTCACTCTACACCTTGTGCTCCCCAATTCTCCTCTAGTAATGAGTGTCTATCCAATTTAGGTATCTTTCTTTCCATGGGGGAATAAATCTTGCACAGTCCTGTGATTCAAAGAACCTGAAAGTCCCCTTTTCGTGCCCTGTGACCTTAATTGAAAGGAAATTGTATTTGACTCTATCCTCTGTGACAAAACAGGTATCCAGCACGATTTTCTCTCCACCCTCACTAAAGTGACCTTTCTTTGTTTTTTCACATCCTTGTTTTAGCGGCTCCAAAGGGTCCTAAGCTGTTGATGACCCCCACTAGGGCTAAGGTGGGGGACACAGTGCGTATCATTGTGCAAGGATTTCAGGTAAGATCGCCCAGCTTAAAAGTGAAGCTTCTTCCAAAAAATTAACACAATCGATCTACGAATCAATCTGTCTTGTGGGAGTGGGATTTAACACTGTAGAAGTGGAAGAAACTCTGATGCATCAATTTGAAGGCAAACTTGTGCAATTATCTCTTAATTTATTGTGTGTATGTCTGATTGTAGCCGTAAACTGTGCAGGCTAGGAAAGCTTGCAAATACACTCATACATGGACAGTGCAGGCAAGCTCAAGGTGAGATGAAGCGATAACAGCTTGCTGCTATTATGAAAAAGAAAAAAGTCACCACAGGCTACCACAGTGTAAATGATAACAAACAAGAATAATACACATAGATGCATTAATAATAGACACCAAACAGAAAGATAAATAAATACATAAATCGGTGCTGTGTAAACAGCTCTGGAGCTTATGTAAAGAAAGAAGGCATAGGCTAAACGTGCAGTTAAATACCACAGAGAAAGTAAATGTAAAAAACAAAACAGTAGTAAAAAGTTAGAAGGCATTCTCTCTACTCCTGCATTATAAAAGATTTGTTTTAATGAAGAAGCTCCTCTTTTCTCTTGCAGGAACTGAGTTTAATCTAAGATTCTTAGTTCACCATGGGCTGTCCAAGCCTACGTTCACCCCTGAGAATACATGTATTACATAACATACCAATACAATAGTGTTATGTGATTAAAAAACTGTGTGAGATGGTCAGTTATTAATGTCTAAAGAAACATAATGTAACTTCAGTAAACTGTTTTGAGAGGATGTCTTCCTTTATTGACTATTTGGTGTATGCAATGTGCAAGTGGATGTTTACAGCAAACGAGAAAACATTCTTTCTCAAATGCAGCAGCACCAAATATGCAGATGTATGAAACATTATATAATACCCCTTGATTGCCAAATTCAAATCAGTTCAGTTGATGTAATTTTGAATATGTTTGCATAAAGTGCTCCTTCACAAAAGGGGGTTGACAAACATGTAAGACTAAAATACTTTGAATAGTAAAAATTAAAAATATGTTTATGTATGTCTATGTATCTTACCAGTCATCATTACTCAGAACATACACTACAGCACTATACTAATTGCTGGTAGGTTTTGCTGCTTTCAGAGTATAATTTCCAATGAAAGTGCTGCAGATGACACTAAGAAGATTGCAGTTGTTTCATTTTCATCCACCCGTGACAGTAAAATTCTGATTTGTAGCTGTTCCACAGGCGATGCTCTAATACTAATTGTCTATACAGTTTAGGAGGACAGTGCTAATAATAATTCCTAGTCCTACTCCCACAACTCAGTGGACCAAGACTGTTGAAGCAATTCTGCTGGCTATTGAGAGAAAATTGGTCAGATTGTTGGAAAACATGCCCAGATGTTCCAAAAAGGTCAGAGATAATTTTATTGAGAACTCTATATTTAATTAAAAAATTACATATATTAAAGTGTGTAATTAATCTTTAGAGTTAACAATTAATTGTTATAATTAGATACATTACGAATAAATGGGAACAAAACTTTGAAACTCCTGAAGACAGCAATGACACACTGAATCCACACAGCTGGTGCCAATCAGATGAAGAGGACATTGCGAGACACCACAATTCAGCATTGTTATTTCCTCCAAAAAGGAAGGCATTCCATATTTTGAACATTAACAACACTTAAGGTCACTCCAGATCACTCCTCTCATGTCATCTGTGTTGCCATCAAGTATTCTTTATAGGGAGTTTTTTGTCACATGGGGAGTGCTGAGAGGCATTTTCCTCCATTATACTAGGAATGTTTCAAATACAGTAGATAAGGATTTTTTTTGTTCGGATGTGTGTATCGTGTTTGGAGTACATTTTTCAGTGCGTGACTATTTTTAGATGATGATGATGATGATGATTAACAAAAGGCAGTGGGAATTCCTGACAGTTGAGCAAATTTACCTTGATTGGTGCGAGAACACAATCACCTCTGATGGATCACCATTTATGGATTATTATTGTGTAAGAGGGTAAAAAAAGGCACAAATGTTCTCAGTGCTGTGTCTTCTGGTGGTCTTAATCAGGTACTTTGATCCATTATCAAAAGATTCAGACACAGAACACAGTGAGTTGGATCAGGGTTGGTCTGAAGTGGAAAATCTCCACAACTTCAGTTTTCTTTATAAATGCTTAAGGTTCAGATTTCCTGGATTTGAACAAGGTTTTCCTTCAAGTAAAGTGGTATTTTTTATGATGTAAAACCATAAATTATTTAACCCTAATTTAAGTCTGTGGCTTTTTAAAATATATATTTTCTTTTAATTTAAAGAAAAATAGTGTTAAATTGTTCTTGTGATCTCATGAATGTATTTCTGCAGTGCAACATCTTGATCACAATTAGACTGTGGCATGAGAATTTTTTTTTTTTTAATGTTTTCATAATGATTGCATAGTGTTAACTTATTAATTCAGAGAGGAAAATGGAGCATCTGTTCTGCATTTATGTATCCATTTCTGTTAATCTGTTATCAGAGATTGACAGACATGCAACCTTCTCACCTCCTTTATCTGCTTTGTCTTCTCTTGTTTTTTGTCTGCATCCCACATGGGTTTGGGGTGTTGATAGAATGAGGTGTTTCCAGAGCCACTATTCACCTGGACACGAGTGGGGGGGCGCCTGCTGGATGGCAGCACAGAGCGAGAGGGAAAGGAGTTGATTCTGGAGAGAGTGCCAGCTGAGCTCAATGGCTCCATGTATCGCTGCACGGCCCAGAATCCTCTGGGTTCCACAGATACACACACTCGCCTGATAGTGTTTGGTATGTATACAGAGATCTACAACTTGCCCTGGCCCCATTGAAATGGTTACAACACAGGCATTTCCACTTGCATTCTATTTAATAAGATTAATTATTTAGGAGACCATGAATATGAATTCTCCTTTTTCTGTTTTTTTCTTTTCTTTTTTTAAGGGGGGGTTGAGGAGTTTAAACAATTTCCCTCCACACTTATAGAATTATATCTTGTATTTCATTTAATTACAAAAATCTACAGAATTTCATGTGTCTACAAAGATTTACTCTCGAGACTTATATGGTTGCTTTTTAATATGACTCATTAATGCAGCAAAATGTATGATTAATAAGTAATTGTGCCCCTAACAGGCCCAACAACATTTTCTTTTTAAGGCTGCACTTTGGGAGTACAACTATTCACTTCGCTTTAACTGCTACTCATTAATGGCTGTTATTCAATAATAGATACCAAAAGTTAGCCAAAAGTGGCATCAAAAGACAACGGTGGTTGCCATGAATGGTGGTTGCCTATAACATAATAGCTAATTCCTATATACATATGAGGGACATGTAAAAACTATATTACAGATTTAGACCTTTTGTCCCTGCATATGGACAGTTTTCCCCAAAAAACACTCTTATCAAAATAATTTCAAAAGATGATTCATTTTTAATACTGATCAGGTCCCATTATTGAGAAATTAATGGGAGAAATTAAGAATGTATACCAAAAAAGAGCTCAGATCTACACAATTAGTCTTTAATTGAATTCCGATTATTAAGCAGTGAGATGCTGCTTCTGACATGAAGGAAAAAGTGACAGTGATGATTATGATAGAGAATGACAATTCTAATAGGGCTTGATGGCTCTGCTGAGAATTGAAGCTCTCTCTATAATCACTCTGACATGGTTCAATAGAGCCATTATGTAATATTTTTATAACAGAGATCTATGTTTGAAAGCCCAGAAGACATTAGCGTACTTTTAAACAGCAATGATATGATGTCAGGGTGTTTAACATTAGTTCTTTTGAGAAGTCAAATCAGATCTTACAGAAGTCAAATCAGATATGTAAAGACAACTTTGCATATGGCACACAAACATGAGTGTTAGACTTGAGCTGCTTTGTATGTAAATCAGGTCAACAGCATTTTCAGTCCATCAATTTCAAAGTTAAGAATATTACACTATTTTCCCTCACCTTAAATGTTCCTAACACTTATTAAGGTGTGCTACAAATATCCGAACTACCACATAGACCTTAAAAGGACTCACATTAAGGTGGATTTATCATTCATGGGGGTTTTACCTTGGGAGGCTTTTTCCTCTGAAGAGCACTAATGTCTATTTAACACCCTGATGCACCTGAAGGTGTTATTGGCTATGTGTGTGGTATGGCCCATCTGCCTACCTGCTCTTTGTAGATAGTTTTCACTCACGCTTAGAGGAAGTTAACGATGATTAAGTGACCTTGGCACCATCCCCAATTGGCTTTAAGACAAGACAGTCTTTCCGAATGAGGAGCTATTCAGGACGTGTTCGCAGAAGGGTTCTTTATATATTAGTAGGGACCAGAGTGGAACTCTTGACTGATGTAAAGCACAACTCACAGCTTGATGATCTACATACTTACACAACATCACTGATAACACCCCCTGAGACTACCGCGAAGTCAGTCAATCAAATGACACACAGACACAACTACAGCACATTGCATGCTGAAACACACAGATATGTTAAGTGAATGCAAATTGTGCAGAGCCAGGTAAACATGAGCATAAGTATGCACAGTGCACACATTCATTTTTCTGTGTATCTCAAAGGAGCTACTGTGTTATTGTGAGACTAGAAAAAAGTTTCATATTGCACTGCATCTACCTGCCTACAAGTTGAGAAGTACTCAGCAAGTCTTTCGTCTTCTTCCTATATAATTACTTAAACCCTCAGAGGATTTGGGAAGGATTTGAAGGAAATACACTGTCAGAATGTGTTGTGCAGAGGAGACATTGGCAATACTTATTAAAGGTTAAAGGCAATTTCTTCCAAAGTTCACTTTCCCAGACTGTCTGGCCAAATCTATATAGTTGTGTGGTCTCACAGCTAAAAGAAAAAGGGTCTTAGTTGTGCTGGTGCAGTGCTCTGTGTTCACAGTTCCATTAACAGGCCTAGTCTTCCTCATTGGGGACTTGTCTTTTAACATGTGCTTCAGGAACTTTGGATTTCAATTTCATTGGCCAGTCCCAGGCTCTGTAAGAGATTACTATTTTTATGCCTAATCCTCTTTGCTTGCTGACCGAGTTCTTTCAGAGTCAGTATAATTTGTGATCATCTCACAGTTGATCTTTGTTCTCTTTGTTTCGACAGAAAATCCGAGCATGATGAAAAATACACAGAATCTAAACAGTAAGTATTTCAGCCATGATAATCACTCCCTTTAGAGTCTTTATGTAATGTATTAACAAAATGACATCACGTAGAAAAACACGTGCATATACCAGCAGGTTTTTGCTGTTTCACCAAAGTATTGATGTTTTGTAACAATGAACTGCTACCCAGGCAAATCAGGCAGACATATAAATGTAATTCATCCAGGATTAATCTTTGCTGATGTTCAGCAGAACCAAGCAACAACCCTTTTTTTGCAAGGAATAACTGAGTCTGTCACTCTGGTTTGAGGGTGAGATTACTGTTGCTTCCCATGTGCGATGGTGGCTCATTTGCAGCTCCTGAGATTATCATATGTAAAGATGAGGAATTGTCAGTAGAAGCTGAAAGGCTGCTCAAGCAATTTCTTTATCCACTCACATTCTACTTCAATTTTTCTTTTTTTTCTCCACCTAAGCTTTCTGGAATTCATTTTATGATTTACTTTCTTCCTTCCCTCTCCTTTGCTTAGTTTGCTCCCTGCTTCCAAACCAGACTATTGTTATTTGCGTGTTTGTTTGTTTTGACTTTTTTAATGCAAATTTTCAGACATTGGGTGGCGTTAAAATTACCACCATTTATCTCACCTGTATTGGAAAGACACATAAACAGGGTTAATGATAAAAAAGACTAAGACAAGCATGATTGAAATCAAAATAGGACACAAAATAGAATTATGTGGAGCTTTAAAGCTACCATCCTTGAAAATACTGTAAATCACCAAGAACAAAAGTATTGCAACAGATGTTTTCAAATGAGCGGTTGATAAAGTGCAAAATGTTTTTAAATGGTAGAACTTCATAGTGCATCATTTGCTGTGGATGTATTTGACTCCTGTGTTTATCTCAGTATACAGAGTGAACAGATTACCCAGCAGATGGCAAGCAGAGCTGTCTTTAAGCCGAACTGCCCTGTAGTCAGATGAGATATGAGCAGTCTCCTAGTCCAGCTTGGGCTTCGCTTTTTCGTTCCCTTTTCCTGTTTTCAATTTCTCCCACACTTAGTTTTTCCTATCTCCACCTCATTTCCTGTCCCTGCTAGCCATATCTTGGGGAAGCAAATTTGAATATGCAAATGTTGTATTAGGTGGAGAAGCAGGTGTGTCACGGCAAGGACAGAATGAGGTCAGTATGGACACTCGTACATGCCTTGCATGCAAAGCAAATTTTGTGTACAAGGCCCCAAGTGGTTGCCACCAAACTTGCCTGTTCACTTCATACCTGAATATCCAAAGCGCTGCCCGGTGGGAATGCTTTGAAATTAATACAGTTCATTAAATTAGTGCTATTAACCGTGGCATGTTATCTGCCATGTCAAAAATAACTCAAAGATAAATGCTGCATATCCTGGTTGACCTGGAGTGACACAGCTGACTATAGAGTACAGCTCACCTGGTGAGTCCCATATAGTATTAACTAGAGAGGAAAATGTCTGAAAAATTCCTAAGAAATAAGAAAGGCTGCATTTTCTGGCAATTACACTTCCATCATTATTTTCCTCTGACCTACATATTCACAATTTGGAGATGTAGAGGTCAAATGTAAGATAACCACACTGGGAAATATTGAATTAAATTTAAATTTGCACTTAAGTGGCAGAAACATGAATAATAGTGTAAAACAAATCACAGAGTTTGCTCTTTTAAGGTCAGGCAGAACTGAGTTAAAAGTTATTTAAAAAAATACTTGGTTGAAAAAGCACATTAACACAAAAATCCGCTCCAAATGAAACCCAGACTGGCAAAACATATTAAAATCTGAGCCAAAATGTGAAAGGAAACAGATGGCTGGGTGTCTTGCATCTACGATCAGACTGCAGAGGGACCTCAGATGAAGATCTTATGCTTGGACAAGCCTGTGACTGAACAAGATTCTTATTGACATTAACCGGTTGCTGTGTATAGTGTTTGACTTCACAAAGTGAGTTAATAATACTTAAGTGGAAAATGGTCAATATACCAAATGTCTATGTCCATGCCTATTGATAAAATCTCAAGTTTATATTCCTTGCATATAAATTAGCTCTCTGTCAGTAATGGACATAATTCCTGGGCAAACATGTTTGTTGCTAATCAAATTCTGCACATTTAGCACTATTATTATTATCCATCCATCCATCTTCTACCGCTTGTTCCTCCACTGAGGGTCGCGGGGGGACTGGAGCCTATCCAAGGGCAATGGGCGGAGGCAGGGTCCACCCTGGATCGCAGGGCTAACACAGAGACAAACAACCATTCGCTCTCACACTCACAATTTAGAGTTTTTCAATTAGCCTAATCCCCAATCATGCATGTCTTTGGACTGTGAGAGGAAGCCGGAGTACCCGGAGAGAACCCACGCAGGCACAGGGAGAACCTGCAAACTCCACACAGAAAGTCCCCAGCCTCGATCCCAACCGGGATTCGAATCCAAGGCCTTCTTTCTGTGAGGTGACAGTGCTAACCACTACACCACCGTGCATTATTATTATTATTATTATTATTATTATTATTATTATTATTATTATCCATCCATCCATCCATCCATCCATCCATCCATCCATCCATCCATTATCTACTGCTTAGTCCTCCAAAGAGGGTCACAGGGGAATGGAGCCTATCCCAGCTGCCATTGGGTGAGATACACCCTGGACTGGTTGCCATTCAGTCGCAAAGCTGATATATACAGACAGACAACCCTTGACACTCACAGTCACAGTTATTAGCAATTTAGAATGACCAATTATTTTTTTCATCAAAATCATTTTATTTGTATTATTTTTTTTATCATATACCAAGCATGGCATGAACCAGTTCAGTCGCAATTTTCAGTCTGGATCATTTATCTTTCTTATATGGGTGACAAAGGCTCCTGTTTGGATCTTGGAATACTTATGTAACAGAAACTTACTCTCTGCAGTGTCACTTGACAAACAGCAGAGGGTGCTCCAACTCCTTCACCACATCCTTTGGAATAAGACTGTCTAACTTTTGTTTTTTCTTTTATTTGCACCTCCTCCTGAGAGCCAGCCTTTATTTTTGTCTGCTGTAACAGACATTTGTTTGTGGTCTATATCTTTTGATTCATTTGAGTTACCATACTAAATGGTGTGCTTTGTGGTGTGCTAAATAGAGGGAAATTGAAGCATCTCTGATGATATCTCTTGCATTTGGGTAGAATGAGGGGAACTTTGTTTTCATGCTGAGAATAAAATGAAGGCTGCAACTCTGTTCAGATTATATAGATCACGTGTGTCTACAGGTGTCTTGTACTACATTTCAATGTGACTCTGAAATGCACAAAGTGCATCATTATTGTGAAGCCATGCTGAACTAGTTTATATGATCCAATTGTCCTCATTTAAATATATTAATATAATTGTTTTGCCACTGTTTCTACATTTCTATATTAATACTGTTATATACACTTCATGTTGATCGGTATCAGGCATACTGAAAGGACAAAATTCCATTCACCACATCAACATTAATATCCATTTTTGCATCGACTATAATGCTATAAAAAAGCAAACAAAACAATTTAAAGAAATTGTGATTGGCTCATATGGCTTTCAGACCTATCATCCAGGGATCTTCTTTTGATTATGGATTGGTAATGTATCATGGGAAATGTGTTTCGTTAATATGACCGTGACTGATCAGCTCTTTCTATGGTCTGCAGATGGTGTCTCCCATGTGGACATGCTTGGATTACGATGGGTGGTGCTCATCCTCACAGTGACAGTGGTGGTGACGTGAAATCCTTCATCCAAGACACTCACTCTCATCATCTCTCTCTGGCAGACACAAACATACACTTACCCTTCTTACATATCTTCAGACACTTCCCATGAGCCCTTTGAACCTTTTCAAGTTATCAGCAGGCCCTTCATGCGTCAGTCGATCAGGAAACCGTACCTGAGGATGGTACACTACACAGGTTTTTCTAAAAAAAATGGTGTCAAAAGAAAATGGTGTCAAATGAACATGAACCTGACAATATCTACCTTCTGTATAGTTCCACCTAGTCACACCTTTTGTTTCTTGTCCCATTGTCTGGCTGTTAATGACTAAACCCAGTGGATTTGAAAAAGAACAGAAAAAGGCTTTGGATTTTATTTTAAATGATTCAAGATATCAGTGTTGTTGAATGAAATGTGAAAAGTACAGTTTGTTAAAGGTTGTGTCACCATGTCAAACATACCTGTTTATTAAATCCTGGGATGCACCTGATTAGCATCAAGCTAATAAAGAAACACAGTTGCTCCAAAAGAACCAATTTCTTTTAAATATTCATATATATATACAGATTAATTTTCCTGATGGCTCGGAATGTACAAGAGGATTTAAATGCAGTGAAACTGCTACCAAAAACAAAACAAAAAAAAAAGGAGGGGGGGACATTTTTAAGTGTATTTTGTGTACATCCATGTAAATATTGAAAATAAATTAAGAGGTTATATTGGTTATGGTGAGGGATGATTGCTGACAGCGAAGTTTACACGTATCACCTTTGTTTGTACTGCATTCTACATCACTTTTAGAATAATTCTTGGCTCAAAGGAAGGTCAGACACATCAACAAACTTTCTTTCTCATTCAGGCTTTTTGTCAGACCTTTAAGAACAGATAAAAGTAAAAATTCAAGTTATGTCTGCTGTTTTGGGGGGCTGCAGTGCATGTGAATTTCAGTTTCTTTTTATTTCTCCTTTTTAGTGTGCTGCATTTGAATGAAATGCAATTCATAGTCACAGGCCTGTTATTTACTTGTGATCATAAGTGATCTGCATTGTGTACAGTAGGTAACTCTCATCCAGACATTTCCATTACTAGTAGGATCATTCTTGCTACCATTCCAAGGATGTGCTCACATGAGGCGTGTGTAAACAGGGTTGTTGCATTTGTTTCATTTCGCCTGTATTAAACTGGACCGATGACAAAAATTTACAAGCCTTGACGTTATTGTAAAACTGTGTTTGACATGTGCAGCAGCGTGTATCTTTTTAAAAAACAAGTGCAGCTAAAATACCCCACTCCTGCATGGAATTTTCCAATACTAATTTAAATTTACAGCCCTGTCCATTTTTTTGATAAAATAAAAATGATAGATGCAATATTTTAGTTCCAATTATTCAAAACTCACAAAGTTTTCAAATCAAATGTGATATGGATTAAACCAGGTGGGAGGTACAAGAAAGCCTTTTAAACCCATTAAAGCACCTATTAAATATTTATACAAATAAAAAGTTGTGTGAAAGGACCTATTTTACATTTATAAAAGAAAAAAACAAAGACAGATTACACTCAGTCAAAAAGTAATCCACCTGGTAGCATATTAAACCGTTTGTAACATAGTATACTGTTTCATTATGCAGTATTTTCCCCTGCACACAAGGTAATGTTTGCTGTTTTAGCTACAGGGTACTTACTTTTTTGCCCTTCAGTGGCTATTGTCATTAATTACTTGGGACATCAAAGTGAAATGCCTTTGTGAGCCAGCTTCGCTTTATCATATTTCCTTTTTTTCTCTTTCTTTAGCAGATTAATGAACCTTAGTTAAAAAATAAGTCATTAGACTGATGATAACCTATGACTGTCAACTGTATCTTTTCCATCTCAACATGCTTCAGTAACTTTTAGAAGAAAATGTTGGATGATCTTGCTCAAATGTTCAAGGCAAAAGAAACTTTTGCTTCACTTCAGCAGTATTGTGAGTAGCACACGTGATCTGGAAACTACGATGAGGATCAGAAGCCACCTCGCTGGCCATCTGTGAATTATTCAGCATTCAGCCTTGTTTGCAGAATTCAGTTTCCTTGTCCTGTGCAGGCTTGCTTATCAGATGAGCAAACACATATGTCATCTAAGACACTTGACACACCCTCTGTGTGCCTGTCCATGGATAAAACTTTAAAAGGTTTGGCCACATGCTGTTAAAATATATCTAATGTTATCAACAACAAAATGACAGCAGAGTAACATGGCTCCCATGTTGCAGAGATGTATTTTTTCAACACCATGGAGTGTGTAAAAAGTGAATAAAATGCCCAGTTTTTCTGTCTCTCTGGTTGCTGTTTTTCACATTGTATGTGTTCTCAAGACTTTTAGAAAATGACTACCTGTAATTGCATTACTGAACAGCAATCATGAGCTTGAGACCAGTAGTGCCATAATTTTTGGCACGGAAAATAATCTTTGACTTGTGATATGATACCACACCCTGGTTAACTTATTTAATAATGCCTCACCACCCATAACTCAAACATTTTTTTCTACTGCAGCTTAAGTTATTCAATAATGACTGTGGTCTATCACAATATTTAAAATTTTGTATTTTGCATAACAAATCGTGACCTCAAGCCGGTTTTCCTACATAAGCAACAGCTTCATATTAGAATATCATCATAAAACAAATGGAAATTGTGTTAGAAAAGCATGCATGACTCAGGAAATTGAGCAAATATTGATTATGACAATATTTACATATTCTTTGTATGGTTTACCTGTCTGAATGCCACAGGTGGTGTGCAGGCCCCGCCTCTACATAACCGCTGATGCAAATAGTGCCTTGCCAAGTATCATTTTACAGCTGATCTCTGGGCAAGAAGCACAGTCATTAGGTCTTTGACAATAAGCCTGGACAGAATGCTACTGTAAGCTGAGATGCATCGATAGTAGCATTGAAAAGGATCAGTCAACCACCTGCTACAGCAATGACCATTGCAGAACTACTGGGGTTCGACATGAGCCTGCTGATGAAACTGAGTCTCTCTGTGGCTGCAGTGCTGCTGGTTTCTTGGGCTTACAGGTTCTACTCTTTCAGGGATTCAAGAGAAGTCAAAGGAGACAAAAGAAGGCCACAAAATACCACCTGCCAAAACCGCAAGACGACATTGAGTTATCCACATTCAGCGAAATCTGGAAAAGAGGAAGAGGAAAAACAAGCCAGAGCCTCACAAACAGATGATGATGTCTCATCTGACAGCAGCAAGGAAATAGCAGCAGATTTTCTCTTACACCAAGGTAAAAAGGATACACTTCCTCTGTCATGCTGTGATGGAAATACCACCCTCTATAATGAAACACTCTCTCATCAAGAGCACACAAAGGTTGCAAACACTAATATTTCATTGGGAGCTCCTTTGAGAATTCATCAGCCGACAGAGAGAATGGTGGCTTGTACAACAGGGTGCCGCTCGCCTTGCTATTTGCAGAATCTGGAGGGCATTGTGGGTGTATGCAGGGAGTTAAGGCAGGAGGTGGAATGCCAGGGGGCTTACTCCAGCTTCCTCTCCAAGGCAGAGATCAAAGTGGAGGATGCTAACATGCTGCTGGAAGGAACAAGAGACCAGTCGGTACGCAGAAAAATATATGATTATTATGTTGAGTCTTCTTCTCACTGTATTACAGAGTCAGATTGTGTACTGAGTCACTCGGAATTACAACCAGTCCACCTCCGGAGTCCTGGCAGCAGTCTTCCATTGGCACCTTCTTCTGTGAGCCCCATCACTATGCGGGATTTGATTTTACCACAAAACACTGTTGAGGATTCCTCTTTATTTGAAACCATGGAGTCGAAGCAGCAACCGAGGTCTACTCTGCGCAAGGAGAGCTATCTCTCTGCAACTGAGCGGTGTGAGCTTTCCGTCCCTTTTCAAACACAGTCCCCGGCATCAAATAGCAGCGACTCCAACTTTACTTACACCATGAACTTTAGCTCTGAAGACAGCAGAAATCCTAATGAAAGTGATACAAGAGAATTTGAAACTGTATCAGGGACTCCATGTGTGCAATATTCATCAGATAAGCTTGAATGTGCTTTCTTAGAAAAGTTTAAGGGCAAAATTGATCTGGGTAATTGTTTGGAGGCACTAGACTTGGCCAAGAAACATAGACAGACAGCTTTGCAGCAAGTAGCTTTGGGAGTTATGTCAGACAACTACCTTCAAGTGCTGAGGGACCCCAGCATTTACGGGTGGCTATTAGCTGGTGAGCGTGATCAAATCCAGAAGCAGAGGGTGATAGGTAGAAGTTTTGTCATGGTGGCACATATAGACCCTCAAGACTGGTCTAGAAACTCTGGAGGGTCTGCAGTACAGAAGGAGCAGAGCACGTCAAGTGCAATCTACTATTATGATGACCACACAGACACCTGGCATACTCTCTGCCTCATCCCACCAGAAATCGTCTCTAAAGCCTGCGCAGTGTGTACAATGGATAATTACTTGTTTGTGGCAGTGGGGTGCCAAGGCACACACGGTGGAATGACACCATCAAAACGAGTGTTTTGCTTCAATCCTTCGACATCTATTTGGAAAGAGATCAGTCCAATGAATGAAGCCCGACCCTGCTGCAAACTAGCAGCTCTTGAGGGTTACATCTATGCCATCGGAGGGGAGTGCCTCTCCTCAGTCGAACGCTATGACCCACGAGAGGACAAATGGACATTTGTGGCTCCACTGCCTAACAATACATTTGCTGTGGCACATCAAGTCACAGTTTGCAATGGAGAACTTTATGTTTCTGGAGGGACTTTTAAGTATATGCTTTTGTGTTACAACCCTAAAACCAACAGCTGGAGATCAAGTCTGTTATTGGGTAGCAAAGACAAAACGGCAGATATGGTAGCCGTGAGGAGATGTCTGTATCGGTTTGATATTAATTCCATTTTGGGTGTCAGTGTGTACCGCTATCATACGGGAGTGCGGCTGTGGTATAAATGCAATTCCAAGCGGTTCCTGCGCTGCCCTGCATTCCACTGTATTGTACTTGATGACACAATATTCTGTGTGAGCCACCAGTTCACCATGAGGTTTTTAGCTGATGAGATCTCTCCTGCTTTCGTAGATGAACATTTGAGTGTCCTCTCAGCAGCAAAGGGTATGCTTTTCCCCTTTGTCCTCTCTCTCCCTGATAAGAAACCTCTACAGACTAGAGTGTAACCAAGTCAGAGTTTTCCATGATGAGATAAGGTGATGATGGAACATCTCTGCAAGAGCTCATTTATGTCTTCTAGCCACAACATGTTTTGCTTCTAGGTTTATGCTCGAACCGACCTCAACCTGCAAGCAAACATTTTGAACCAGAGTTGCTATATCTCTGATGTCACCATCCTTGCAAACATACTTGGCCTGTATTCAAAATGAGGTCCTTAATGGTAGTCAAACTGTTATTTGTTTGGATTTATGCAGCCCGTGCTATAATTTTTGGTCTTTGATTTACCACTTCTTCCTACTATTGAGCTAATTTTACATCGCACCTAATGCTTAACCTCTGCAGCCATAAAAGTACTTCATTATGTCTCATAGCAAATGAGTTCATTTAACTCAAACATATTACAAAATTATGCTACGCGCTCATAATATATTACTCTGCGGGGCATGAATATAACTTAAAATGTGTCATACTTGCACTGCAGTTATCTGTCTCCAACTATGGCGTAATGCAAATGGGTGTGTCAACCAGTATAAATTAGTGAGCTAATAAAAGCATTTGTCACCACCTTTGAAAGTCATCCAATGCTCAATCTGGTAGTAGTTTTTATGGTTTTAATCTCTTTTTGGTGTTCACTGGTTTTAATCACGATTGAGTAGATTCTATGTGTAATATAGCAATAGAAATGTCTGTGGATTTGCTTTGTAAGTGTTTCATAAACATCATTTGATGCAAAACTTGCTGCCGTTGGTCCTAAATGTATATGCCAGAGAGACATCAATATGATATAATACTAATAATAGAAGCAATCAAAATAGATAAGTATTATTATCTCTTTTACTTTTTAAGCAACTGGATTAACAGATGTAATGAACAGAAAAATACTCATTTTGAACTCATCACTATTTATGTAGTTCCAGTCATGCTTTTTCTTCTACAGGCTGTAATGGTGACTGCCTCAAAGACGGACTTACAAATCGCAGAGCGACATGCTACTATAGCGCCACCATGTGGCTAACAGACTAATCAACAACAGTGTTCTGTGTGACGCTCCACTCTCCACAATACAAGCGTCGTTTTTCACATAGGCATCTGCAGCACAGTGAATAACTGTCTAGGGGTGAAACAGAGAGCCTCAGCTCTTCAGGAAGACAACAGACAGTCAACAAAGATATAATTGTGTTCCTAATTTTTAATACACTAAACACCAAATGGATTTGGAGATAGATGTGTCAAGACATGCTTTCATTACCCAAATTAGATCCATTATCAGCCCTCAGATATCAGTCATACATATTATATAGTGTGAGGTAATATAAAACAGGTATATAACAAACAGTACTGTGAAAGTAGAAAAATTGCATAATGATATAAAATGGAATAATATAATATCCTCACTGAAGCAATACATATTTGCCTGAACCACCTCTATGATCTGAGCTTCCACATAAGAATACAGAATATCTGGATTCCAGGGCCACAGCTATGTGCAAAAGCCTGGTGTTATCATGGACTTTGACTGAGAGAAGAATCTGGGATTTGTAGTATGAGTACCCTCAGATCCAGATCATCTGGACAGTTTTCACAAAGCCCTGGCAAAGCACCACTGGCAGAAGAAGCCAGAACGGAGTTGGTGCTTCTGGTGCACTGACCGAGGTGCAATGGCTGACTTTTTACAAACAGGTGGGCTGCAGCAGGCTAAATATGGTCATAATTGCTGCAAAGCTACAGAGAGGAAAAAAATATTATTTACTCTTCACACTGGTGAACAAAACATAATGAAAAATAATACTGAGACATTTAATTGAATGATTAAATCTTGTTTTTATGTATTAAATATTGTATTAAACTTTCCCAGCTCTTAAAAACTGAAAATCATTATAATACATTTGCAAGTGAGATAGATATGTAGAGCTGCACAGGTAGTGCCAATAAATGCGACAAACTAATGGGGTGAGGGTAGACTATGGTGGGCAAAGAGCAATTTGAATGGCAGCTTCTGGAAGATGATCCACAGTAGGGTGTAGAGCCGACACAGAATTAAGATATAAAGGGCATGGCCTTTTACAATAAGCCTTAAAAGGCTCAGCGTGTGACAGCAGCAAATTGCTCTAACTAGCCTATAAGTGCCCAATTTTCATGGCTGTTGAGTCCAAGCAAAAACTTGCTTTCATAAAGACTTTTATCAATTGACTTTATCTGGGGTTTTAATATTATGCAGAAGTGGCTACAGTTTTTTAATGACTTCTGAGTGCATAAGACACATTCAATTCATGCTGAAGCCATAAATGAACAGTTAGAGGTTGAGCTCAGCTCTCAGGGGGCAGATCTATCAAAGATGTCTGGTTGGAAGTCCCAGTGGGGCTGGTAGTCTACACGATTAGTGCTATTGGCTGTGTTTGGCTCCTGAGCGAACTGTGTCAGAAAGAATAAACAGACATTGTAAAAGGGAGTGGGGATTGTGACACATATGCAGGGACTTGAGTAAAGAGCTCAGCAAAAGAATCAGCAGAAGCTCACTCGTCACCATCGATCCACACTTTTGTACAGTATACCTTGAGTCATTTCTCCTGTCAGAACTTGAGCCAGCAGCCTGTGGCCAAACATCACATCGATGCAATTAGTCTCCAACCCTTGCTTCTCCCACCAGGAGGCTGTGCTGATGTAGCTAAACTCGCACTGTCTAATCACTTTGCTATAAATTTGACTGGCAGCAGAAATACTACAAGACTCTTGGCAGGCAGCCTCGTGGGGCATTGTATTTGGAATCTGCAGCTGAAAAATGTATTAAAAAGTTATGCACCATCTGTATTTATTTTAATAATATATTCTTGGTTGGATAGATAGATAGATAGATAGATAGATAGGTAGGTAGATAGATAGACAGATAGATAGATAGATAGATAGATAGATAGATAGATAGATAGATAGATAGATAGATAGATAGATAGGTAGATAGATAGATAGATAGATAGAATGGCATGAAATGATACTGGGTAAATCAGACAGTAAGGTAACAAAACAGCAGAGTGATTCATCACATGTTCATTTGGGCTCAGTGACCCAAACTAGCAGCCCCCCAAAACAATGTTTGTCTACCAGTACCACCTAGATTTTAACATGTAAGAAAATGGATTACAAACAAAAGGTAAACAGGATTCAGTCCTTATCAGACATGAACAGAATGGCCTTGTTTTTTTAACAATCTTACTCACAATCAAGCAAATGTTCAGAAATACTTAAATGGCAATCAAATATTTAATGTCAATTGTAACTGATATATTAATATTACATCATATTATAGAAATATATTCCATATATTATATTACAGAAATTACATGAATAAAGATGCCAGCCGTTTGCTGTTACATGCAGCTCCATGAGGAATACCTTCAGCTCAGAGTGCAACAATCCAGACACCAGAAGACTGACTACAAAAAGAGCAAAGTCTAATTATTATTGCAGAGCTGATGTTCATGCATTACTCGTGTTTCCTGCAAAAGGTGCATCATTAGGAGGAAATGAAATGTTTCCATTTGCTTCTCTGGCTCTTTGTACATCTCCTACAAGATTCATTATGACCTTTACAACTGTTAATACTATGTTTGACTGCCTGTTGCCCAGGAAAATAATAATTATATTTTTTAGTATAGGTAATTACATATTTTTTAAAGAAAGGCTCGCAGCATCAGAAATATTTAGAGGCATTCTGTGTGGGAGAGTTGGTATGTTTTTATTTCCCCTTGGTACTGAGGAGAGCTCAGCTGCTTGCAGCTGCTCAGACTGGTATTTTCATTGTCTGGTGTCCAAGGAACAAGCACGCTTCCATTCCCTCTGGTGAGGAGCACTGTGCTCTGAACTTTCACTGCTGATCTGTAGATGGCAGTGATAGCATGACTATAACTTAACACAGCCTTCTGATGTACACATTATTTAGATTTTTACAGTCTGCATTCAGCCTTAAACTCATCTGTTTGTTTTTTACATGTCTTTTGACACCAGACAACAATGCTTTGTGACAACCCCCGAGTACAACTCACCATTTAGTTATCTTTTTTGTAAATCTTCAAATATTCCCAAAAAAGACAAAGAGCATCTGAAGTCATGTTGTCTTTGAGTTTTGTAGCACCCCATGAGAGCCTCTCTGCCGTCCCTAAGTAGCTAAGCCCAGCACAAAGACACCTTTGTGAGACTGTTCTTTAAAGCCACCCCAGTTACTGAAAAGCCCAGCATTCAGCAATACCCCCATAAAAATCACAGTGCGAGGGCCAAAAATCACAGACTGGAATCTTGTCTGAGGCCCAATCCACAGGATTTGTTTAGGAGGCATTCATGCAGTTTTCTGTTTGCCACCCTGCTGAGCCTTTGAGTCGGGCCTGACCTATTTCCTAAATTGCATAGATGCACCAAAAAAAAAGAACAGCAATTTAAAAATATCCTTTTCATGGCTTTTCATTTGACCTTTAGGGATGTCAAAATATATCTATCTATCTATCTATCTATCTATCTATCTATCTATCTATCTATCTATCTATCCATCTATGTGAAGGAGTTAGAGTGTTCTAGAGAATGTGAAAACCTGTGCCACTACTCATGAGGTACTACTATGATGGTCTTGGGGTAGAGGGTATCGTCCTGGAGATGTTCATCACAGAGAATCTCACCACTTCCTCAGTGTTCTATGGAAGAACCATGTGGAAGGAAAAACTCCTCACTTTCACTTTCCAGTGCTGGCATTCTGCATCACAGTTCAGTTCACCAGCTCCACAGATGCCGACAAGAAAGTACTCCAGGAGGTGGTCAGGACAGCAAAGAAAATCACTGACTGCTCCTGGGTCTCCTTGGATCGCATCGCTGGCTCCCACTGTCTCAGCAGACAAGGAAAATCCTGTCTGATGTCTCTATGTGATGCCTCTCAGTGTTGTCTTTTCAACCAAGAACAAAAGATGGAGAAATCAAAAAGAGCTGTCACACTTCTTATCACCTCAGTGAGGCTGATAAACACACAATCACTGTTTTAAACGTCTCTGATGTCTTTATTTATTGTATACATGTCATATATTGACAATACAGTCTATCTATCCATCTATCTATCTATCTATTATGTACTATTAAAAAGAAAAGAGTTGCAATTCAAGGACTTTTGTTTGCTTGCTTATTGTTTCTTTGGCCTGTATTCAAAGGATTTTCATGATTTGGGTGGAGTAAGTTTAACTAATCAGTGCTCCAGACTGTTTCCATGAAATCCTTGACCAAATAAGCCCATCTGTCACCCTTACATAACAACAATTAGATTGTCCTGTGTAGGTTTTGTGATAACGTTCGAGTCAATTAAAAGTGTAAATTCATCAATGGACACCCACCTGGAAACCAGTGGGGTAACTACTGGGGGGGGGCACAGATTGAAAATCACCGCTGCTGTATGTCCGCGGAGGGGGTGGGGGAAGAGGCAAGTACGCAGCCAGCCACTTAGGGAAGACGGATAGAGGAGCAAAATATTCATCCCTATTTAACATGTCAATCAGGATTAATGTGCTTTCAAAGTTCTCAGTGAGGCTCGCCCAGGTCCCGCTGGACGCATCGCAGCCGGGTTAGAGGCGGCGATAAAAGGCAGGAACAGAATAAGAAGACATCAGCAAAGCCCGGGGGCTCCAGTAGCGCGCAGCACGGCGCGTCGCTCGGACTTGCGCCCCCACGCCTCTCCGCGTCCCAGCCGCTCGCTGACAGCCGCGATGATCGATCGCTCGCACGCTCCCGACAGCGTGATGCACGTCGACTGATATGTCAGAGCCCCTTGGAGTCGCCCAGATCTCCTTCGACCGTGTTTTTTTTCCGCTATCGAGGCTGCAGATGACAGTTGTTTGCTCACGGCGAAACTTGTGCAGGAGCTCGCTTTGCGCTCTTCTCCAGGGGAAGCACTTGTGAACTTTCTGCGCTGACTCGATCATACCGGCGAGGATGGATCTCACGGGTGCATGTCGCATGGTGCTTTTCCCAGTTCAAATGCTGTACCACGTAATCAGCGCAAGTTTGTCCTGGCTCTTACCGAGCAGAAGAAAAGACCTGGCCAAGGAAGTGGTGTTGATCACCGGAGGAGGACGAGGCATCGGGCGTCACCTGGCCAAAGAGTTTGCCAAGCAGGGGGCCAAAAAGGTAAATCCGCTCAACTGTTGCCAACTTGTTGCTCCTCAATGTGTGAGTTGTTAATGGGATTTCGTTTCAGACAGTTTGCTTGAACACACACACACACACACACACACACACACGTGCCCTCTCCTGCCCTGGCAGTCTAATCAGTCCTGTCCGAAGAAGTGTCCATCCTGCCTGAAGTGTTGCTCTGCTGCTCTGTGTATGACGACACCGTAACTGTAAAGTAGCATAACTAACTGGAGATATTGACCTCAACCGCAGTTCAAGTATTGCTCAATAACCAGGGTCAAGAGGAGGCCAGCTGTGGGTAGACCTTTGGCTAATTGATGTCATCAAATTGATAAAATTCATTCTGCTGAGGAAAGTGTTCTGTTTCACATGTGTTTTGAAGTTGGTTGTGCATAAAAACATGCTGCTTTAAAGGTTTCCATCTCAAAATATTATTGAAACAACAAAAGGATACACAGCACCTAATACAGTCCTAATAAGTCTTGATTTACTGACACTGTGTGAGGAGTGGAGATTTATACACAGAGTTCCTGCAAAATGTAATAATCCCAATAGTTCTTGTGGAACAGATTACAGTCTTGGATTAGTCTCATGAAAGATCAGCAGGTCAAAGCCTTTAAAATGAGATGAATCTCTTTGGATTTGGTGTGATTTTCTTTCTTTCTTTATCCTAGCTGCAATTTAAGATTGCATAACTGCTGTCATTCTACCCAAGTAGTATGTTTCTATTTATTTTTACTCACTGGCATGGACTGACTCAATACAGGTTCTGCGTAATAGTGATAGTTTAAACTGAAATTAAAAATATCCACAAAGAAGCCATGCCAATGTCAGTCACTTCATCCATCAAAATCATGGCGCCTCCCCACCCTCGCCATTCCTCACCCCTTTAACAAGGAGCTGCCATTTGGGCTCCTCAAAGACAGACAGAGACAGTGTGTGCAGTCTTTTTCTGTTCTTGACGTTGTGTTCTTTGTGGTTCCCATCCTTTGTACATGCAGTCTGTCTGCCATTCCAGTGGGTGAAGTTGAAAATTACACAGCTGAGTGCCTGATGAGCAGCTGGTGTCCCTTTAGCAGCAGCATGTTCATACGAGTAGCTCTATTTTTGTTCACCTCAGGTGGGAGTCATCATTACGCGGTGAATAAAACCCTAGTGATTCCCCTGGTGGGATGCAGCTCAGCTGAAAGCTGCTGGTCGTAATTATATGTGTATGGGTGACATAGCCTCATCTCAGATACTCTGTTAAGTTTAGTAGCTTAAAATGATTGCTTAAAGCTCAGTGAAATGCTAACTGTCTGCCACTGCCTTTCAATGAAGCCTCCACAGGGAAGGACGAAAGAAACAGGCAGGTTTTTAAAGAACTGCTTGCAGCTGCACAACAAAGGTTGTCACCATGCTTTTCATCACCCCATTGTTGGGTATTGTCAAGGTGTGAAGGCCTTGAAAACAACACCTTTGGTAACGTGTATGACATCTACTCTGTCCTAAAGAGATGCTAAAAGGAAATAGGGTGGTAATTATGAATATCCTCTGCGAACTTTCATTCACCCCAGTTCAAGCCCTTTTGTTATTGGCAAGGGGAATTTCAAATTCTCTGTCCTCTGTGTTGGTGATTTCATAGCATGAGAAAGACTAACCACAGTGGTCATGAAAAGAATTTAGTGGGAAGGAGAGCTGGGGTTTTTGGAAGTAAAGTTACGGCTGTTGTGTGTTGATCGAGCGAACTGTTACAGAACATAGATCTAAACCAATAAACCAGACAAGAGTAATTTCTCAAACAGCTCCCAAGTTCAAGGCACTGTCAGAGGTCTTTCATAACAATTCCAGTAAATAGCTGACAAGTTGCATGTTGCGTTGTATAGCAATGTCTTCAAATTTCCTTCCAATTTCTTCTGCAAATCAGGAAAGCAACTCTAGGAAAATGTGTTTGCAGAAAACATTGATTATATGTGGTTGTTAACTTGAAAAGATCACTGCCAGAAGGAAAGTTCAAACCAAAGCACTGATAACAGGTTTTTCAGTGCATGTGCAGGAGGCGGGAAGCACACCGCTCCCAGCTGGGTATTGCCCTGCGACTGACCTTGTGGTCTCCGCAGTAATTAGACAGCAGCAGGCGACTGCCTCCTGAACTCCTGCTGCCCCTGCTGTGTGCTACCTCTGTGCTCGCCTATACAATGGGTGCGAAAAGTAGGGTTCCTACCCACCCATACATTGAGATCTGAGAGATAGAGTATCACTGTAATTCAGCTGGGGCTACCAGGGACACGCAAACACACACTACAGCCAGTATTGAGTGGCATCTAGACACTGTCAAAGTTTTAGCCTGAAGCTTTGTGACATCAGTTTGTTGAGCAGATAGATTTTACCTAGTCTTGTTTAACCGTGATAATTAACAACAAAAGCTAGTTGCACAAGTTCATGTGAAGTTTTTCTTTCCTGTTTTTTCTTTTTTCCATAGTAATCGCTTGATTGTTCTGCGGAGCTTGTGTGTGGGTGTGACACATTCAGTGCAGGCTTTTAATGAGAGCTGTCAGCATTGTTTGCAATGCTAAAATCCTATTAAAAACTTTGACTTGTGTATTATCACCTGTCTTACTTTGCCATTACTCAAATTGCCTTGCAAATTAAGCAAACATAAAAAAAACACTCCAAATTCAAAGTCAAACAATGCATGGTCACAGAGGGAGCCAAGTTAGTATTTCTTTATACCTGATAAGGAAATCAAGAACAATTTTATGACTATAACAGTTTTGCTGTGTTGTTGTTTCTGTGTTTGATTCACTTCTAATTCTATTAACTCCAGACGTTTCTTGACACATGAGTTAAGCATTAAAGCAATAGCAGCTGAGTAATTTCGAGGTTGTCAGTGTTTGTGGCTGTGCAAATTAACACACTGTTATCACCAGCCCGTTTGGCTGCAGATGAGTGGCAGGTATTGTGGACAAGATTGTCAGCGTCTAAAATTGTCCTGATGCAGCAACATGACAGGTCCAATATGTGCAAAAAAAAAAAAAAATTCTTTGATCATCTGTTGTAATGGAACGCCTGCAAGTGTCAGGAGACACGCTCTCTTTTGTGTACACGTACACACACAATCTTTGACTCTCCCATACACAAGATCATTTACCCGTGGACTTCTTGCTCAAATATTAACCTTGGTCACGGGCAGCCAGCCAAATCCCACACTGGCGTCCTCAGCACTTCACACACACACACTGTTTTCAGACTCCCTGACCAGAAATGACGGGGCTCATCTGCCCAACAGGCCATGTAATCTCTTTGAGAATTTGTGTTTGAGAGATGAGGATGGCTCACCCCCTGATTTCATTACCTTTCCCTGACCCCAAAGACTGACAGATCTAATTGCCCAATCACTAGTTCCCCCACCTCTATCCAACCCCATGTTCCTTGCTCAAATGACTGGCCTCGATGATGAAGAGATGGTTCATTCACATAGCAACCCCCGAGCCTTTAATCTTGTTCAAAAACGATTTGCTGCAGTGAAAATGGCCTCTCTGTTCGCTGAATGAAAGAACGTTGCTGCACAATGATCATCATAGTTTCATTGCCTGAAAAATTATGCAAACCATACAGAACGTTTTGTCCATAGGAGAGTGCGGACCCAATCTCTTTTGTCCTTTAATGAGCACGTGGCTTCAGATATTCAAAATGTTCCTGCTTGTTTCCAAACTGAAAGTTTATTGCTCTCTTCTAGGTGATCCTGTGGGGCCGAACAGAGAAGTGCCTCAAAGAAACAGCTGAAGAAATCACTCTATCAGGAACAGAGTGCCATTACTTTGTGTGTGATGTGGCCAATCGTGAGGAGGTTTACAAGCAAGCCAAGGTGGTTAGAGAAAAGGTACACCAGCATTTTATTTCCTTCTCTGGGCTGCTTTCCTATCTGGCATATAGATTATGCACCAACTAAAATAAAAACATTAGAGTGAGGGATCTTTGTTTCAACATTAATATATAATGCTATAAAGGTTTAGAAACTCACGTTAAACTCTGACAGTGATGTTTATTTTACAACTTTACTTCTTTATTGCAGGTTGGAGATGTTACCATATTGGTGAACAATGCAGCTGTAGTCCATGGAAAAAGCTTGATGGATAGCGATGATGACGCCCTTCTCAAATCCCAACACATCAACACCATGGGACAGTTCTGGGTAAGACTTGCTGAAGTTAGAGCAATGAGAGGCTTGTATTTCGCGAAGGGGGAATTTATCCTGAGCTGATTGTCCTCATCATTTTCATTTTCCAGTTCTGGTGTGACAGTATTTGTAGAAGGCAACCCCAGACCTGTCAATCACGACCCTTATTATGTAGTAATAACTTGGCATTTTTAAATTGCTTCCTCTAGCACCTGAACCATCAGAGGGATTTGAAAGTCCTCTATTTCTTGGGGTGGGAGATCAAAAGGCTGTCATGGGCAGTCAGAAATTCCATTATCAACCAAATGGAAATTGAAATTGAATCTTTTTCTCTTGTCTGTTCTTCTTAACCCCTGTATATATTTCAACTTTTATTTGCACGCCTTTCTCTCCTCGTTATTCTTCTCCTTCATTTGCCCTTTATTCTTTTCTTATTCCAGACAACAAAGGCCTTCCTCCCTCGTATGCTTGAGCTACAGCACGGTCATGTTGTGTGCATAAATTCCATCCTATCCCAGTCTCCTATCCCTGGGGCCATCGATTATTGCACCTCCAAATCTTCATCATTGGCCTTCATGGAGAGTCTGACATTGGGTCTGTTGGACTGTCCAGGTGTTGGCTGCACCACCGTGCTTCCTTTCCACACCAACACTGAGATGTTTCAGGGCATGAGAGTCAGGTATGCTAAACTCTTTGTCTTGACAATTCCTCTGAGTCTGTTGTGTGCTGGAGAGCATTCAGTATGTGACTGAACTTATTTACTATGGGGAAAAATTTTCAATATTTAAAGCACATTGTTCTGTTTTCAATTTGCAATGTAGTTTATTTTGGAAATTACATAAGGATGAGCTTGTCATTCATGGTCACCAAGGTAGCTAGCTTAATTTGCTTTTGTGTCTAAAAATAGTTTTTTTTTTATTTTGTAGGTTTCCCCAGCTCTTTCCACCACTCAGACCGGAGATTGTCGCTCAGAAGACGGTGGATGCAGTCAGAGCTGACAAAGCTTTTCTCTACCTGCCTTGGACTATGCATGCCCTTGTCATCCTGAAAAGGTAAAAAAAATCTATAAAGCTATAGAGAGAGATCCATGTATTTTTTATATCTTTCAGTAGAATAATTGCTGTTCCATTATTCATGTTGTTTCCTGTGCTTCTGTTCTTTTTAGCTTCATGCCACAAGCTGCACTTGCAGAAATCCAAAAGTTTTCTGGGTGTTATACCTGCATGAACACATTCAAAGGGAGGACTTGAACCCCGACTGCACACAATGTGAAAAGAAACCTCAACAGCTTTGAGGTGGATGAGGGAATGGACTATAACACATACAAGTGCAGGAGACCCCAGTATAGTATGAGACACTTTGGGAATATGCCCGATGGCATCTACAAGTAGAATTAATTGATAAACTCCAAGATACTGGTGTGTGTGTGTGTCTGTATGCATGTCTGTGTGTATATACTGTATGAAGAAATGGATGCCCTTCTTGTTTTGAACAGAAGCCATGTCTAGGTTTGTGCAAGTAGTTATTCTTTGAGGATTTTTTAAATCTGTTTCTAAACTTAATTTTTATGCTCTTTTAATGTCTTTGCCTCAAACCAAGATAATAAAACAGAGTTTGAGAGATTCTCTATGTTTCTTTGCTCACAATACAGTTGGGAGATATACATTGCTTTATGTCTGGCTTTTCTCCACACAGAACACCATTTAGTCAAAGCATGGGATCAGTCGGTATGAAAATATTAACAATAAACCTGCTTGAGAGGAGGCTATGAATGGTCTAATTCTCCATATTTAATGAACTAGACTGAGTCATACAGGACCTCCTTAATATAATGAATAAACATTAAAGAACAGCAGTGGAACCCAAAAAAGTTAAGAGTAAGTTACGTTTTTACCTGTTATTAAAATGAAAATATACTACATTTGATTTGATTTTGGTGGTTTTTCCATTCTCATATAATCTTCAGTCAATATTTTTAACTTTCATATTTGAATGCTACTAGTTCATCCATCAGATTAGCATGCCAGCCAAAGGACATTTCAGGAAGATGTGGGATGCCTATGATTTTGAAGACTAGTGTTGTCATTGGTGATTGTTTTGACGTTAATGTTGGACCACTGATGGGCTATTATAACTATAACTGAATTTTCATTGTATGGTACTGTTTGGAGTTTTCTTGTGTCAAGGCATCCTCCAGCTATCTCTATTATTCTAGTGCTCTATCACAGAAAGAGTCGAAAGATTTTCTTGCAAGTTGGCAGGTAGACCTTAGGAGCATATGCAAGCTCAAATAGTATCGTGAAATATTTGTGAAAAAATCTTGTGTTTGAAAAGGTGTGGCTGCATTAGACAGACAAAAATATGTATTTGTATATATACAAATACATACACAAATATGTATTTGTATATGTATATATAGTATTTACAAGGATAAATAACAAGCTAAATTCTTGACCATCATATAATTAAATTCAGAATTCAGATTTGTATACAGTAGAGCTAATCCTGTCTTTTTCCACCACTGTATGCAACACTAGAGTGTATTTCCATGAATGCAGACTTTTTTGACAAGTCCTGCATCTTACTTACTCTATGTGTCATTATGATTTGGTAACTTGTACAAGAACAGGCTGTAACAGGCTGTCTGTCAACAATAGATTACCTGCACATGCCTAAGCAACCCAAGGGATGTTTTATGGGTTTTTTATGCAAAAGAAAGAGGGTTTGTTCTGTTTATTGCCAAGGAACACTGAGTCCTGATAAACACTGAAAAGGATTCAAGTCTGCATCAGTGTTCAATTCTTACTACTTCAATTTTCATAATGCTTCACTGTATAACTGCTAGTTTTCTATTTCTATTTCTCAGCTATTTGAACAAAAAATTGACAACTGTGTTACTTTTGCAATTCTCAAAGGCCATTTTATCAAATATTAATGGGTACAACAGCAAAAAACAAACATGATATCACTTTATTAAAACACCGAATCAAAGTGGATCATCAACTGCAATAAAAAAAATAAGCTTTAAAGAAAATTCTAAAAGTCAAATTTTTAAAAGTTAAAACTTTTTTATGTGAAGTTTGTTCCCCAAGTCCAGATTCCCTTTGAGTGTAACAAACACAAAACAGCACATAATGCTGATACATGGAGACACAAAGAGAACCTATATGGGCATGGAAATGGCCATGAAATCTGGAATCTTGGCTGCCCTTTGGCCAGACATACCTCATAAACATTCATTTAAATCCTGGTGGACCATAAATGCCCCACTGAGCTCTCACAGTAGACCTGCATGTTGTGATCAGAAGGTGACCCAACGTTGAGCATGAAGACTTAAACAGCTCTACAGAGTGAACTCAGCTCTGCTTTACCAGCCTGTCTTCCATTCTTCCAGTGGCCTGTTGTGAAAGCAAGATAGAAGAAGCAAGTTAGGATGGAAACAAGGCAGGGAGGCATGTACTCCACACATTCTGGAAGAGGAGCGCTAAAATGGATGGAGGTCTCACTAGGCAGGTTCAGAACAAGGTTAGCCAAATACTGAATAAATCAAAGTGGGCTTGGAAAGCTTTTTCCCGGCTGAGGGCGCTCAGCTCCATGATGACTGACCAGTCACAGGTGGAAACAGAAGAATTAGGATTTGCTCCTATGGGGAGAATTGCAGCAGTCTTGGCTCTGAATGCATTCCCAGGTGTTTCAAATGCATATTTCAGTTTTATTTTGGCCTCCACTGTGGTTGTAAAACATGCATTTAGAGCTCTTCAGCAGCATTTTCTTTCTTGCAGGCTTGTCAGAGATCTTGATGATTTGCACATTAAAATTAATCAAAAACACACATATTTTGTTCGTTTGTATGAGAACTGAGGTACTACTAGACTGATGTGCATTACTTTTTCACATCATCATCTTTGCTTTATACTTGAGGGTAAATCATTACTAAGACTGAAGATATATAAAATATGCTCCTTAATTATGCAGTTTTTAGTAAAACATCTTTATTTTGTTCTTGAAAAGAATGGACTTTCAAAGTTCATGCTCTTTTTCTACTATTTTTCCCCTTAAATATCTTCAAAAACAGTTGCATGTATTAACAAGAATTAATTAGTTTTATAAAAATGAAATGAAATACCAAGCTCTGACTCACAATAAGGCTCACAAATAACTGGCTCACAAAACCTGATTCTACACCACATTACTAATTTTTCTTTTAATTGACATACATTTAAATATACATACACATCACATCAGAAAAACAACAATAACCGTTATCACCAAGTATGTTCAAAGAACTACTCAACAATAACGCCCAATTCTGCTGATTCTCTCTGAGTAATTCCTCTTTTCGAAGTCCAACCCACTATAGAAGAGACCAACATAACTGAGTGTAGTTTTCCTGCATGATATCCAAGCATTTGTAATTCCAACACAGGGGATTGGAAAGTCTGCCTCCAATGATCCGTTAAATATATGAGTCTGGATCTGGAGTCCATTTGGCTTCTAGTGCGATGATGCTGAACGCATGTAAAACCCCTGCCAGTGCAGTTCTGTCATTATTCATATCACATATGCTTGTGGATCCCGTGACTCCCAATTTCCTGGCTGCTGGTTTGGTGTGACTGAGGCTTAATATACTTCTTCCTCTTGTGCTTCACTTTGAATGTATTTGACATCTCCAGAATAGAACTAATGCTGTCTTTTGGATCTTAATTTTTACACCAAAGTTCTAAAAAAAACTGACTTCAATGACAGACTGTTATCAGTAACTAGCCTTGAGGTCAATGATGGGTAACTCTAATAAACCCTATAAGGCTGAGAGCCTTGTTGTCAGCTCATTGTCCCTGCAGCATATAGCTGCCTGAGCCCAGGGGCAACATGAAGCTAAATGAGAAGAGTTCAGCAAGGTGTTATTTTTTACAGAGTCTAATACACTTTCTCCAGACAACACTGTTAGTTTCGACACAGTTTTGCTGCTGTGCACATCCATCACAGGGTAGGTAGTATGATAAAAGGGCTTAAGCCTAACCCACAACAAGGGGCCAGCCGAGAAGCCTCAGTTGACCTGTCAACTGTAAGAGTTATTATACACTGTGGTGTTAAAGGTCAGATGGAGCAGCAAGCTCAGGGGGTGTCAGTCTTCACCCACACACAAGCACAGAGTAAAGAGGTGAGTAAAGGACTGCAGAAAATTAGCTGCACTTCATTCATGAATGAACAACGCATTATACTTGGAACTTGTAAATGTCAGGGTGTATGACTGGAGAACAAGCAAGCAGTTATGTGCCTGTTTCATGCGATAGGAATATGCTTTCATTTACTTTTTCAGTAATGCTTTTTTTGTTTTGTTTTTTAAACGGTTGTATATATCATACATATTCCTTGTTAGTGGATTGGGCTGTTGTTTTTACAATTCCAATCAAACAGTTGGTTCTTTGGCTGCATATAAATATTGTTTCCCATTCGCACCAGCAGATATTACAGATAATTCTGTCAGACTGGAGCACCAAATCACATCGTTAGTCTTGTTTTGTTATGAGATTTATCACAAATTTGCATGAAATGCATGTATTAGAACCTGAAGTATGGGCATCTTTCAGCCTTTTGAGATGCTTCTGCAATCTGGGATGGTTGCTGGAGCTGCCAGCAAATGTTCTCTTGGTTTCTCAAATGCATTTAAACTCTCAATCAAGTGTCGCTTTTCTTTTTGTTTTCTCTCTTCACCACCACCTATTGGTGTACTGCATTACAATTTTTAATTTGTAGTGCAAACGTGTGCGCACACACACACACACACACACACACACACGTGCATGTGCACAGCTTTCCCAAGTCCTACATGACACACAAAAAGATCCCTTCAGGTCATTCACCTACACTGTGAAGCTCAGAGAGCTCTGTTTCACATGTGGTTTCCAGTGTTGTGCTTTTACACAGAGAGAAAGTGGGAGGCCAGCTCTGAGGGACAAACAAAGCAAAGCCTGCTTTTCACTGCAAGCAGAAGGCAAACACTCACAGAGGAAGGGTGTGGGAGGCTGAAACACAGTTCACATTGCGTGGATGGGCTCAGTATATTTATAAAGCCCACTAGGCATCGTGTCAGGAGATCTCTGCTTAAAAAATGTTGTTCCCAGATGGACAGCCTCAGTCAGATTTATTTATTACAGAGCAGCTTCCTTGTTGATTACTCAACAGTGTCACAGCATGAACTGAACTCTTTGGCTCTCAGTCTGTTGCCAGCCTGCCTTGCTCAAGGTGAATCAGATGTGGGTCAGAGAGAGGACACTGTCCTCTCAATGACCTCATCTGAAATCCAGAGCAGATATCAAAAGCTTATATAACTGTTTCAGGAATGCTCTAATCCTGACAAAGGGAGACATTCGATGGTCATAGACTTATAAGACTGATATGCTTACAAGAATAGCAAGAAGTATAAAAACAAAATAAACAAATACCAAGCATATTTTTGAAGCTGTTGTAAAGCAGCTGGCAGGAGAGATGGGAAATTTTACTGGCACAGTTATTAAAGAGCTATATTATAAACCATCCTCCTAAACCCCGTGTGTGTGTGTGTGTGTGTATGTGCAAGCAGGCGTGCGTGCGTACACATATGCAAGTCACATGAGCAGAGTTGGCAGCATTTGAACTACACCTGAACCTAGATAAATGGAAACAGACCAACATAGTTTGCGTCAGGATGAAAGCATCCCTCTGGAGAGCAGTTACTTAGGGATCTGAGTGGAGGATGTGGGTTATTAAGCAGCATACAAAGAGCATAAAAACACTTTTCTGAATGTTTGAGTCAGCATGAATGTGAGAAATATATTTGACCAATAAAATTGCACTAAAACCCCTGACATCTCAGAGGTGCAATGCTCCTGTTAGCTCCAGTAATGTGGAGCACAAACCTTCGGAAGCATTCAGCTAACATAGAAATAGGGTGAATAGTATGCTAGGTTTCGGCCCAGTTCATATTGTTCAAAACTCTAAAAGCTGTCTTTTGAATTGGAAGCTGTGAAAATAAAATGCTTTTCTGACACCATCCACACAATGTTCAAGGTAAAAGAGGTGTGGGATGTGAAGACAATGCACAGATCATCCAATGAGTGACTGTTCTACTGAATCTAAAGATGCCTGGGTACGTTTACACAGCACACCAATGTCCTAGTGCTCTGCAATCAAAGAGAAATTAAGAGAGAAAAAGAGGAATAGGCAGTTTGTGTTTGTACCCTTCACACAGGAGTGAGTAATTGCCTGCTCAACACTATAGAGGTGAAAGGGCTGCCGGGAATACATGTGTGTGAGAGAGAGTGTGTGTGGGGGGTCACACATCCTGCTGCAATTAGCCTGTAAAAGGACAAATGAACCCTTACAGCAATTTATTTAGAGAATGTCAGATTTGGAAGACATGCAAGATGACACACAGCTTTTGAGATAGTATGTCAAGCTCATTTTGCACGAGTTATCAAGTGCACATGTTTTGATTTATATTTCAGTTGTATTAATAGTTACTTAGCTTTATGCCATGAAGTTATTTAAATGGAAGCGTGTAGAGATAATTTTGTTTTAAGAAAAATAAATGGTTGATTATTGTGTGACGAAATGTTTGACTTCCACTAGAGACTAGTTTGCATGAACTAATAATCAGAAAGGCCTTTTCCTCTTCCCTGCCACTGGTCTGCTGCTCTGTTTGGATGAGCCAGATTGCACTGAGACTGAACTGAGCATAGGAGTTCCAACATCTGGCTTGTATCTACAGTTTACGGTAATTTAGATGCAGTTGATGGTTTCCAGTAGATCCACAAAGAGTGAATTGTTCTGGGTTTGGCCCTTGTCTGACTTGGAATTGAAGGGCGTGGTGCTCTGGCGCCTGACTGCCACAGCTGGGCCTGTCTGTCAAATCCTCATGTGTCACAAAAGTCTGAGTTATCCCCAGCATGAGAATTGGTGCAAGAGGTTCGGGTGGTCACCATATGACCGGAGGAGCTTTGATGAAACATGAGAACTGGGTATTGCTGCTAAATCGCCATGGCATTATATGAAGAGCCAGGTCTTAGATAGAAAATGTCACTTTTCACAGCTTTTTCCCCCCTTCTGCATTAGCTAGCTGAGGAGTATGGAGTCATTACACAAAACTTTTTTCAGAGACTGAGATGACAAACACTTGCCTCAGCCAGCTAAACCACACTGTGGAGTTTCTCCTCCCCCACCAAGGTCCCACACTACACTGGAAGTTTGACAATTGGGTTCAACACTAGGTCAAGCTCTGGGTTTGACAATGGGCCAACCAGTCTTCAATGGGAGTAAAGCAGACAGCTTTCCCACAAAGAGTGCACTCACATAGAGGGGATTCTGGCTTAGTGGCCTCTGCTATTTAAATTACACTGACTGGGATTAAAGAAAATCTTTCTTACTGAAGACCAGTTCACGTCTACATCTCAGAGAAGCTCCAGAGAATTGACCAGGGGTTTCTACACATCTGTATATTCATGCAGGCACTTATCATGGGTGTTTCTGTGTGACATATGCACAAAATTGGAGATATTTTGGATGATTGAGTGAGGTGAGACTCACGAGTTAACAAATTAGGTAACCGTTAACTGGTTAACTGTCATTTTATCTGCTCATATACATGAAGACTTCTAACCAGCTTCTGAATTCATTCATCTCTCCTAGGTTTCATGCTGCTGGCTGTCCTGAGGCATTAAGTGTTTGTAGCAGAGATCTGCTGTATTAGTTCCACATTAGAAAAAGAGACAGTTTGTGACACATAAACTCATCATGATTAAATCAATATTATATCCAACAGGTCTAATGATTGTTGGCATAAGCCTTCCGCAGAGCTATACTGTTGCACAAGGCAACTATACTCTATAAGAAGTATAAGAAGTTCCTCATTTCTTTTTTCCACACATAGTGTCCAATTGAGGTCTGTGGAAACTTATTTGCTTTTATTTACTGCTCTTTCTGCTGTCTGTATTTGAAATACATTCATTCTGAAGTGCACATCTCTAGGGTCTGATGAGATACAGCAAAGGTTTGACAACACAACACAGAGAAGGTGCTAGAGCCTGTCCCAGCTACATATAAACATAGACAATTATATACATTTATATAGCTTTTGAGATAGTATGTCACATATATATATGTATATATACATACATACATACATACATATATATATATATATATGTGTGTGTGTGTGTGATTACAACAAAATGATTACAACAAGTAATAAATCTTTTCAGGTAGTTTTGAAATGGTGCATGTGAGTATTTCTGTGTAACTCTGTATATGCTGGTGTACTGCTGGCGAGCGTTGACTGAGGGACATGGATCTTGCACACTGAGTGTGTGAACTCTGGCTGAACCCCTGGGTGTACTGTTTCAGGCACGCTCTGACAACCTCGCCCCAACGACCCGGCTCGCGACTGCACAGTTCACAGGGAGGTCCTCTACTCACGCAAAGCCATCCCCCCTCCTATCCTACTCCCGACTCCATCTCTCCCTCCTCTCTTTCCCCTTGAGTTCCCCCTGTACTCTCCTTCACCTCTCTATTCTACCCTCCCTCTACTCTGAACTTTTCTCAATATCTCCTTCCCTGCTGTTTTTTTTTTCCCACAAACTTTCCGGCTTTTTTTCTCCTTCTAAGTATTTCTATGACACTGTTGTCAGCACAACAGAGACAGAAAGCTAGCGTTACAGAGACATGGGTCATGCAAGTCTGCCAACTGAAACAGACTGATTATTTAAATTCCAGAACATCCTGGTCAGGCCTGTCTAATCAGCTGCTTTGTAGATAAGGGACTAGAAAAACAACAGATTTTAAAGCAAAAACATTCCAGACAAGATCTTGAGAAATTAAATAAACTAAAACACCACAAATTACATGCTCTTCTTTTATTAATGACACAAGTGTTCCATACAGGGTAAACCTTTAGGTACTTACATTCCAGCAGTTTCATGATTACATTCCAGAGAACACATTATTGGCTCATGACTGATCATCAGTTTGGGGTGATTCCCAATATGATATCCTGTTTTGTTTGAACAGTCGATCAATCAATCAATCAATCAATGAATCAATCAATCGTTATTTATATAGCGTCTTATACAATCAAAATTGTTTCAAGGCGCTTTACAGAATCCCAGGGCCTAACCCCAGACAAGCAACAGTGGTAAGGAAAAACTCCCCTGATGATGTGTTACCTTTGTGCTATAAAATGAATGTTCTTAGGCAAACCCTGTGTGTTGACAATAGGGTGGCCAGACTTTTCGCTTTGTACGGGACGGTCACATATTTTAATTACTTTTCACACATCCTGCAAATTGAGACGTTGTCCTGCATTTTTTTTGACAGTCAGACTCCAGTTTTGAAATGTGTTTTTTTTATATATATAATCTGGCTTTTATCAAATAGCTGTGTGTGGAGAAAGTAGTGTTACAGCTGTCATCAGGGGGCGGGGCGGGCTGTCTGACAATCACCTCAATCAAACTAGAATGCAAAACATAAGCATTTCATGCTTATTATGTTTTCCTACGTGAGAGAATTCAGGAAAGTTGCATTTAAATAAGATATGTATTTGCTAAGTTTATATTTACAGTCCATTATGTGTGACTAAATCACTCACATTGCCCTACACAAACGTAGTTTTTGTCCCACCTCCAGTGAATTGGGATCTGGTCGTCCTAGTTGGTAGGCAGTGAACCAATCTAGAGATAAACTATTAACACAGGCCACCTCAGACTTCTGGTTAAAAACATTCACTAAATCATGGATAATTTCAACATAACAGTCCCTGATTTAGGTATTGTAGGACAGGAAATTCAGTGTTGCTAACCTTTGACTGACTGTTTCAGGCTTTAAAACTGAAACTGGCAGTTTAGAAGAGTAACACAATTGAGAAGGAGACATTTTTCAATATAATTGCTCCTCTAAACATTTTCATGCAGCACACAGAGAGAAAACAGGCTGTTGCTTTCGGTGGGACTTATGCACCCTTGTGGCCACCCGATGTGATTGGAAGAAAACAAACACTTCATAAATCTCTAAAGTATTCCATCTCTATCAAGGGTGCCTTGTGCCGTGTCATAGGTCTTCAAACCCCTCGCTGCTGATCACCCCACCACTCATCTCATTAACTCCCTGCCAACCTGTCCCTAACCCCCTGGTAAAGCCTTTACTCTTGACATTATGGGAGGTACCACTTATCCACTCAAAAGACACATGCTGTGCAGTCTGTGCAAACTGCCTGATTAGTTGGCCACCCCTGACTTGCTGTTTGGTCTGTGAGTGTCGAATGATAGATTGTCCCTCATTTGTCTTTTTCAGAACAGACTTGTGTGCTCTGCACGGTTTGCACATCCACCTGGTTATTTGAAGTTCATTGATGAACAGCCATGAGGACAAGAAGGAGTGAATGACCAATAAATGGATTTGTGGGTCATTACATGGTGTGAATAAAAGTAAACCTATATTCAGAAATGATTTGGTAAAAGTGGATGTCACCCATATAGGTTTATACTTTGCGTATTTATAATTTTTCATATAAGAAGATTGTAGTAATCAATCAATTTACATGTACATTTTAAAATCTCCTTGATATTTTGATCCTTGATACTATTTTATTTCAACTGCTTCCAGTGTTGTGACCAAATAGGCTTATTTTAATAAAGTTTTTTCATGCAGTAGTAAGTTTGCATTCAGCAGATGAGCATTTCAACGCAAATCTTAATTTGAGTGTCAAGAAAATATTTATGGGAGAAAATGGTTCTCCTCACCCTCCCACCCTCAGATTGACCTCTGTTTACCCAGGCCATGCCCTCATTCCCCGCAAACCCTGCAGAACTCCTGCTGGAAATGGGTTTCTGTTACATGGCCCCCGGGGGGCTTGCAGCAGGGGCTGGAGGCCGTCAAGAGCAGGCCCCTTCAGCCATGGACAGCTCCTCCGCTCTCGCAGAGTCAGCGAGGGAAAGACCTGAACTTGGAATGACCCCAGTAAGCAAAGTCCCCCATGGGTTCATCCACAGGCCAAAGCTCCGGTTCCCCTCACCCTTAAATTTTCCTGCTCTTCTCTTTTTTGGGGGCCTGTTTTTCCAACTAGACCAATACATTTTCCAGAGAGGTATCAGACCACCCCCATTCATTCCTGCTTCAATTCTCACTTCCTCACCTGCCTTCACTACTGCCACCCTCATCTTTCCTGGACACAGTTACCTTCTTCACTCCTCAAGACCTTCACAAAAAGCAAAAGCATTTTATGTTTACAGCCCTCCATGCCAAGTAGTAAGTGTTTAAAGAAAGAAAGAATGCTGAATGCTCACGTGGTCATTTCTGTATGATCATTAACCTGTTTGAAACCTCCCATCGCTGTGCACTTTCTGGCTGCATCAATGATGTCTAGTCGAATTAGCCTAATACGGAAAATGTTAGCATTGTGCAATCGGTATGATTAGAACTGTGTGCAAGTTCATAAGGGAGGTAAAGCTCCAGCTTGCCTAAACAGATGCTTCTTGTAAAATTAATAATGTTTAAGATAATATCCCAGTCATTTAACCCCCTATTGATATTTCAAAAACATTAAAATTGCAGTTTACACATTTAAAAAGTTCTAGGTTTGAATGTAGCCTAACTTCACTACTCCCTCCCTCCGTCCCATCGAGTCTTTGACCAGATCCATGCCCCTCACTTACGTCCATGGGTTAGATTCTCAAACACTGCTACCTGGCTTCCAGAAATACCTTAGTAATCTACTATAGCAACAACTTTGCCAACTTTGTCATGTCTCATTCACGATAACTAAAAACAGATATTATCATTATAAATATAACTAGCAATCTAACTCGTAGGGTTATCGCTAGAAAGTTGTTGGCCTGGACATTGCATTTAACTTATTAGTAGCCACTTTTTAATGTTTTTTCCTGGGTCATGGTAGTTGAGATTTACGACAGCTGGCTGTGTGATATATCTATTACTTTATACTGCTGTGATGAATCAGACATCATGATGGGTCCAAAATACCTCACCAAATCTGTCCCCAACTTTGCTCTTTCAATCAAGATCTCCTTGATCCCATCCTCACTGATAAGAAATCTTGACATCCACTTGTACCCTAACCTCGCCTTCGAACACCAACCCTCCCAGATTGCACAGTCTGCCCTCTCTCAACTGAAATACATTACCAGACATTGTTTCCTTCTCTTCTCTGCTGCCAAAGCCCTAATACATGCCTTCATCCTCTGTTCATTTATTGTTAACCCCATAGTTATGCACTGACCTGTTGACCTCTGATCCCATGGACCCTCTCAATTCTAGCTTTGTTTGTTCAGTATAATTAATATATTGGCATGTTGATGTCTGTGTTTGACGTATAGGTCTATTCCTCCTTCTTTACCCAGCCGGCCATCAGTAGGTGGATGCCCAATATGAGCCTGGTCCTGCTCAAGGTTTCTTCTTCTTAATGGAGAGTTTTTCTTGCCACTGCTGCTTGTTGTGGGTGTGGCACCAGGTTTCTGTAAAGCACAGAGACAATTTTGGTTATAACAGATGCTATTTAAATAACGATGAATTGAATTGAATGAAGAACTACTGCCTCCCATCCAGAACCCACAACAAACTCCAACATATCCAAAATTCTTCCCGTCTGCTCACCCACACCTCTAGAAACTCCACTGGCTTACCATCCAAGCAGATGAAAATTCTTTTTCTCACCTTCAAAAATAACCTGGCCCCTCCTACATATCTAACCTCCTAGTACCTCACTCCCTCACAACTGCTGCCTCCACTCCTCCAATGTCAACCGTTCACCACCTCTAAGATTCAGCACCAAAGCCTAGGAGAATTTTCTTCAGTGTAGCTGCCCCCTGACTGCAAAGACCTACTTTCGAAACCATCCCCAAAATCCAACTTTTTAAACTTGCTTTTAACTTTTAATTTCTGCCTGTTGTTATGTACACTCTTTTTAGGTGCTTTACAAAATAAAAGTGGTATTATACTTGTTGTTGTTGGCACTAACAAGTAATAATGTAGTAACGATGGCAATTGAAGGGCATTTTTATTACTTAATAATGAATTGTAGTTGCATATTGAATTGTAGGTACACTTGTCAAGATATTTCACATAAAACTCTCATAATATTTAATAGAAATGACACAACAGCAGATGGCTGTGACAACATTAGAAATGATAAAATAAAATAATGACTGTGATGGATGACTTGTGCACAGAAGTGAACAACTTTATTCCTCTTTCAAGATGTATTCTGTACTACATGTGATGGCCCTGCCCAGGTTGTAAAATACATCACTGCTTGTAATGTATCATCTTAGACTGATTGTAACTATTTCTCGAAAATGTGATGTCAAAAAGAAAATATTTTAATAACCATGAGAATATGCTCTATAAAAAGAAATTGGATTTCAGTAGCAGCTATTGTTCTTGACTTGCACGTCTGCTTGTGACCCTGTCTCATCAGTGAAGCTCAGGCAATCACTAGGCTTTTGATCTGTCTCTCTATGAGCCATAAGCAAAATATCTGGCAAATAACTAGCATCAGCACTAGAGATATCACCAAGCTTCCATAACTGCACCCACAAATTCAGAATATTAATGTCTGCATCAAGTAATAGCATCATTTTTCTTGTCCACTTGTAGAAAATGTTCTATTTATGAGATGGTGTTTATTTGCGTATGGAAAACGATATGCAACCTTAAAAGTATGCTTAACTCACTGTTTCTGCAGTATTTTTATGACTGTTGCCTGGATTTAAATACTAAAAGGAAAAGGGAGCTGACATATGAGCACGTACTACCTCCGTGAGTTGATCCGCGATGCGTTTGCTCCTCCATGTGGTGGGATTGTATTATTGCATCAAACTGTGTGGCTGTCAGTGAGGTTTTACAGCCGCGCCAGTGAACTGTAAAATGCCTTAAAGCACAGGTGTCGGAGTTCGGTCCTCAAGGGCCGGGATCCGGTCGGGTTTTCAGATCTCCGATCTGTTTAATGTCTGTGTAGTTAAATGTTCCTCTCTCCAGTTTATTACTATTGATGAGAATATATATAATAATTTATTGGTGCAGGCTGAAATCCAAACAAATGGAACAAAAGCCAACCCGTTTTAATGTATATATTGTCATATATTATTTTGCAGATGAAATTGATTTATAACCAAAAGAGACTCAAGGTAATTCTGTGTATGAATGACTGAATTGCATATGTACAGTAAGTGGATAATATTTTATTCTGATCATTGCAAAATAAATTAGTATGGGCTCCTGTGACAGCTGCATACATCACCTGATATTTTGATGATTATTTATATTTCTGGGTGCATGTTTGTGATCACAATATTGCAGTCACAACAGTATTTGTGGGACAATATAAGTATGTTTACAGTACCAGTATTGGCCACTCATGAGGCTGCAGAGTCCTCGCTCTGAAATCTACAAATACTCTACAAATACTCCTAAAATCATAGCTGATATCCAATATTATTTATGACAATTGATTTCTCAATTATTTACTCACTCATGATTAAACAATTATGGTGGAAAAAAATATGGAAAGCCCAAAATATGGACTTTTTGAAGAAATATTTAGAAAAAATATAAAGAAAAAATATTTAGACCTCAATATGATAGGAGGTTACCTTGAAATTCACAATAAGCTTGTATGCATCATTTCATACATACAAGCAAGAATTCTAATACCTCAGATGCAATAATGCTTAGCTGTCACTAGATGACAATCTAGTCATAAGGGGGTGTATTAAGATTTTTATTTTTTGATAAGATAATTTGGTATTATTTTATATAGATTTGATTTATATAAAATAATGCAATCACAGAATATTGAAATCAATATATATTTCATCATGAATGAATTTCACTGTGACTAATGTTTTGTTCCATTATCTATTGATTATGATAACATCCTCAAATAAAATTATGCTACCGATTTATTTATCATTTGATTAAGCAAATATTAGCTCTAAAAAGGGACAACTCAATGAGTTATATCCACCATAAAAGATAGGAAAATTTGATTTTAAACAATGGTCATGCAGACTATCTCTTATGGATATCAAAAGTTCAGTACATCCTAATTTTTTCTATTATAATCTCCTGTGTAGATAAATTACCTTCCTTCATCAAGTAATTATTTCCTTTTTCCAAATTTATTTTAAAACAAATCATTTCACAGTTTGCTTCAATGGCTGTGACTATAGTTTTCTAGTTTGTCAGGTCATAATTATTATTATTACATGCTTTGACAGCCCCTTTGGTTGAGTCAATGGTCGGCAAATGTTTTTGAGTCATTACTCAAAAACATTTCTCATTTGACTTGTCAGACACGCTCCAATGTTGTTTCCTATCCGTGTGAGTATTTATTAATTCACTTATTTATTTTTGGTCAGGTCAGACATGTGTATCTTATCATCTCAGTGACTATCTTTGCTATTAGGTGGACCCATCCAGGCAGGAAGCTTTGTTATTATATTTGTTACTATGCTATTTATATTTATTATATGATATATTAGCACAGCCTCACCATTTATTTCACTCTCAATTTCATTCTATGGCTCCTAAATGGGTAAAATCTTTAGTTATTTGTTTTTTTTATTCTTTTATTCCTTTAATGGTTTTAAAAGGCTTTGATGGAGAGTTCTTGAGAAACATGCTATGTACCCCTGACTTACAAGACTGCATTAATCAAAACATTGCTTAAAAAAACTATTGCATGGTCCAGAATTGTAAGCAAATTATAGGCCAATAAACCTTCTTTTTATCTATAAAGTTCTTGAGAATGTGGTGATGACTCAGTACAGTCAGAAACCAACTGTACAATAACAGTCTGTTTGAGATGAAAGGTTATCATAGAAAAGAAACAGTAATTCAATTCAATTCAATTCATCTTTATTTAGATAGCATGTTGCAATTAAAATCTCAAGGTGCTTTATAGAAACCCAGGGTCAGACCCCCAACAACCAACAGTGGCAAAGAAAAACTCCCCTTTAATATGGGTGGACTACTCCACCCATATTGGCGGAGGAGGGAAGGGGTAGGGTAGATAGAGGAGAGAATAGACACATACATCACACATTCAAACATGAACAACCCTTTTGAAAAAATGTTAAAAAGTATATAAAATGGTTTATATGTATGATCTAGTATTTTTGAAAAAATCACTTTGAGATTAGTTTACTCCACATCACAAATATGAAACTAGATAAGGGTGTTCAGTCTGTTAAAATATAGTAAGGGGATAACAAGGACAAATAGGTGAATGAGTTGGCCAGAGTTCAAATGTGGAAGTCAGCCCATCTCAGAGAGGGCTGCAGCAGATGGTACCCACTGCTACCACTGCTGTGGCTCACATTAGATGACGTGCAATAGGAAGCAAGACTGAGGGAACTTCACATCTGTTTGGATTATCTGAGGAGGAGGAGGGAGAGGAGTGCATGGGAGAACTCAAAAAAATGAAAACATTTAACCAGTGATTCCTGAAGAATACAGGTGAAACTGAGTTTCAAGCAAACACATACGAAAATTCATGCTGTGAATTACAGTGACAGAATTGAATTTCAAATGGCGAGCGGGGGAAAAAGGGAGAACTAAAAAACGAAAGAATGATTTCGCTTGTGGCAAATATTCAGCTATGTAATTCTGACTATTTAACAGGGGACTCCTCAGTCACAGCCAATTATTCTTAAAAAAAAAGACATGACATGATGTTCTCTATAATCCAACACATTGTCATTCCTCACAAATCTGTCTGATTATAATCAACAATAATAACAATTTAAGGGTTTTTGTTCTCATGCCATCTCATACTTTTATAAGAGATGATACAAATGTAAGCATTTTTGAAACCAATAAGAATTTTTTTTAAATGTCTGTTTAAAAGTGCAAAAATAGCAGTTCAGAGCACTCAAAACCTGTTCTGGACCCATAACACCACACAATCATCAAAACAACTCTTCTACATACTGATGGGACTCAAGGGGAACTTAAGGATACTCAACCAACAACCTCTACAGTTGCACAATCGAGAGTATACTGATGGGCTTCATTTGGTACGACAAGGCCTCCACAATTGGAAATCTCAGCAGTGGATTGTAAAAGCTTTCTACCACATAACCTGAATGAGCCATCCATCCATTGAGGAGCTTAATGTTGTATAATGAACAATCACATTCTCTGACGCAACCACATCACTCACCTAATGATGTTGGCAGCATTTCAGTGTGACTGAGAAAGGGCACCAAACATGGTGAAAATCCCCAGGGATCCTCTCAGACATGGGTTATGGCTCTCCACTTCCTTGTTAAAATCTTTTCTTTTTGAATGTTAAAAATCTTTCAATTTGTAAGTTGCATGAAGCAACAAGTAGACACTTTGATTCACCAAATTGCATTGCACGCCAATGAAATAGGTGATACCCCCATAAATGGGATTGTTTATGATACAATGTGAACAACCCCATTTGAATTTGACTTGCTCCAGGAAAACTGGATTACTTATTTTGTAAGTAATCCAGCAATACATATTAACTGGTTGGAATTATGTAGCTGAATATTTGTTACAAACTCTATACAAACTCTATTGATGATTAAATACAGGCTCTCAAGAGAGGAGGCCATGGACTTGTCAAGCAGTGTTTTATACATCTTACCTTGTTTTTAGGGCAAATGAGTCACGATAAACCATCATGTCTTTTTCCCCAGCCCTTTGAAATTTAGTGCTGTGTCTGTAATTTACAGCATGAATGTTTTTATGTGTTTGCTTGAAATTGACTCTCACCTCTGTTCTTCAATTGTTTTAGTTTTGTTGTCTTCTCCTCTGTGCCGCTCTCCCTCCCTAACCCTCAGATAATCTGAACAGATGTGAAGTTCCCTTAGTCTTGCTTCCCATCGCACGTAATCTAATGTGAACTGCATCAGTTGTAGCACTGAGTACCATCTGCTGCAGCCCTCTCTGAGATGGGCTGACTTCCACATCTGAACTCTAGCCAACTCCTCCACCTATTTGTCCTTGGTACCACTGACAACAGATTAAACACCCTTATCCAGCTTCATATTCTTAATTTGGAGTCAATGACAGGCATCTCCTGAAATTCATGTACGATACAGTTCTTGTCAAGAAAGAGAAGAGGGTCACAGAATAGTATTGGGAGACTTCATAGATTGGTGTGACAACCACTTTGTGAAGTCAAAAAACATGGACATGGACATTGATTTCAGAACAAACTCTCTCTTCTGCTTCTCTTGGCTCCCTCTATTATTGGCTGCTATTGAAGCCTCAAAGTGCAGAGCAAAACACATCTGTCAGGTATTATCAAAGTAGCTAGCAAGATAATTGGCACACAGCAGCTTTCTCTGACAGCTGTTTACACTCAACAAGTGTTGCAGAAGGCGTAGCTGATCTTGGCCACCCCTGACCGACCCCTTCATGAAGAATTTGTTCCTCTCCCTTCTGGGGAGACCTATACCTATACCTATAAATGTATATCCCAATATAGGTTTCCCAGAGTTTGCAAGAATCAATATAAATGTTCCTTTATTCCTAGTGCTCTTAATTTATGCTGAGCCATGATGGATGCAAGTTATTTGCCTCTACTGACTTTTATTTTTTTTACAGTTTTATTGTCTATGGACAATTTGATCTTATCCTTTTTATTCATAGTTTTATTGTAAATGGCATAGTTGTTTATGGAGTAGGGTTGTTCATCCATTTCCTGACAAGACCCAATAATCATTAATCACATGCAAAGTAAAAGTCACTGTTTGTTTCAAGGTCCAAAACTCACAAAATATCATTCTTCATTACTTCTCTGATAAATTTGTTATAAATAAACAGGTTGTGAAGATCAACCACACATGATTAACTGGCAAAAGCCTAGACACATAACATATACAGTACACGGCCACTGATTATGGTACAGTAGGCAAGAGTTAGGGACAGACCTGTGGGATACACTAGCAGACAAGCTGCTTCACCATGACAAACAAATGAGGTAAATGATTGCAGGAGAATGGTCATCACAATCCATAACCACCCTCATAATAATAAGCGTTTCACTCACCCAAACCATGCACAGCTTTTGAGAAAGTTATTGCTGAGCTGTTTAGGAATGACATGAAAGTGTTTCAATGGCACAATGCAAATAATTATCCAATTCATCATTGTTCATACAACACTGTTGGATGAACAAAGGCAGTTAGTTTTGTCACTTTTTTTGTTTCGGTTGTTTCGATTGCCTTCTGTAAAGGCTTTTGTTTTGACACTCAGCGACAGATGTTATGAGATACTGTTGTTGAACCAATTAGTGATAATATTCATGACATACACTATGGAAACATTTCAACGGTCTAATGGATTTCTTTTGCCACCCGCAAGTCTTCTTCCTTCCTGTATTAATTTTTCATGATGTAATGAAAGGCAAACAACTCATCCTATTAGTGTGATTTAAATGACTTTTTACTTCATTTTCATTGTAACACCAAGTTGGAGTGTAGATTAATGGATATTTATTTGTTGTAAGGACCACATGGTATGGTATAGAAATACTGCTGTAATGACAGTTTGAGATCTTTTTTTATTTATTTTTTAATTTACAAATGATTTGCTCGATTGTGAACTGTAATGGCACAACAGTTTTATAAATGCAAAACATTGCTCTTCCTCATTCATCTTGAGTGTGTTTATTGTGCTGGACTCATTTCACTTTCAATAGTTGCTGATTCTCAGTACAGATAACAGACATAGATTTGCTTAACTTCAAAAATAACTGCTGGCTGAGTGACAAAGCACACAAATTGTTTCTCTACTATTTTTTGCACATTTCCATCTCAAAGGAATGAGCTTTCCTGTTTAGTTAATATATTCACCTTTATAAATATAAATAAATTGAGGACTGGATGTGTATCTTCCCAACAGTGAGCCGTGATGAACACAAGAAATCTTTCTTTTATTGTGGTCTGAGACATGTTAAAAACAACAGTATATATGCTTTTTCCTCCCTGCATATAAGTAATTAAATGTGAAGGTAACTAACTCCGCCAGTCTGCCATTCTGTGTTTTTGTGCGTTGGCTGAACAGTTTGCCAAAAGCATGCATTGATGTGCATGGCTACCCATGGCTGTGATGTCCTTACTTCATCTCTTACCCTCATTGAAGGCTTTTTCAGTGTTATTACAGGGAGAGAGAGAGAGAGAGAAAGAAAAATAAAAGCAATATATTTAGACAAATAATATGAAATATCATAAGTATTTAGTAAGATAACATTTATAGTTGTGTTGGAACGTGTACATTTAAACAAAATAATTGATTCATCATAAAGTAGCCATTAGAAATATTTACAATTTGCAGACTAGTGGCTTGTATGGAGATGGATGTAAAACCCAGCTCCATTTTATAAGTTATGATAAGTTACAAAAGTTTCCTTTTGCTTGAGAGGGTAGTTTCTAAAGCCAATGAAAAAAATACCGATAATGTTCTACTAACAAAAAACAAAAAATTCGTTTAAGTTTATGTTTTCTCTAGATAAAATGCACATTTAAATATTGAGGAATGAATGCAATTGGTAACGTCGGCATATTTCGGACCAGAAGGGGGCAGTAAGTGAATCCTAATTATGACAAATCATTCTCTTCTCATGGAAGCTGTTTATCCTTTTGTGTCTGTCTGCTCCCAATCTGCATGTCAGTCTCACAGTTTGAAGCATTTTGTATGGTTCTTGATCTTTGCAACCTGACCCTACCGTGGCCCACTTCCCGCCATGAGCCTTATCACAGTGTAAACCAGCGGGGCATTATTCATTCAAAGCTTCCTCCCTCAGGCTTAGATTACATTCTTCTCTGCCCTATTTGTTTCCTGTCTTTATAGGTCACAGTTAGTAACACAAAACAGACATTAAATAAATAAAATTGCACTGTTACTTATTTTTATTTATTTTTATAATTAATTATCTGTTAGTCAATAATAATTTTGTATTGGACTTATTTTGTTTACTAATGTTGTCTTATTTATTCTTTGTTTGCAATGTTATTCACATTATTTGCTAATTTCTGAATAGCTAAATGCACAGGTCTGTATTTAGTTGTACCCCTGCATGTCACCAATAATGGGTCTAAATTTGGCCAAAGTTAGTAACTAATCCTTAGTGTGCTCCAGCACAGTGGCTAGTGTGGGACATTAGTCAAGGCAGATACACACAGGGCCATGCTTTTCAGCAACCCTTTATTCTCTTCTTCTGTTTCACAGAGCTTTCCAAAAACTTAGACCTCTTGCTGTGTAGCCATGACAACCAAATGAGGTAAATGGTTGCAGGAGAATCCTCATCACGACCACCAACCACCCTCACAACGATGAGTGTTGCACTAACACAGCGCATGCAAGGCTTTTGTCAAAGTTATTTCGAAGCTGGTTTGGAATTATACAGTGGTGGTTTGCTGACTCTTCTCTTGTGTGTGGTTTTATGCTTTTTTAGAGTACCCTGAGGCTAAGGTATGGATTCTTGCATTGTAGCATCTTGAATTACGTGACAGCACTTAATAAAGGTAAAAAAAAAGGAGGGGAGGGTTACAAATAAAAGACAAACCAATTTAAATTGTGAAGTTATTGTCTAAAGATGGCAAATACAATGGAATGAAGATGTGCATGCATTAATAGAAATTGTATATATAATGAAATTTTTGATTATCACACCCGAATTTCTGCCACACTTTTTTCAAAAACAGTGCATTTATTTGCATGACTGCTGTGTCAAAGCCATGGTGTGAAATAACACACTGCCAACAGATCAGCCTGCTTCATTTGCAGCTGTAACAGAACTCCTGGAAAAAAGGGGAAAGCATTAGATTGCCATTATTAGCTAGCTTTTCAAAAGATTAATAGTAAGAGGAATTTCTCCTTACATCTGTTTTATCCTTTGCAGGTTGTTTATTATTATCACAGTTGACACAGACAACATTTATGACACCAGATGTAAATGTATTAATAATAGACTAATAATAGGTATAGACTATATTTTTCTGTAAGTTGTACTCGTGCTTGCTGTGGTATACACATTCTTAACAAAGCCAGAGGGGCAGAAAATGTATTTTATTTTTTTACCCTCACAAAAAAAAAAGGACGAAGAAGAAAATGCACAGTTACACAAATCAGATGTTTGACAGTATCAGTTTGACATTTACAAATGCAATCAGCTGCAGGAACAGTGTCACACTCCTCTTTGTTACATCGTCCAGGGGTTGAGCCCAGCGTCTGTGCTGTCAACATGGCCGCTGCAAGAAATGTATTTAGAGTACTGAAAAAATAAAGGTTTCTAAAAAGGTTGAATAGAAAAATAGACATAAATCTGAACATAAACCTATGGGTAACTGAACAGTTCATGCTTTCTGTCAACTTAGTACAAGGAAACTGTCATGCTAACATATGTTTTAAGCTAACAGCCAAGCTAATATAATCATTTATTAATTATACCGTAACTACATAGTAGTTGGCTATAACAGTGATATGTGTAAAAACTCTCCCTGTGATATTTCACTGTTTCCTTCACATGTATGTACGCAGTTTCATCTCATCTAATCCCATCTAAAAAATATTTTTAACTAATTTAGTAATTTATTCAGGGATGCCAATACAAATTTTGAAACACAATTAGAGGTTACATGCATAAACATGTATATTTTTTTGTAAACCAAATATAGCTCATTAAGCTATTTATCCTGTTCTGTATTGTTCTATATAATTATCTATATTACTTTTTTTTTTAACTACCTTGTAGGCGATCAGTTTTAGAACATTTTAATTCCAGTTTAGATCTTCATTGAGACTCTGGCAAAACAGAGTTCTACTGGGCTACTGTCTTTAACCTGACTAAATTAGAAATATAGCCTGAAGATAGTTTCATGAGATTCTTTGGAATAATCAGTAATACACAGTTATTCTCTTTCACTCTGACTGAGGATGCTTTTAATCTGGCTAAAAAAATAATAGATGGCCATTCTATTGATAAAAAAAATAATTAATCACAATAATGAAATCACATGTTTTATGAAACATGTAAGCCTAAGGAAAAAGCACTGAATCATAATTCACATAATGCAACTATGAATCTCACTCAGTCAACCCCATAGAGACCTCAGTTAGGTGGAGTACATTTTGCATTGTTGTCATGCATATTTTATTCTATTAAATATGTTTTTGTACACTGCATGAAGTTTAACCTGATTAAAGTATAACGTATGCTCTAAAATCATTGCATTAAAATGTATCAAATATCACATGACCATTGTCCTTCATTCATCTAATAAGTAAATCAATTTAAACCTGGAAGGTAACATTTGCATTTTTCATCAGCAGTGATAGTGATCTTCTGACTGAGTTTGCTAGGAGGTTGAAAGTCAGTAGGTTGGAAAATATTCTTGTTCACAGCAATCAAATTTGAATTCTGGTAAATATTCATACAACAGGCTACAAAGCTGTGGCAAAAAAATAGTTGAGTTGATATAAACATAAAGATGTTATGGATGGTGTATGAGCATCCTGTATGTGCAACATACCTTTGTTTTGGGACTCCAGCTATAAGCATTCTAATAGAGATTTACATATGAAGAATGAATTGGAAAATATTGAGGGTGCTGTTTTATTTTGCTTGTGCTGTATGGCCCCCTTTGTGCAAAGAAATGTTGACAATGTAACACTTTTGATAAAACCAGCAATTTTGGTACAAGACATTGGGAAGGATGCCAGATTAATTAGGAATCCATGATGAATCCTTCTGGAATTGCAACACATCCTCTCTTGACCTTTATCCATCACCAGCATTACATTTTTTTGTCCTTTAGGAAAATAGAAGATTGTCATCCTTCCCTCAGAGACATCTTCAGAGACCTGTTTAAGGAAGCAAATGTCTGCAGAGTATGGTTTTGGCTATATTTTCTGTGGAGGAGCTATCCCTATGTCACGAAGTAAGAAACTACGTTTTTGTAATCTTTCTGTTAATGTCACCATATTCTTTGGCAGATGAAGATGGGCGCTTGCCAAAATGAGGTTCACCATATAAAGTGCATTATTTGACACAGTTGTTCTACACATAGAGTTTATTTCAGTACTGTATAGTTCATAAAGTTCAGTGGTATAGTACTTTCTATACAATTTTCAAAGGTACATCCTCTTGTTATTTTTGACTACACTTTTTGTACATAAATGATTCTATAATCAAATAATTGTGTTCTGTTATACCAACAATGTTTCTATCTTAATGAACGAATGCATAAGAAGTTCTGAGTCGGTGATTCACTTTTTAGTGTTACTGTTGGTTGGATTTCACTAACACCAAATGGCAGATTGTGTTAGATTAATCATAAAATAGTGATATATATATATATATATATATATATATATTTTTTTTTTTTTTTTTTTTTTTTAGGTCAGTTTGATATCCCCTTCTCTACAGTGACAGAACCAAGACTGAAAACGTACAAATGTCTGCACTATTTGATGTCACATTACAGAATTGTAGAGTGGAGATAAATATTGGGTGTTTGAGAGGTTATCAGGACATTAGGTTCCTGTGACATTAGGTTCCTATGACAGCTGCATCAACACCTTCATAAGAAGAGGCCTGTAGCACAGATCCAATAGTCTGCAGTCAGTAGCAAAGGCCACATGTTCTCACAGCCAAAAATACAATCTCTATAAAATAATGTTTGAATGGATCGGGTCACTTGCTATTTTTTATACAGGGGCTCAATCCTCAGGAATGTCCTGCATTAAGAGTTAACATGTTCATGTGCAAAGAAAATCGCAAATATTCTGCCGGATCCTTGCATTTTTCCCCAGTAGTTTGAAATGTAAATCCCATATCACTCCTCACTTTCCTCCTCATCCCCTTTTGTGCCTTTACTCCAGCGCTGGAAGCAATGAACAGTTGAGGCCAGGAAGAAGCTTGTCATGATGGCGACCACAGACACGGAGATACCAGAGAAAATAATGATGAGCAGGTCTGTTAGAGTCAGGGAGGCCTGGCACTCACGGAAGCTGTCCTTGGAGAGCTGGGTCAGGGATACACGTCTGCCATCCATCGGAAGGGAACACTCCATGCCCTCTACTCCTGCATTGAAACGGGAAATAAGATTAAGCTCGGCTGCTGAACCAGAGTAACAGTGAATATTATTTAGTTCATAGAGTTTTCCAGTTTATTCAGCTGGAAGCCACACAGAAATTATATTATGTGACAGTATAGGCAGACAGAAGAGCCCTGCATCCATGGAGGGCAACAGATAGAACTCAGTTGTTATTTCATTAGAGTATGTGGGTTTCAAATGGCCTGGTTGAGATTATTTGTATATATTATAAAATAAAAAGAAAAAAGAAAATCAATGAAGTATGGTAGTAAAAAGGGTGGGGATGGGGGTTGTCATTGGAATGTAAAAATGAACAAGAGCATTGAAAACATTCTGTGAAAAGGCAACAAAAGTAATGTGAAAAAATATCCCAAGCTTGAAAAATGACCCACACTGGGAAAATGTCCAGTGTGGGTAATTAAAAAAAATTTTTTTTTTTACTTTTTAACAAATAAAATAATTGATAATTTTTTTCCATTTATTGGAATATATGATATATGATGCACAGAGTGTGTTTTGATTGTGTCTGCAAGTGCAGCTGCATAGTTCCAATTCTTTAGTGTCTGATTTAATACCATAACATAATCTTCAGTTATGAGTTGAAGTTGCAGAGTTCATCCACCCACAGCTCGCTGCAGGTTCACCAAACACACAAAGCTGCTGAAACTGGGATTCTTTAGTACACAGTTTGCTGTAGCTCTGCCATGCATTCAGTTTTAGAACAATATTTTATTACAACATTCATTGCATTTGTTGCTGTATGCATACCTTCTCTTAGGTTCCGCTTTGGCTCTTATGTGATAGAATGTCCGTACCTCACTGCTGATTTTCATATGTTAACAAATTCATCCAATAATCAGTCAACTTTCATGAACTGGTCCCAAAACTGGCATTTGACCAACGCTATTAATAACAAATTCAGATTACTTTTTTATGTTTGTGATCAAATACATAACGTAAAAAATAGTTTTTTTTTAATTCCAGTCTCCAAGTTCAAAAAAAGCTGTAAATATTGTAATCCAAAACATTAAAATGTAGGCTGCATAGCAACTGAAAGACCATTCTGCTTGCAGGCTTCTGCAGCATAGACTTTATAGCTTCTGTCTATGTGACCTTCATTCGCTACGTGCACAGAATGGCATGATCTCTGCTCTGATGTAGGTTGAAGAGGCTGAAACCTGACAGCAGGCCATGAAAGCTCCTGCTTGATGAAGCAGGGCTCTTTGAAGATAAGGACACAGTCACTACACAAGCAGAAAGCGAGCAAAAAATATATTTTAATGACCGTTCCTGTACACTCAGAACAAAAAAAAAATTGAAATAGAGGTTCTTAAACTTTAATAGATACTTTGAAAGTATTGCATTGTGCGCAAAAGCCAAGACTACTGAGCTAGTATGGTAACTAGTGTTGGCAAGGTGCTGTGTAAAAATAAGCATGCAGCTCATGGGTGGGTAGCGGTGAAGCCTGACAATGTGGGTGGCTGCTTTTACTGAAAGTGTGCATGCTAATGCACACGACTGTATTGTGAAGCATGCTTTGCTCTCATAACTTCTGTTGTGATTAGCTCACTGATCAAATAATAAAACATTTACAAATTAATTAAGATGATTACTATTCAGTGACTGAAAATAATCATTTACACAACTACCTGTTTGATGCGTGTTTGTTATTCATTTTTCAAATACAAAACAAATCATTCCATCTGTAAAAATCACAGTTAGGTATTAAATTAGGTAATCACAGTTTAGTTGCCCTCATATTATCCCCAACACTTGTATGAATTTAAATACTTATTTGTAAAGGGTTGATGTTGTTTATGTGTCTGCTTTTCTAAAAGGGACACTAAAAATGGAATATGTTAATTTGTTTTCTTGTGTGTCATCTTCATTAGTAACATCATGTTGTTACAAGTCTGCATTCAACATTATGAGCAAGCTCTCATGCCACCTGCTCGTCAGCACACAATTCACATTACACACCATCTGGTCTTTACTGTCCTGCTGAAATTACCAACTTTAGTCACTACAAGTTGTAGTTTGGGTGATACTATATCACATATAGTTGTAGTTTGGGTGATATAGTATCACCCAAACTACAACGTCTTTAATGATAGTGTTGTGTAAAGTGCTCTCTTCCAGATTTATTTTTCTTTATTTGCCACAGTTTTGTCACAAGTTTTGTCACATTTAAAATGTGACCTTCAAATAATTTTTAATATCAGATATATCCCAAGCAAACACAACATGTTGTATTGAAATTATTTCATTATATTCAGGGGAAAGAAAGCTACTGACAGCTTAGAATCAGGGAGCATTTTTGGTAGTAAATTAAATCAAATACATTTTGATAACTGGGTTCATAGTAATAAAAGGACAGACTAACAATCCATGTTACACAATGCTTTTCATTATACTGTAGACTAAATTCTTGCTTATATAATTTTGCAACTGGACTAACTCCTTTTTTTTATAGAAAACAAATGTCCAGTATTAACTACAGCACAAGCACAAACTGGGCAAGCTCTGCAGAAGCCAGAAGTAGCCTTGGATCAACTTCTGATGAAGTGAGTCGAAAACAGTGTTGGGATGAGGTTCCAAACTGATCTGCGGCCAATATTTTCATTCCTGATGGTGCCAAAGAAAGCGCACTCTGGTCCCGGTGAAGCATGTCCAGTGTATACTAAAAGTCTCAGGAATCAATCCATATTCAAAGTCTGAGCATGAAAAAAACTGCTAAATCAGAGTAACAAAAAATATAATGGTCAGAATAATGCAATGGCCTGAATAATATTCTTTAGCATTAATCCAACAAAATGGAGAACTTACTGTCAAATAACTTAGTTACATAGCTACCCTTATGGTTAAACGTTTATTCACTTTCCAATTTTAAAAATGCTGACAATGTATTGTTTAAAAGGATGTGGGCAGAACTGAGGGAAATACTCACTTAATCATATATACAAATAGATTAGGTGTAAGACTGTATCCTGAAAGTGTAAAGTGAAAACCAACAGGGTCAGTGGTGCCAGAAGTTAGTATGCAGGTCCATTACCAAGGATAAAGCACATATTATGTAGCAAAGAAACTCATCACCTTTGCAGGGACTTCACATTTGTCTGGTCTTGACTTTCCTAAATCTGTGATTAATGTCATCTTAGCCGAATACGGTGCTGGTGTGGCTGCTGCAGGTCTGAACTTATCAAATTTATGGCCATAAAATCATACTTTGTATACAGATTTAGATTATTTTTTATTATATATATGTCAACATCCATCTGTCTTATCATAAGATATATTGATTATTTACTGTATGACTATTACTGGTACAACCCTATTGCAAATTAAGAACTACAAGTACAAAACAGGGTGCATGCATTATACTGTCGTGTGTGCGTGTGTGTGTGTGTGTGTGTGTGTGTGTGTGGGGGGGGGGTTACTAAACAGCTGTGGCATTTTCTAGAACAGTCACACCATAATTACTAGTTCTCAGTGCAAGATTGTGCACATCTTCAACAGAAAAGGATGTCCAGATTTAGCTAATGTGGCCTATTGTTCAAATTTGACTCCACAGTGGTTTGTAACTGCAGTGGAAATATAGATAAATTTAGCCAAAATTATTTTGACTATAGACACAAGGCTGCACAAAATGAGACAGGTGAACAATTCAAATCAAAGATATTTGAATATATGAACATTAGACTTGAGGATATTTGAATGCTTGAAATGAGGAAAACCAAAAGGACTCCAAAAACATGAAGAAAAACTCACTCTACTTCTAAAAGGCAAAAATATGAACAGCCAGACTAAATACGCTAACTTCTGGGACTCAGATTTCACAAGTCATTCAGACACAGGACAAGTGGCATGGGAAAACATTGACATTAAATACACAGGCCAATGAGGAACCTGTGGAAACAATTTGGTTGAAACAGACCATAACAGCAGTGAGAAAACACAAAAGAGAAGAAAGGTAACTCCCCTAAGATCAGAGAAGAGCTAAGATGCCACAATAAAAACAGAAATAGGAAGACAAGAATAACAGTTTTGCTGTTGTGCAACAACAATAACATCTCAGCTTAAGAGACATTTCTGGAAGTTACAGAGATTCAGTACTTTCAGTCAAAATTCATGTTTGTACTTGTAAATCTCTATTCCACTTCATCCAAAATAAAGCTTAATAGAGAATGAAGTCAATCACAGGTTAAACTCACTTTTCACTAATTTAATTCTTCACCATGTCCTACAATAAAGTCTCAAAAATTAATGAAGTAGGGAAAAAGTAAATCAGATTTTTTTTTTATCAGGAATGATGGAGGCCTGGAAGTAATACTAAAATGTAATAGGAGTATAAATAGTGCACAAGAAACATTTAAGAGCTTAATTACAGCACATTGGTGTGCAAAAGTACAAGACAACTGATGCATCCGCGTTATCAGGTATGTCTGGTTACACATCTTACCTATCTGGTGTGGACAGTTGATGGATTACATTTAGGATTACAGCAAACTGAGGGGATAGGCTATGTGTGGGCTCTGCTGTGATTGATATGCCTTGCTGTGGAGGACTGATAGGATAAGCTGGTTTCTGCTCTCTGCCTCAGCACCATGCTCTCTGTCCAGATGAATCTTTCCACCACTGACAAAGGCAAGTTTGCTACCATATTGCTCCTGCATATTCCTGCAGTAGTACAATGCAGTCCTAATTACAGAGACATGGTCAAACAATTCATTTGCAATCACAAGGAAGTGTTTGACAGAAGCAGACTGGAGAACGTGTGTATGAATGCACATAATGATGACCATTTATGCGACACTAAAATGAGGGTGAGTCATTCAAGAGGGGATTCCGCCTGCATGGAGAGTCTCTGAAATCACCTAGCCATATTTAAAATGCCTTTTCACAAACCCACACGCATATTTACTCATTCAGAAATGCAAGGGAAGTTATTATATTTAGATTATATTTAGACTAGTGATTAGCTGCACTTCCTTACCAAAATAAAAATTGAGGTTGCCTTTCACAATTCTTTGTGAATGAAGATGGCAACATGAGCATGCTCTAGTTTTAGGATGCTTGGCACAAGACCTTATGTTCCAACTTATCCATCATGCATGAGGCAGCACACTGCCAATTAAACAGGCTTCTGGCTTTTCACCTTTTATTTCTGACACTGTCAGATTATTCCTTTCTGCTTCCATGCAGACTGCAGCTGATGCCATCTCGCTGTGTAATTCGGTCCACCTTCTCAGCAGCACTCTCTCCTAACTTTAAATAAACATCAAATTAGGCCGAGATAAAAGAAGCTGTCAGCTGGTGTGAATTGAATAAATATATTTTCTTGACGTTTTCCACAGGTTGTAAAGATAGCAGGTAATGACATGTGATAGACGTTACGCTAGCCTGTGTTCAGAGCTGCTTGTGCTGCATGGTAAACTGTCTCACAGGAGGAATTTAAAAGGCTAAATGAAAAAAAAAGTGTTCTGACTGCCACTTTTTGGTGAAAGCAGTGTGCTCACAGATAGTGTGGACAACAAAACCACATAGAGTAGATAGTAGATAGTGTGGGCTTTGGGCTTTCAGGGGAGTTGGCATGGTCTAAAACACCAACCACTTCTGGCTCCAATTACCTTGGCCATGATGGCATAGATCTGTGTCCCTCTGAATTATACATAGCCTCTGTTCACCCTTAAAACAAGAACACACATGTGTATCATGCTTACACTCACCTATCCTCTGAAATATTGATAGACCTGAATGGTTGCTAAAAACAAAAGCAGTGGTGACCAGTCCTGCCCAAGAGTTCTTTCTCTTATAGGGGAGTTTCTTTTCTTGCCCATGTTGCTTGCTTGGGGGTCAGGCTCCACTTTTCTGTAAAGTGCTTAGAGATAATTTTTATTGTAAGAGATGTCAAATGGATAAAGTTGAAGGGTCATTGCTTGTGACTCACAATGAATGCTTGACAGTGCACATGGGAGACAATCAATCAATCAAGATCAACTCCAACACCCTCAGAATTTTAAGCTGAGCTGCAGTAACTTTTGCAAGCATAAAATCAAGTGCTTCTTTGTGAACTTGAAGCCACAGGGGAAATCACAATGTAAAAAATGGAATGGGAGTGTAAGGAATGGGCTAACAGCTTATAAACTATGCAGCTCTTTGCAGAGAAAAATATGGTGAATCATAGAGTGATTCCCTTTGTAACTGCACTATTACATATCACTGCCAAAAGCATTTGATTAAAACCAAAAATGAGCAGACAGTGACATATACAGTATTTGATGTTACCTATATAATTTTATTAAAATCTACACTTGTTATTTAATCAAGATTTCTTAAACACAATCACCAATAAACAAAGTGCAGCTATTGAAACATAAGAGTTAGTACTTGTGTGGATATGTTTTGGAGTGAGGAGACCCTCCACATTCAGGTAATTCTGGTTCTGCCAGTTGTAATATGATGATAGCTGTGAATATCAGTATACTGTATATTGAAAAGCTTTTTAAGCCAAACCTCATTCAGTAATGAGTTTCTGGCATTGTGCAACCACAACCAACACAGCCTTCCTGGGAAGACCTCACCGCATTTGTTTGTGATAGAGTGTTCATCATTATATAAATTATGTCTGAGATTATGAGGTTTTCATGTGGGCTCTACCATGTTTGATATTTCAAGTCACTATAAACCTCTTTGGTGCATTAGCATTTGTGCTACAACACATATTTTATATCTATATTTCTACAATTTAGGTCATCCCACTGTGGTCAAAACTGGATAAATTAGGTTTAGTGTAGGTGGTGGTGACAGACTGCTTTTACATTAGATTACTGTTAACTACACTAAAACATTTCTTTTCATTGTCTTGCACTTAAGACAAAAATAGTAGATTACACAGCAAATTAACACTTTTGTAGAATATTTTCAGCTCAGTGAAGGATATTTTTGTCCCTTTGTCTCAATGATGTGACAAGACTAAAGGAAAAGGAAAACAACTTTAAAAAAAGACATAAAAAACAAATTCTATTAATAAAATTAGCTTTCAAGCATAGGTACTTTTTGGCTGAGGTATATTTATAAAATCAAGCCTTCCACCATAATTACCATCACATTTTTTACACAGTGTGTGTGTGTGTGTGTGTGTGTGTGTGTGTGTCTTGTGGACTTCAAGCGAGCACCAACTGATGGGACTGTACAGTAAACACAGCTTATGAGGTGAATCTCACTTTGGTGCCAGTTGGCAGGCATCTTAAGCTGGCTGGGGTAATGGCTGTTTTATTGTTGTTGAAACCTTGGCTGACATATGTGAAGCACCTGCATTTGTAGCCTCATAGAGGGCTTGAAGTCAGCCCTCTTGCTAAATTATCTCTAACCTTATAACTTTATTCCCTATAAGCCCAAATGTGCTTTTATAGGAGCAAACTTCAAAAGAAGGGTAGAATAAGGTATAATAAAGCAATGGTTTATGGATTATATGGCACATCAGCTAATCAGACTTTCGAGGAAGCAATACTTTTTAGCAAGATTTTGTTTTTTTTTTTTTAAAAAAAAGCAAAACAAAAAACAAGCAAATAAACAAAACCAACACCACCACTGTTATTTATCTTGAGAAGTCAGCCACATTTTTTTCAAATTACATGGGTCCCCCAAAAGCAACATAATCACAACTCCCACAGCCTTTTGGACTTTAATCAATACAATGTTTTACATAATCTAAAAATACACTTGCATTGTTGATTTTCTTCAGAGTAAATTTCAACCCCATTATCTGACCAAATGTTCTACTAGTGGACTGATTCTATGGTTTTGGCTATTGCAGAGATACAATACCAATGCATCAAAATATATAATTTTTAGTACTTTAGTACTTTACTTTGCTGTCAGTTCTATCAATCCATCCATGTTGTGTTGGAGTAAACTATTGTTTTGTTTAATCCATTTCTGTATCATGTGGACGTTGGAGATGATCCCAGTAATAAGGCTGTGTGTTTTCCATTTAAATGTACAGTAAAACTTAAACAACAAAATTTGATCGCATTCAATGACAATAAAAAAGCACCCATGTAGTCATTGCATTTGGACAACTACTGTCTCACATTACGTCATTGCACATTGTAGGCTATAAGCATGAAGAAATAATAGGATAAAATTAGTAAGAGGGGAAGGGCGGGAGTTCCCTGTCCTACAGGGAAAATATAAATAGAACAGACATGTGCTATGGTAATTGATTTGCCATGATACTGCTTGAGGTTTTGTTCAGATAAGCTGCTTTTGGGTCAAGCATATGGAAAGCAATTGCACCTGATGATGCTAACCTTACCATTTGGAAGCTTGTGACTGTTGTCCATCAGCCATGTGAACAGGTTGGCAAAGTTGCAGTTGCAGATCCAGGGGTTGCCCTCTAACCTTACCACTCGTAAGGAGGGTAACTGACTCAATGCTCCCACCTGAAGTGTTGACAGTGCATTACGCTCTAGTTCCAATTCTCTGAGAGAAGTCAGGCCCATAAAAGCCTCCTCATTTACCATGCTCAGATAGGGATTGTTGCCCAGTCGTAGTTTGATCAGGCTACGTGACTCCCCAAATGTCCCCTTTGGTATTTCAGTCAGATTGTTGCTGCCCAGATCCAGGTAGACCAGTCTGGAAGTGGTGCTGAGAGTCCCAGGTTCTATGTAAGAGAGGGTGTTGTTTCGGAGGTCCAAGTATACCAAGTCACTGTATAGCACCAGAAAGTCTGAGGGGATGCGGGGTATCCAGTTGTCAGCCAGCAAAAGCCTGCGGACATCCAATGGGATTTCATCGGGCAGTCGGGTCAGACCACGGCCGCTGCAGTCCACTGTGTGGGGATCTGGGCACAGGCAGGATGCTGGGCAGTTTTCCCCCCGGGTCCATAACAGAGAGAACAGCAAGATGAGGATGTGTTGGAGCCAACAAACACATGGCAACATGGTCAAGGGGTGAAATGAATTAAGGGGAAAAGAGTCTCAGGATAAGGGCAAATACGAAAGGGTGGGTGGGGGAAGAAAACAAGACACTTAAGGGTCAGAGGGCAAACCAGGGTAAGGGAGGGGAAGGGGAAAATAAAAAGGAAAAAAAAAGTATTCAATCCTTTTCAAAGGGCATTATGTTGTAGAGATAAAAATCTGAGAGGGCTAAAGAATTTCAAGGTGGTATACCAAAGGTGAAAAGTGTTACAGCAGATCATGAAGCAGGTTGCTGGCATAGAATGGAAGACTCCCTGCTCCAAAGTAGCAAAGAGCGCGAGATAATGACCACGATGAAGCAGAAGACAGGCAGAACTGAAGCGAGAGGGGAGGGTAGCTTAATAGAGGTAAATAGAAATGAGTGAGCTCCACGATATGAGAAGCCGGGGGCACAGACAAGGGAGAGGGGGATGGAGGAGGGGGCTCTGTCCGCCACTCTACCCCACAGTTGATCTGATGGCGTTGACAGACAAAGACAATAAGGTCTCTGACACAAAAGGATATATGAGGCTGTGATTCAAGCATGACAAGCAAAGAGTAACATCACTGTATCCGTCCATTTGTTCCAGGTTTCTGTGAGAAAAAGCCTGATGGTGTAAAACAAGAGAGAGAAAGAAGCTCACGGAACATCGCTCAAGTGTGGAAAGGTTGTCCCATCTTATTATTCCTTTTCTGTCTTCCAGTGCACTCCAACATGCTGTGAAACCACAGTTCGGCTCGTGCTGTGCTCGTCGTTAAGGCTTTGTTGCTGTGCAGGCAGTATCCAAATTTCCAGGCGAGAGCTGCATGCGTGTAGATCATAGTGCTGAGCTGCACACTACCACACTAGTCCACTGTCTGCCTCTTGGATCTAACATGGTTTATCTCATGCCCTCTCCCCTATCCTTATTTCCATGGAGGCGTGTCTAAACTACATTGTCAACATGTGATGTCACTTCCTGAGGTGTCATGAAATAAAGGTCATTCTTTCTCAAAAAAACACAAACATGTATTTATTTAATGTTTTGATGAAATGTTTACAGTAATGTTACTAGAAAAAAAGATATTTTGTTTCATACATTAACATTAAAATACCACTCTTCATCCTTTTAGTGTTTAGTTAGTAGTTACATTTGATGAGAATTATCTAAAAATTGAAAACTGCCCTGCTCATTCCATCCATTCGTTTTCTTCAGGGTCGCGGTGGTGGTGGTGGGGGGGTCTGTTTCAGCTGCCTTGAGATGAGAGGTGAGGTACACTGTAGACAAGGTGACCTGTATTATACAATAATAATATTTTCTCTCTTAATCAATCAGCAAATATTTCTAAATGATATATAATGGGTTTTTTTCCACCAAATTCTGCCCCCCAAAAAAAAAAAAAAAAAAGAAAAGTTCACGTACTCATTGATTACCTCATAATGTTTAAAAGTTGTTCAGGCTAATTAGAATTATAACTTTTATGATTGATTTTTTAATTGTTTTAATAAATAGTTATTTTGATGTACTTCACTATACATTATCATATACATATTAACATTATCATTGCAATATCTAGGTCTGCTTAAATCAACTACAATCCCAATAACCCAATTATGTTAACTTGAGAACTGTTATATAGCTGTTTTGAATACATGCACAAATTCAAAACTAAGTGTTGTGGATTTTTTGGGTTTTTTTTACAAGTAAATGTGATTAGACCAAGGTTGCTATGAAGAGTGGTAAGATAAGCATAGAGTGAAATTCTCAAGAAGCATTTCCAAGTTTGGTCAAAATATTTTCAAGCTAATAATATATTGTATATATTTTATAGAGAAACATATATATAAACAGTGTATTTACAGGCATTATAACCAGGCAGTTGGCAATCATATCTTTGTCACTTTATCACAGATAATCTAATAATATTACTGTGCATGGTGTCTACTGAAGTCAAAAGATTCTGCAGCTTGACCACTGATGATGACTCAGACAAAAGAGAGGTGCTCTTCCATCAAAACATTTTTATCACATAAAAACATCATGAACTTTTAACAGTTGGTTTTATCCTAACCTGTTATTTAGACACCTGTTAATAAAGCAAATTTCTTTATTATTGGGTTAGTGTTAGGGATTAACTTTAGGGATTAATATGACAGTGTTAGGCTGTCTTTCTCCACCTTGTTTGAGCTCACAGTGAGAAGAAGTAAGTAAAATGCCAACAAGATGAAAGTGCAGGACTAAAAAAAACAAAAAAAAACACTGCAGGTTATTTTTTTGGATGTCACAATCAGTCTAAGTCAACAGTGAAGCTCCCAGCAGACTCAGTATGTGTGGGCCCTCAGTAGGGGGGACTCCCCCTTGGATTAGCTAGTGTGACACAAGAGAAGCTTTCCACCCCACTGTTGCAATTAATGAACAGCCCATCAATAAATGATGAATGTCAAACACAGCACGCTGTTTGGCCTGCTATGAAGACTAGAATCTGATGTAAACTAATGGTCGCAGCAGGGGAGGAAACATGATGTGGCATGGTGGCAAAACACTGTGAGGGGAGTCAAGAGGATGTTAAGAGGACTCCACAGCAAATGTCACTTTGTCCTTTTAAACACTTCTCAAATTGTGGCAGCAGTCATTTAAGATGTAGTAGCAGCTGTCATTTCTTAAGCCATCCTCTGACATTTGGGATTCTGGGCTGCATGCCCTGCACCAATACAGGAAGTGGGATGACAAGAGAGCATATTCTCTTAGACAAGGGCACATGCAAAATAGATAAGGAGATTTGCTGATGCCCCTGCTGGCTTGTTTTTTGTTTGTTTGTTTTTACAACTGTACAAGATTATAGTATGCAATTTTTTTTTATTTTTTTTTTGTAGTTTTATTTTATGACAAGTCTTGGACTTAGCTAGCTTGTGTCTTTGATACAGCTGATGGTAGCATCCTGTTACAGAGACTGGCACATGTCATTGGGATTAATATGACAGTGTTAGGCTGTCATTCATCAGATCAATTCCAGTTTATAAATGTTGATAATGTTTCCTCTGTTCCACAAGGTTCCATACTTGAAATGACATTTATTTAGACCTGCAGAGTGACTGTGAGTAATCCTTGAATAATATTTGAAAAGAATCTGTCCTTCAACTTATAAATAAAAGAAGAATGGTGCTGTTAAACAATAATGCATGCTTTTGCTATTTCTAGGTTGTTATTGTAATAACAATAATAATAATAATACATTTCATTTAACAGCGCCTTTCTGGACACCCAAGGTCACTTTACAAAGAATAAATAGACACTAAAATAAATAAAAATAGCAGACAATTAAAAGGCAACAATAAAATCAAAGGGAGAAGGCAGATTTGAACAGCAGATAATAATTGTAATTCATCATTATCAGGATGTCCATATAACTCTTTGAGAATCATTCCCTTTCAATGTCAATTCAGAAGAGAGAACATTTCTCCTGTACTGCCTTCTCTTTATTGGCTGCCCACATAAATAATTGTCATGCAGACTTACCTCTGGCAACACGCTGTCTCTTTCTGTCCTTCTCCCTGCCCTATCTCCCCTTCACCCAGCCACCTGGTCCCGTTCAAGGTTTCTACCTGTTAAATGAGAGTTTTTGTAAAGCACCTAGAGACAATTGTTATTGTAAACAGATGCCATATAAACAAAGATGAATTGCATTGAATGCTCATGATTTAGTGAAAGGAAATGCTCAAAGAGCCATTTAATGCCAACTATTTAGGAAATGTGGCATCAACTGTAGTTAAATTGTTTACAATTGTCAATCCAGAGCCATATTGCATGACTAACTGGCCTTCTAATATCTGTAGGAAGTGTTCTTTCTTTAGCCAGGTTTACCAGCTGGAGGTGAGTGAGTGTGACTCATGGCTATTATTGCTTCAGAAGCCTCTGTGTGTAGTTAAAACCCACAATTGTCCACACTCACTAGGCAGAGCAGATTCTCAACAGTCCAAAAACATCATGTCCTCTTCTATTACACAGACACCGGTCAAAGCACTGTGGACACAGTCTTTAATATCAGCCTTCAAGGGCTACATGAGTCTGTTGTCACATTCAAGGCTATAGAAAGCATGACAGCATCACATTACATTTTCTGTTACATAAAATCATAATAATACAAAACAAAACCCAGGGAAGGCCTTAACTGAGGGGTGACAATTACATATATATTTTTAGTACTTCAGTGGTTAAATCAGTGTTAATTTAAAATTGAATGCATTTCATGCTCAAAAACAAAAAACAGCTTCATACGTTGCACATTGCATTGTACACATATTTAAATGGGCAGGAAATTAAAATGCAATGGGATCCTGTTAAAAACTGCTGCATCAGCAACTGTGTCTAAGCCAGCAACAACAGCAAGTAGTCATGAAAATGACTACTTGCTTTTTGTCCTGCAATCTCAGGACAATCCCTTCCTCCCAACAGCTGTGAGACTGCACAAGCACCACTGTGGTTAGTAGTCCATTCAGTTCTTCAATACTTTTGTATATAAAAGTATACTTTTATACTACACTGGAACAATTTTCGAATTTTTCATACGTATTGCCTTTTTATATATTTTGTAGACATTTTTTATCATCTATATATTGTTTAAAAGTGGCAATCTCTCTACTAACACTTAAGTTTTCATTTACATGAACACTTGCTGTTGCTGTGACAATGTGAATTTCCCCCCTTCTTAGACCACAAATAAACAGTAAGAACAAAGGTCATTACAGGACAACTGCATTACATTTAAAATACTTTGCCATGTTGTGACAGATCATCCCCATCCACTACATGGTACTGTGCCAACCTGCTGAATATCATTTTTGAGTGGTGGGGGGGTAATGTGTCCTTATATAGAGAGGTTGGAAAACACCTTTTCCTTTTCCCTCTATTTCTTCCATGTGGCTGTGGTGTGTGTTAGTATATTCTGTAAGCCCATAGGTAAGGACAGCAAATTGCTTTTGAGCTGTTAATTTATTTTAAAACCGCACCGTAGCCGCACGGTGGAGGGACCAAGGTTTCAGAGTTTTTCCCCTTAAGTAATTGTGTTTGTGGTAATTTTGCACATTTATAACTTTGCCCACTAAACTTTGGGTATTTTGGTGTATTGCACACAGAGCTCCCAATAGACACTCCTCCCCTGACAGTGACTATGTTTAGCCATCCTATAGCACTCCCTTCACTGTCTCTTTTATTGTTGTTGTCTTTGTTTTTAGACTATTATTATATGAAAGCTGGATTTTAGCATTCCTTCTGTCTATTTTTGCACAAGAAAATTTGTGATCTTGGTGGAATCATCTGTCTCTCGCCATCTTTTTGTTGTCTCTTGTTTTCCAGGATTTATTCCTGAAAGTGCTTTACACTCGGCTACAGTAGGATGAAACGAGGTTATCTTACCTCATGAGTAAAGAAAATGTGCTTGGATAAAGAAGGGTAACTTCTCACTGTCTAAACAGTTTAACAGATGGTGGTGGTGTTTACTAGTCATGCCAAGATTTTGAAGATATGGTGGCTAAGCAAACTGAGGTATTAGTAACAATGTTTACCATCACCTCACACATCAGGACTGATGCCACATTTGACTTCATCAGGCCAATACTTAAGCTTATGATATCACTGAAATTCTATAAACTCAAGATCTCTCCAATTAATCAAATTCCATGGAAAAAGGAACTAGACTGAACATTATGTGGTCCTGATATGTAGTATATACTGTAAGTTACCCCACTGTCATGTCTAGATAGGAGCAAATATCTTTTGAATGATGCAAAAGCTTGTCAGGATATTGTATTAGGGTTGTCAAACAATTTTTTTTTTTTTTATTAAGATTAATTATAGGGCTGTTATGGATTAATTCAGATTCATTATAAGTTAATACTTGTTAATTATTAATTGTGCCTTTTTATTTTGGGGGAAAACAAATAAATCTTGAGACGCAACTTGCAAAAGTTTTGCAAAGCCTGTGACCTTGACAATTAATCATGAATTAATCATTTTGCAGTTTTTGGAAATGTCAGAGGCAGGTTTAACACTGACAGAGTTGTTTGGTCATTGCTGTTCTTGCAGACATGTACCTTCTTTATCCTTTTTGCTTCGTTTTGTGATTTTTTAAGCTGGAAGTGTTTCAGTAAAACCTCTGCCCTGACTTTATGTCAGTCAATTTGTTCTGTCTTGGGTTTTTTGTATCCAAACTTTGCAATTAGAAGGAAATATGCTGCTTCAAGTCATCCATTTTGAGTGCATTGGTTCTGTTGACAAACATCTGAGTGTCATTCCTTGCCAGTGAAAGGAATTATGCATGTGTTTCATTAAAATATTTGATAAGCATAATTATGCAAATGAATTATACTGGATTACAGCCCAGGGGAATATTTCCATAATTAGAACCCCATACTGGTTTGGGGTATTGACAAATTCCTTGGCTGTGTTTTCCAAAACGTGTTTTTGGATTCTCTACTGAGACTGCAGCTGAAAAGTGGATGTTAATGACACTGATTTCTTTGCCCTCCAAATATATTTGTGCAAATTACTCTGATCAGTGATCTGATGGGTTAAATGGTTTAACAGGCAAGATCACTGGTCATTGGTTTCATGTACACCAGTTGGGAAAAGAAATCCAAGAATGAAGCCAGACAAATTGAAGAAAAGCTCTGTGCTTTGAATTGGGAGACCGCTGTAAACACCCTGTGGCAGTTCACCACTGGAGTACTTGGGGACATCAACACAGACAGCCTCATAGAGACTCCAGTCAGTAATCAGGGAAGTGTGGTTATGTAGGACACTGTAGACATTTTCAGAATTCAAATTGTATGTCTTTTTGTCAAACTATGACAGTTTCAACACTTTGACACAATAAATCATTGTCCTTAAATGTGCATGTGTGCATTAGTCTTAAACATGAGCAAAAATAGTGTGATAAGATAAATGAATGTGATCCTGGCAGTGTGAGCTTCATCACATCTATGGTTCATTCTGGGTCATTCAAACTATTGTCCTCAACCTCTTCTTGGCCAGCAGTGTGAAAAAAAGCTATTCAAACTTAAATGGCACATTTTACTTCATGCTTCCTAATCGTATCATCTCTCAGCATGAGGCAGTATGGTGACATAAGGTGCTAATGCCAGGAGAAGGAAAAATTGTTATTAAACTTATATAAGAACTACTGAAATACTGGCTGTAAAGAAATAAAGTAAAGAAGAAAAACATAGAAGCCTTTATTTGTTTTTCATCTTGGTCACGTTGTTTGCCGCTTGACAAGGAGTCTGCCTTGTCAGTCTTTGACTCTCTCCTGACTTGTCAACACTAACACACACCTCCCTTCCCTTGCCAACTGCCAGGGCAAATGAGATGGTTGGTTGATCTTGGGTTTGGATTACCACTCTACAACCCAAAGCTCTGGGGCTGGTGCTACTACTACTCTCTCTCTCCTTCTCCCCTCTCTCTCCTCTTCAACTCTCCCTCTCTTTCTATTCCACGCGCTCTCTTTTCTTTCTCTCCTGTCTCCCTCTCTGTCTGGAGGTGTTTATATCACAGTCAGGGTTTAACAATGCCTTTAGTTGTCTGATTTTGTGTAAATCTATTACTACCAGTTTTAGTTTAGTTAATCTGTGCAGTATGACCTCTAACAACCTTGCCTACCACCCCAACATAAAATATCACTATAATTTGTCATTATAAAATATCAAAAAAGTCATACTTTGTCAGCTTGGTTTCATATCAGCAGAGAACTTGTGTAAGTAACTAAGCATGCAAAGAGAAGTATTTAAATGTGTTTGTGTGTTGCAATTTTTTACACCAAAGTGAGTAGCACAAAAGACAAAATGAAATTCAATCAAACTGAGGTGGAAGTGCTAAAGAAAAATAGAAAGTGCTAGTAGAGGACACCTAAATGATCTCTAAGAGAAAAATCTAGATATCACAAATATAAATCTATGGACCAGTATCTGTGACAAAAAGACATTAGTGGCATTTTTTTTCTTCTGTCATTCCAAATATACTGACTCATAGGAGAAATATCAATTCTCTGTGTCTGCATTAATTATTCCTGTGTCTTCTCCAGGCGAAAATGATTGTATATAAAGCCGCTTGCGCCTGCTTTTCATAATCACCACAATTTCATCCAAGTTTGTTTAATTGTATTGCTTGTGCTGATGTTTCTTTACATTTTCTCCTCAAAATATTTTGCTCACACCGACAGAAACAGATTTTATACATGCATATCTTTAGTAAGGTGCAAAGTGAGGTGCATTTTGTACATTGTGTAACTGTATCAAAGCCATGCTCAAGATTGATTTTCTAGCACTTGTTATACCGATTTTTAAAAAGTAAGCATTATGCCATGGGCAAACTTAAATCAATTAAGCATAGGCAGTTTATTCACAAAGATCATATATAAGCATCTAACCTATCCCAGCTTCTTTCATAATTAATATATATATTTGTTGTCAATGTATATTTTTAATTCCAGAACAAATTAGTACCAACCATGCTGGATGCCATCAAGAAGAGTCCTCTTGGATCTTTTTGGCCTGCAGAACTCTGGAGAGAGCTAATAGGTAGCAATGGGTCAAGCAGAAAGTGACTTTGATGGTTACTGCTGCAAAAACTCTGGAAAGAGTGAAGTTTGGTGAGGGCACACAAAAGGACTTCTGGATGACTTAGAGAAGATTATTGTCCAACATTCAATGATTCAGAAGGAAGAAGCAATGCTCCTTCAGCACTTTAATGGGGATGGCGGCTGCTAACCTCACTGTCTCACTGACATTGTGAGAGAGGGGATTGATGGGTGTGTTTGGACTACAAGGCAATCACACTCCACAGCCTCCCAGCCTGTCTGATAATTAAACCTTGGATTCAGCGGGAGCAGTGTGTCTTTCCTCTTGGCTAAAGAATAGTGGACCAAATCAACATCCCCAGCAGAGACATGGGGGAAGCATGTGCAACCAGTCTACCAATGCTTTGTAGACTTGAAGAAGGTGCTTGACTGTGTCCTTCAGGGATTCCTGTGGCGTTTCAGTCCCTGCAGAATTCTTATCAGAGGTTTGTCCACATTGTCAGCAGTAGGGATGGGCAAGTACCAATATTGTGTACAGTGTACCCTCGCTATAACACGGTTCACTTTTCGCGGCTTCGCTGCTTCACAGATTTTTTTTCACAATGCATTGTGTTCTGAATCCTGATTGGCAAACTGCAGGGGAAAAGGCACCCGCGGTTGCACCCAAAAGGCAGAGGAAGAAGTTTGAACTTTGAAAGTGTTTAAATAAGAGAGAACCGTGAGAAAATGTTAAAACCTGTGAGAAAAGCATATAAAAGTGTGTGGTTTTACAGCCTTAAAACCTGTAAAATAGTTTTTAAAAAGTAAAGCCGTTTACTTTGCAGATTTCGTCTATCGCGGGTTATTTCCGGAACGTAACCCCCGCGATAAACGAGGGTACACTGTATCAGTATTGGACCAATACTGACCAATACCTTATATCAAAGTATCAGTACACGTAAAGACATTCAATACCAGTAATCTGTACAAAAGGCAAAAAATGTTATGTTGAGTAGTGCTCTTTGCCAGAAGATGGCGCTGCCGTGGTATGACACCAGAGAGAATTATCATGTGCACCACACCCTGTTCAGATAAACATAGCACAAAAACATGTGCTCACTGCATTCACACTAAACTCCACCCCTACTACCAACCATGATGTTGGTGATTGGCTGGAATATGGTTTATGATTTGGTGCACAGCCTGTGCCCAAAGAGTTTTTCTAATGTTTCAGACTCCTTGTTTTTCTGAACAGTGTCCTTGTGTCCTTGAACTTTTTGAACCATTTTTGTCATCCCTGGCTGCTTGGATTTACTTTTCTTTCTGTTCTCCTCTGTGCAGCCAGCCCATGAGTCTCTACTGCTTCTGCCAGCTTTGTGTAACTTAACCTTGACTTTGGACTCAACAATTGCTCTTTTGTATTTATGTGGATTGAGTTTTTTTTTTTTTGTATTTTCCTCTGTGGAGGAATAAAGACTCTTTTTCTATCAACCAAAACTACACCCACTCTAAGACAGGTTAATTCAAATGGGTCCAACATCAGGCTCATCCTCTCACCTATGTTGCTTAGAGTCTGTCCTGCTCTTTGGCCAATTTCCTGTGTCCCTGTGTGCTTTGGTTGATTCTGGGCTGGAGAGCTTCATTGATGAAGAACTGATAAAAAGACATACAGTTTCTGTTGTGTTCTTTTATGCACCCCAAACCATTTTCACAGTGGATGGTAGTTTGTTAGTCCAGGCTACACATCAGACTCAGCAAGTAACTCTCTTCACTTCAGGTAACCACCATGAGGAGATCCAATTACTGGTAAATAGGACACCTCAAACACCACTAATTCTTGGTCTCCCTTGGTTTAAGATCTACAACCCCCACATAGACTGGTCCAAGGGAATAATCATTAATTAAAAGGATGACACTTATTGGCCTTGTAATGACTATCATGACTTCAATTAAATTACTGTTTAGAACAAGTATCACTTACCTCTGCTCAACTCTGCTTTTCACACCCGTCATGAAGCCACTATTTTTTTCAAAACTTGACTGCAGAAACATCTACCATCTTGTCCAGATTCGCCATGGCGATGAAAGTAAAATGGTGTTTAACAGTTTCATTGGATATTTGGATACTTTGTGATGGCATTTGGGCTGACCAAGCTCTTTTCCAGGGTTTGGTGAATGTCATTGTCAGGGATATGCTCAACAGATTGGTTTTTGTATATTTTGATTACGTTCTCATTTTCTCACAGAGAACACAATTACGACGTGGGCAACCGGGAGCGATTGCACATTGTGTTGGCCCTTGAGGAACAGTGCCATAGGCTAGAGGGGGCAGAGCATCAACTCTTAGTATGCACTGACCACAAAAATCTCTCCTATCTTTGAACAGCCAAACGACTGAACCCCAGGCAAGCCAGATGGACATCTTTCTTCATGTTTGTGGATCACAGGTCAAACAAAATCACAATGGTCTTTGGGCTAATCTCATTCATAATTTTAATGACCAAAATGTCATCACTTTAAATAAACATACACACTCACACGCGCACGCACACACACACACACACGCACACAGAGTGTGTCACTCAGGAGCACACACCAAGGACAGCCTCTTCTCCAGCAGTCCTCAGGCTGTGTAGAATAGTGCTAGTGGAAAGGGCAGCGTGACTAGTTTTCCAAGTAAAGTCTTTGCCCTCTATCTGGCTATTGTCAACATGTTAAGAGACAAAATGCAAAAACTGCTGCTCGCAATAGCAGACAGTTCAAAAGAGAACATCACTTTCTCATGTAAGCCTCTGAATAATAACAAATGACAACAGACTCAGGCCGTCCAGTAGTAAACGTTAAGGAAATATTAACATATACTTCCTCTGAGACCTGAACTTGTAGTTTTAGATTTCTCAGGTTGTTTGTTGTCTGTTGCTTGTCTGGGGTTAGGCCCTGGGATTCTGTAAAGCGCCTTGAAACAATTTTGATTGTATAAGACGCTATATAAATAAAGATTGAGATTGATTTGATTTGATTTGATTTGATTTGAGATGAGTGGTGTTTGTGCTTATGATATGTAGAAGCTACAAGAGAAGGCAACAGAAATACCCTACATGTTTTTTGAGAAATACAATGTAAGACCATTCCGTGCAATGTTGTGTTTTATTACAGCCTGAAGCCTGAACCATTTTATTTTCACATACATTTCATTTTCTGATGCAGTAAAAGCCAGGAACCTGGGATGCATGTACACATCAATCAATTATAAAAATAATATAAACAGAATGTATTATTAATTTGTAATACAACTGTCAATTATATTAATTATGCAGCCAATTAATGAACATAATTTATGCAGACCTTTTGTATATACTCATCATCAGCATCATATGTGTGAAGGAAAATTACTCTCTCTGCCTTGCTATTTAGGGCCCTGACATTAAGGTCAGAATGGGGTGATCGGTTCTTGGTATTCACCTCAGTCATAGACAAAGCAATGCTGAGACAACAGCAACACAGGCTAGATGTTTCTGGTCTACCCAAGGTTAGCACTTACTGTTTGGGGTAGCTAAGATATTAGCTGGCATCGTGCATAGACTGACACTGTGACCTCCTGTCTATCTAACAGCTTATATTCCTCTCGGTACGGGTGACTCGTCAGAACTGGTGCTGGCTCTGCATGCATGAACTGTTGCTGTGTTGGTGCCATTTCTCCTGTTAACAGTAAAACTTCACTTCAACACAAGTCATCTGAGTCTCCAGTGTGTCTGTTCCACCACCTCCATAATTTCCACTTCCATGTCAATATGTATCACATTATTATTATTATTATTATTATTATTATTATTATTATTATTATTATTATTATTATTATCAGCAAGTAACTGGGTGCACTTTACTCTCCTCACTGTGTTGATATCACACACTCTGCACACTCAGTCATGGGAGAAGTCCCTGGGGTCCAGGCACATGCAAAAATAGATATAGTTTGGTTGACATGGCCAAATACAACCAGGAATTTTCAATCCAGAGTTGTGTCAGATGTTATTTTTTTATTTATTTTCAGGAATTTACCTTGTAAATCAGTTTATTCCAGTGTATATACCAGAATATGTTTGGGTTTTTTTTAGCCGATCCTTTTAGAGTTTATCAGAATTTATATACTTGTTAAAGGAATTGTAATGTGCTGATGTGGATGTCACATGATGCCTAATGACCTTGTCAGCCACCAGAGGGGTGAGTTTGATTGACAGGTTTTTCTGTATGACAGCAGCTGATGTGCCTGGTGTTAAACACCACAAAGGGAATTTTTAGGGTGTGAGCACCACCACCAAGAGGTCTGTATCTGAACTCTTCAGTGCTTACATCACAGAAAATCATATAAGTGATGTCAGAGTATCAGGGTTTTTTTTACAGGTTGTACAGCCTCTCTTCTGATTTCTCTGACCGAAATAAAAGTAGGCCAAATAAAGTACTGGATTTTTGTGATTTTAAAATCCACAGTCTTTTTGCAATACGTGTTTCCCTCCAAGTAGATGGGGCACCTTGTGTGTGGGAAGCCAGTCAGAAAAAAATTATGTAATTCAAAGTCACATTAACTTTGAGTCTAATAATATCAGAGAAGAAAGACAGAAGCTATTTCCAAAAATTGCAAGTTGAACTGGGTGGAGATAGTTGCCAAGGAGATAAGTCCTGTGTGCACGAGGTGTGACTTTTGCGTCACTGATTCATTTTCCATTCCTCTGTGGAAGGGAGGGAGGAGCATTCTCTCTCAAACACCATCAGTGTCCTGACTTCAAATGTGATGAGTCCTACAAAAACATGTTGGTCACAGCAGAAAATCTGTTTGTTTGCAGCTACACAGCAGGTGTTAAAGCCATTCTGTCAGCACATGCCACTCTGAGCACTCGGAGCATGTGTGTGGCTTGTCATTAGGTAAGTACCAAAGCCATATTTTGACTTGATGGATGGAATCAGGGTGACACTTTGGGTTTCTACGTCATTTAGTAGTATCCCTGGCAGTAAGGGACTCAGCTTGTTGAGTTGTGAGGAAACGTGCACACACATGCATGAATACTGTACATGTGCCCTCTCCTGTTGACTTGTAATGGCATTATTATGTAAGAAAGGACACAGTTACAGGGTTCATCCGACACCTAAACCAAGTTTGATTGTAGTTTCACATTAGAAAACAAAATAAATATTAAAACAAATAAATAATTACAATTGAATTCTTTTTTAATTTAAATGTAGCTTAAATTTAAAATAAAAAAACATACCAAACCAACCAATCATCATACCATACCAAACCAAAATAAACCAATCATCTTTCCATCACTCTACAGTCTGGCTACTCTCAAGATCCCTCAGTATTTCCAGAAATTCATTTATTGTTAGAATAAATTCATTTATAGTTATATAATAGAATTTAAGTGGTTTTAGTTGACATCATTCACAGTGTTCTTGTTTTCAATGTACTTTATATTGTTCGATATACAGTACGTTGTATATTTAGGTTTAAGTTAATTTTTACCTCATCTGTTTCATGTGCAGATATTGACATATCGGTACAATATAGAAGCTATGTTAATTAGCCAGCCTCAGGTAATCATTTTTCTTTCTTTTTTTGTTATTCTTTTCTTGGCATTATCATTTGTATTATCTGCATACAATATAGACTTGGAATAAGAGCAAATGCACAGTATTCAATATAATGTTACTGTTTGTTTGAGGAGGAAAATACAGATTCTTAGATTCATCAGATTATCACCTGACCTTTGCTTATAACTGCTGGGAAGGCACATAAGCAAAGGTCAGAGTAATCATCACATGCTTTAATGACTTCATTTTGTATGAGGCACTTAAGAAGCATCTGGTTTTTCAGTACAGACACTTTGCCGTGAGTGATTACGACTATGTTATGATTAAACAAAACATATGTACATTTAAACAATTACATTCATACGGCAAACAAAATTATGACGTTGCATCTATCCATTTTCTAACATTGTATCCCATAGTGGGGTATGACATTCCACAAAAATAAAAGGGAGCAGTTTGTGGATTTAAAGAAGGGTGTCCTATCTATAAAGATTGTGCACATGCACATGGAACTATTTGTTTCTTTTTTCATATTTATTGTCCATCTCTTAAATGTATTCAATTGTTCTAATCTGTACTACCATGTTCAAAATAAAATGTTATCAAAATCAAAGAGATTCTCTTTAAGGACATGTTGCAAACCTGGAGGACAAAAAGAGATGTTGGACTTCAACTCACTATTTATCTGAAGCAGACACTGCACACGACCGGGCTATAAATACCTAACCCCTGTACATTACTCTCTCCTCTAAAAATCCAGAGGATTTGAACTTCAGTGAAGAAAAAACTCTGTTCAGAGCAACAAATGTCCCCATCAGTTTTCCTCCACTCTAATGGATGTCTCCATGGGTGCTGCAGCAAGCCGCTCTGCAGTCGCTCATGCTGCCCCTGTCACAACAACTGCATGCCTGGGTAATGTCATGTCATAGTCTAACTAGAGTGTGCAGTGCATTTATATGTTCTGTGTGCCTGTGTGTGTGTTTGTGTATTTGTGTCAGGGCCATAGCCATCCGAGTGTGAGATGGAGATGGAGCATTGATTTGGATTGTCAATTAGTCTAAATCAATTCTATTTTCTGTGTCTCCCCTTCAGTTGTCAAACTTCCTTGATCAACTCCACTCTTCAGAATCCAGATCCAGATTGACTCCACTCTTCTTAGTGCTATATATACAAATTTAATTTGGGACTTGAACTAAGGTGCCAACGGGAGTGTCAATGGTTGTATATGTTACCCCTGTGATGAGCTGGCGGTTTGTCTGGGGTCTACACCAATTCTACATCAAGGCAGCTGGAGTAGAATAACAGATAAGCCTTAGAAGACGGATAATTTATTTATTTAAATAAATAATACTACAATCTACAGAACCCCCAGTGATAGCAGGTTCCAGATTGGCTGGACTTCCTTGCTCTAACCATCAGCATGTAGGTCCTGAAGCTACACCCACACAGAGGCCAGGTAGTCCACCCCCTCCCTGGTGGAAGGAAGAGTGGTGGTTGATGCATGTACACTGGAAAAGAGAGAGTGAAGTAATCGAGCTGATGGGGCATTTATGGACATATTCCCTCCAGTCCAACACCATGTCTGCAGAGAGTCCATGTAAACAAAAGCATGGTGAAGCCCTAGATGTGCACTTTCCTTGACAGTGCCCAGTTTGGTCAGGTTCACAAATTGGGCCAGTCTACTGAAGTCTACAACGGTGAGTATCACAGTGTTGCCATTGGAGGGAGGAGGGGTGTGTCCGGGGGGGCTGTGAGACCATGGGTGACGAGGGACTGCAAGTGACTGGAGGAGGCCTTCTGGCACTTATGCTAGAAGACTTATGCTGACAGGAGATGGGGCAGGCCTTGATGAACTCTGGGATGTCTTTCTCTGCGGTGGGCAGCCAAAATCGTTCAAGGGGGGCAGGTTGAATTCATTAAACCCCAGGGTGGCAAGTTAGCATCGAAGTGTGAATGCAATGCAGCACTTCAGCTCTCAAGGCTGAGGGAACAAACAGACACCTCTCAGGACAGGCACTGTGGCCACACCGACACTTATGAGGGCCTTCACCTTATCTTCTACCTCCCAGTGCACAGGGGGGAGGCAGGATGGACACAGGACCCTCATCATCCCTCTCAAAGTGCCAAGAAAGCATTCCTGACTTGGCATTGGTGGATGTTAGGTGATAGGAGAGGGTCCAATTAAACCTGGTGAACAAAAGTGACCATCAGGCGTGGCGAGAGTTGAATCTCTTAGCTGAGGTTTTGTTGTCTGGCCGGACAAAGAAAGGTTCCTTGGCACCTTGCGGCCAGGGCTGCCACTCCTCCAGTGCCATCTTAACTGCCAGCAGCTCCCTGTTCCTGATGTCGTCATTTCTCTCAGTGGGTGACAGGCACTAAGGGATCAAGGCACAGAGGGGGAGCTTCTGATCTATTTTGGAACACTAGGACAGCATCCACTAGAGACTGGAGGTCTAGCATCTGGAGGATTGGTGGGGGGTGAATTGTGACTTGAGAGACTTGTGGGACTGGTCGGCAGCAGGAGACCTCTTGACAGATGCCAGGTTTGTGAGAGGGTCTGCAACACAAATGTAGTTACCGATGAAGCAGAGGCAGAGGACTGGAAGTCCCAGGAATCCCTCAGAGACAGGGACTGCTACTGGCTGCTGGCTTTTATTGGCACAATTTTGCTGATGTATTGTATGCACTTATGTCTCCTTGAAGCCTAATTGATCAGCTCAGACAAGACAGCAGTGGTTAAAGCTGTCACTTTAGGCAATTCAGGTAGAAAAACGTGCGTTCTTTGAGCTCTGATTCACATAATAGAGGCAAATTGCATGTCATTTAAACCTTTGGAGTCCTTGGAGAATGTCGTTCGGTGGGGAAAAATATCTTTTGTGCCACTGCCACCTTGTGGCCAAGTTTGAAATATATTGCAGTAAACCCAGTTGTTATTGTCTCCCTTTTTCTTGTCAGCCGCAGACATTATTCATTTTCTTAATCCAAATGCTCAAAGCACCAACCAGTTTTGTTTTTATCTGTCAGCCCAGCATGTATGTCAACATCTGTAATGACCAACAGTGCTGACAGATGCACTTATCATGCTTGCTGTTGTTTTAGTACCCATTATCGGTAATATAACCATGAAGATGGATGTCTATCCACAAATATTGCAACGCAAACATGGTGCAGTTGGATTTTCTCTGCAAGACAAATGCAGAGATTAATGTTATTTTAATGTTATTTTCTATGGAGATTAAGGAAGAAAAAGAATCCAGATTCTTATAAGAGCATGTTCTGAGCACTGTTTTTAGACCTTTTGATTCCCCCTATTTTCGTCTTCAGATGCTGTTTTGCTTTTCTCCAGTTGTTACAGTTTCCCCAAAGTCAGCAGATGTAAGCACATCCTCCCACCACCAATAACCATGTATGCCTACTCAATAACAGGCTGACTGAGAACACTACTTCCACATCAGCCTTTAGCAGTGAGAGCTACGTTTTAAATTAGGAAGTAGAAGTGATCAGGCTTGTGTGAACAAAAAGGTCTGGGGCCATGTTTTGTCAGGTCTGCAATTGGAAACTTTAAATAGATTTTTGTCCATGTTTTCATCCACCAACAGCAACGACTCTGTTGGTAATGAAATTGTATTAGGTACAGATATTTTATGGTTTAACACCCGCGTGAATTGCATTAACTACAACCTCTGAATGCTAAAAAAAAAAAACAAAAAAAACATCATATTCCCCTGACTGCCATTATATGCATGACCACTAGATAGTGCTCCAGTAGCAAATTTGAATTTCTGACCTTAAAAATAAAAATGATTTGTTAACCTGACGCCTGAATTAATATAAACTTAAAATAAAAATAAATTATTTTTATTTTAATTCATTCATTCATTCATTTATTAATTTATTTTATTTTAATAAAAATAAATTATTTTTATTTTCCGTTTTACAATTAGGATGAATTAAGTGGATTTTTTTTCTTTTAAGTCTAGTATATAGAATAGATGGATATTTATGTTTGATGGGGAATTAGCAGCAGACATGAATAGGTAAAATATTAATAAAATACATGTCCTAAGTGCATATAGAGGCGAACTCACAACAATCAGCATCAAAAGGTTTAACGGGAACACTTATTAACCAAAACCATAGTATCTTGATTAGTCATTCCAATCGATTAATAAATAAATCCCATATTTATATGTCATTTTGACTCAATCTGTCTTTACGTCCTGGAAATTAGGCTGGAAATATACTTTTCATCTCCAACCTCCAGTCCGCCTTGAGTCTACGTTGACTTGGACTCCATGTTGCATCCCACCTATGTCGTCGGTCACCTCACCTGTGCTGAGACGTTTATGCATCAGAGCTTGACAATATTTACTTCAACAAATACCCATTTGCAGGAGAGGACTTTCTCTCCCTCTTCCTTCCGAGTCGCATCGTCTTTTGGAAGTCCTCACCTCTTCACCTGCAGCAGCGCACGTGACTAGCGATGCGCGTCATTCGCGCAAAATGGGGCAGCTCAAGGATCGCGGGGCCCTCCGCAGTTTGCATGCTCTGTGTTTAGGCAGGGGCATCACCCGTTGACCTATTTATAGTAGTTACTTTATATGAGTTAACCCAAGTGTGGAGGCAATAAAAACGCACTTACTGTAACCAAATAAAGAACAATCCACGAGCAAAGCGAACAACCATCAAACAAACAAAGATAAACATTTTATCATTTGTAACGGGACATAAATGACCTTTTATTTTATCATTCGCACATCTCACAGTTTTTAGTGCCTCACAGACAAAAGTATTAGTATTACAAAAAATGTAATATTAATAGCCTACCACTAGATGTCAGGCTTTACCTTATAACCGATACAATGGTTGTCTCAAGCGGTTCCAATTCCATCGTTTTACTGGAATATTCTGTATAAACACTTTCTCATCTAATTTGTTGACCCATATTTCTACAATATGAAGTACATATAGGAAATAATGTAATGTGGTGTGTCATAGATGAATCACATGTCTATAACTCCTCATTTAAGCTTTGAGGCCTTTGAGGGTGTCTGAAGGAGAGATGGAAAGACATGGAGATAAAATCAAAATTGTTGCATAGCTATAGCACATATCCTGGTAAATATCAGTAAATATAAAGTTAAAATGAAATTCATTATAAATGATGAACAAGCCGGACTATTTCTTAGGAAGACCTGTAACAATGTCGTCAAGGCGTCTGCCTTTTGTTTAAATCTACTAGTTTGGAAATGAAACTTGGTTTTGGGTTTTTTTTTCCTAATTGAACCATAAAGCTCTCCAATATATCCTCGGTATCTGCTGGAGCGCGGTCCAGTCGTGGCTATCGGGTTCTGGAGCCCTGCTCTCCATATTTCTGAAGACAAAGGGTCTTACGGCAGTCACTTCTTACCAGTTCAGGGTACTTGCAGCTGGAGTCCCTTCCTCATCTCTGGAGCCTCTATGTTTTATTTCATTGGAAATCTTTTCATCTCTGCATAATTATGCTCTGGAGAAGCAGGACATGATGGAGATGGTCTGTGACACTCCTGACCCATTTGGAGATCTTTTTACACAACATGAGCCGGTGAACTCTTTCCCCTCACTCGTCATAATGGAACATTTGCAGTGACCCCGTGTAATATTTGATAAGCATATCTACAGACCTGTAAGTAATTCATGACCTTTTATTTTTCTTCTGAATTGTAAGAGCACGATGAACACTTTAGATAGAAATTAATTGGTTAAAATATTTCAGATTTGCAAACTGAAATTGAAAATAAATGAAAAAAAGATGTTTAAAATTGTACTTTTTGTGCTGCAGCTTGTGCATTCCAGTTTAATCAGAGTTTGTTATCTTACATAGGTCGAATATAGATCTTTGCGCGTCACTTTTTAAAGTAAGTCTTTCCCCTCGGTGCTGTAGCCAGAACTCATCGGGCCGAGAGGACGAAACAAAGAGAGTTCCGGGCCCTAACAAAGAAGTGTGGGGGTTACGGAGAGGAGATGGCACCTCTCATGCCGACTCCAGCATCATTTAAGTCTTTGTCAACCTGCGGACAACTTAAACACGCTTTTCATCCCGCACACAATATTATGACGGCCCGGGGCCTGCAGGGTGGTCATGATGGAGTCAGCAAGGAGGCCTGGTCAACCAGTAGTCGCCCCCTTTTTCCCACTCTCGGAGTAAAACCTTTTAACACACACACCATTCTCCGGCGGGTCAGGCCAAGGTCTTCAGCCTTTCGCACGTCCGCCACTAATGAGGTTTGAAAATCTCTGGGCGAGGTGAAGGGAGCCTGACCTCCGCTCAGCCAAACGGAGGCGGGGGGGCCCGCCACAGCGCTGCTGCTCAAATCACTTCTGACACAAAGCCACAGAACAATGTGCAGGAGTCTGGATCTACAGGGCGGCACACGGAGAGACGCGAGGCTCAGTCAGAACCTCAGTTTGACCTAAAAAAATGGGGAAAAAAAAGACCCACGCTGCCTCATATGTGGATCCTCCTTCAATTCAAGTATTCATTTATTTAATCTGACAATTTGGAGAATGATCGTTAAAAATTGGTTAAAGGTTACTCGTCACCCCTGCCGTGAGCAATTTCGAAACTTTTTTTTAAAATACGCATATTTCGACATATTTATACAGTGATTAACAAATATAATAAATCACCTAAAAATGAGAAAACACAAATATTTTTAACTCTGTTCTAAAATTGAACTCTGTCCTTTCAAAGTGAACATTGTATTGTTCTTTATTGAGTAAATAAACTCACTAGTCCTTACTGTCCGACTGTTTTGTGTGCTTTGGGTCTGATAACAGCTTGAATTAATGCCGATGTTTTGGGTGTTGAACCCTCAACTTTCAGTGAATCTCCACCGTGTTTCCGGTATTCAAACATCCTTCAGCTTCTCTGCAGACAGAAACGCGATGACGGCTGAAGCCTTCAAATAGAAAACGAAGTATCAGAGACAACGATAATCATACTTTCGCAACAACAACCAAAAACAGGCCAGTAATCAGCAAATCCTGTTCATTTAAGGAAACATCCCCCAATAGGTGGTGGTCAAATATGTTTGTTAAATATTCTATGTGTTAATTCACTGTGTTCTGCATTCAGGGTTCAGGGAATTTGAGATTAATCTGAAACGATATTCTGTTTTATATATTCATATTCAGATAAATCTAATGTGAAATCTCAAAATGTCACTGATTCAGAATTGTAAGATTACATTTGAGGTATCAAATATGACTTTTTTTCCTGACTGACATTAAAAAGGACCAAAATTTGCATTTGATAAATAATTTACCTGCCATTAATGGTTGTGATGAATATTGCCTGATGCAGAGTAAAATGGTCTCCAGGAACTTCTGATGTTGTATTAGACTATTAAGAAATATTTTGGAATATAAAAGATATCTATTTAGATTGCTCAGTCCCGAATTGTACATGATAAAAGCTAAAGAATAATTAGGACCGCGGGGAAACTACAAAGCTCTCTTAATGTGCATTAAAATTCAACTTAATTATTCTTGTTTATGTTTGATGATTTCCCAGAGGAAACACAAAATGGAAAGAAATGGTCATTTTCAAATGTCAATGTTACCATAAGTGATGCTGAGTGCACATACACGTATTAAACCACATCAAAGCTATTATTTCTAAACCCCAAAATGCTTTAAATAACCAGTTACATTAATACCTTTTTTTTTTTTACATTTAAGACAAAAACCTGCCTTTAACTACAATAATAGATTTTTCATAATGCATGGTCACAATTTTACAGAAAATCAGAATGACATAAATGACAGGTTTGAAATTATGGATTTTCATTTCTTGATTTCTGTTGGTTGGATTTGCTTCATTCAAGGCTGAAACTACTTTTATGATCATTTATAACCAAAGTAGCACATTTCTGTACTAATGACTACTGCTAATTATTGGTTAAGATACTTTAGTAATAAATACTATTGGTATTTTTACATACCAATGTAGATAATCTATTAAAAAAAAAAAGTCAGAGCACAAGTTTGTGAAAAAAGTTTAAAATGCTCTTAGAAAAACGACATGCTGAGCATTGTCTGCCAAGGTCTGTGGTGTTGGGGTCATGGTCAAAAAGAAAGAGAAGGAGAAGAGTTCAAGAGAGAAAGAGAAGGGGAAATATGAGAGGAAGAAAATACTCTTTAAAATGGCAGACTATTGTGTTTAGTCTTAACGGAGGTCCCTGAAAAGTTTCACATCAATCAAACAAATCATACTATATCTAGAATAAATACTATTTCTCACACTTTGGTTCTGATTGTGATGTGATGGGGAGCTCAGTCAGAATTTAATTAAGAATGAATCAATGCTTCATAATGGAGTTTTTTATTTAGGAGATTCAAGTTGGGCTTTCCATTTTTAGAAAATAAACCAGACAATATTACAAATAATGAAATTGTTACATCATTCACAGGGTTACAATCAATATACATTTATACAGAAATACAGGATCTCCCACATTAGTCACAGTAGTCTGAACCGGCACTGGTCTAAAATGTGGGCAAAAGGAAGAGGACAGAGAACATGTCTGTCTGTCTGTCAGTCTGTCCGAGACGACAGTCACAGTGGTCGTGGGGAGGGGGGCAACAGAGGGGGGGGGGGGGGCACAGAGTCCCACAGGAGAGGGTGGGTATTACAGTAGTCTGATCCAGCAGGGTCAACACCAGTGGCTTGATGTGGGCAACAGTCAGGGTGGGTCCGTCAGAATGCTGCAGGCTGAATCTGTCAATCCACCACAGCAGCAGCTGCGGCGGCTGCAGCGGCCGCAGCCGTGGCAGCAGAGGGCGCTGTGGCGCCGCGCTCCGTGCGCACTCACCAGGAGCCATTTTCTGGCGGTGCCACAGGGGCCCGTTTGATCCCGCTTCTTTTACGCATGCTACACTGAGACTTTACACTCTCCCGTTGGCCTTCAGAAAACGGCACATGACGATTTTTTTTCAACTCTGCTTTACACGTAAGTGGAGAAATTCAAGTATGTTTACTTGAAATAAAACCCAGTAGGTTAACAAAGTTTAAAACCCACAAGAGCCACTTTAATTTAATTTACAAAGGAGAACTGTAAACGTAACAGGAGTCACTCGGGAGTTTGTCTTTTTTTCTTTGTTTGTTTTTGCTACTTTACAGTACTAAAAAATATTTGTTTTTTTTTTATTCAAGGGAAAATATTCAATTCAGTAAAACTAAATGACTCAACTTTCTGCATGTACAAACTTTGCAAGGACAAAGAGTTGATTTAAATTTCCCAGTGATTGAGTATTCATGAGCTGCGTTTCTGCACTGTAAAAACCAGCCACAGACAATCGTTTCACTTAAATGAATTATTCAGTCTGAGTTCAGAGATATTAAAGAGTAATCAGCACATAAAAGTTCTTTCAGAAATATGCCCTCCATAAAAACTGCACCAGATGAATTAGTAGCTGGCTCTCAACAAGCGTTTTTTTTCTTTTTTCCTTTTGAAATGGCCGGGCTTTGGTATAAATAAAGGCCCCCAGTCTGTTATTGAAAAGGAAATCTCTTAAAACATACTTGACATAAGTGCATGGCCGTCCCCTCCCACCGACTACAACAGCTTAGTCAGGACTTCAACAGGACATCTCCGTTGTGCCATTGAAATCAAATGACACATAAATACTGCAATAATCCAACTGAAACATCTCCACTCCCTTCACACAGCCTAGTAGGAACCCCTGCAGAAGCAAAAAATAAAACCTCTCTGCATACTGAAATTATACAACTTAAAGTCAGCGTTTTGTCTCCGGCAGTGGGTTGAAGATTGTTCTGTCAAGTTAAGCTGAAGGATAATTGTTTGATTAATAGCTCTAAAGTCTTGGCAGTGTCTACCCACAAGAGTCAGACTGAGCTTTAATGATCGTGGAACGGTGTTTTGTGTAGAATTTTTCATCCATTTCCTGAACATTAAGTGTATTTTTCCTGACAACCGAGTATTTGCAGTACCGCAGGAGCATCTTCCAATGTAAAACTGATGAGAGGTTAACTATTCAAAAAATGGAAAAGGGAGGATGGCGCAAAGCTGGGATGAAAAAGCAAAGTGCCTGCTGGCATCGGCGGCATTTAGGTCACAGCATCACTTCGCAGTCACCTCTCAGCTGTGACTAACAGCTCATGATTCTCCTCCTCTGGTTTCATATGTTACAAAAGCTTCCAGGGAAATATCCCTGTGATGTTGCTGCAGATGAAAATGAGCGAGGAGAGGATTAAGGAACAGAAAAGGAACAGAAATCCCCTGGCTTCTGACCCTGAAACAGAGGGATAATGACAGGTAACAGTAAGGTTTTCCTCTGTAGCCCAGGCTTTGCTGCTAAAGCCGTCTGCAGTGACGCCACAGAAGCATCAGCACAAGACGCCACTGCCAACTACCGCCGCTGTGTTAAAAACCGATCCAGACAAACCCAGACAACTGCTGAGGGCTCCCCAGATGGGTGGGAGCAGCGGACAGGTGTCTGACAGACACGAGGACGCGCCGTGCCTGCTGCCACCAGACACATCTCACCAACGACCCGGCTGGACGTTCGTGTCTGACGGTCAGGTGTCACAGCGGGGGGCCTTCCACGGGGGCGAGGCCTTCCACGGGGGCAGGCTCTACCGCCTGCATGTAGTGGTGTCGCTATGTTGTAACCAACCTCCACATTCAAACTCGTGCTTCGGGTTACCAATGAAACACAAACAACAGATAGTTTTGCAATGTTCACAAGAAACCATATAATAAATGCATATTCTGCTCATAAAATGAAACATTACAAGGAGATAGTCTATGTGGAAGTGTGCACCAACGTGATTTCAAAAGATGGAAGATCCATACTTTGTTAGAGTAAAACAGTTGACTTAAAGGAGGAAAAAAGTGATAACTAATCAAAAATATCCATACAGAAGCTCTAAAAATGTTTTTTTTTTGCTTAAACAATGTCTGATTGTATAGACTAAGGTGTGTAAAACAACCATATCAAAACTGCTGTAAAATTAAAAAGTCTTAAACAGAAAAGTGGAAAGAAGTGAGAGCAATAGTATACTGGATAAAGTGGATTCAAACCTCTCACCAAACTGAGGTCGAGTAATTGCAGCAAACCAAAGTACTGTGAAATGAAGCACTTACTCAGCATGCTATCAAACGCAAGGTCCAGCTTTGTACAGCGCACACACACGTGCACAGAGACTGGAATTACACGTGAAGGACCGTGATCTATGAACAGGGCATACTGCATGTACAGAATGCATGTAAACAGTAGAACCTGTCTCATGTCCTTTGAATCTACGCAGGAGCTCATTTTTACCCCACTTTTTTTTTTTTTTTTTTTTTTTTAAATTCAACAAAATAAAGAAACTGGATTTGTCCCTGTGGTCACTTGTTTCTGAGTCATGCTGTGGCAGGTCAAGTGCATCTGATATGTACAGTACAGGATCATAAATCTATTTGGCAAATGTAACAGGGAAAACTTCTAGTCGATAGTTGATCATGAGAGGAAGCATGGTGAGATGTAATCTTCATCACAAAATTTCACACAATATAGAAAAATCACTTGCCATGAAGGAGAATTGTCTTTTTTTCTGGAGTGCTGTCTGAGGACAGAATGCTGTTTGGATATCAGTCTCTGCCAAAAGTTTCTTTTCCATTTCATGGATTTTTTTTTTTTCTTTTGTAAATGTATTTTCTCTGCGCTGGTCGCACAGACGTCCCTCCTTTCTTCTGAGCAGTTTGTCTTTCAGAAGGCCTCTGTATGTCCTCACAATGTCCAAAATTGAAAATGGCCCAGACAATCTGTCCGTGCCTTCCTTTTTTCCTTTGCCCTTTTAAAGGGTAGCTTTCCTTCTCAGTTTGTCTGGTTTACACCCTTATATCATCTATAAATTTAGACATACTCCTTGCACTTTTGCAGTTTTAGCTTTAAAAAATTCTTTACAAAATTATTAGAACAATTAAATCAAAAACAACTTTTACCAACAAAATAAAATTGGTGGAAGATTATAAAACATGTTGCCGGTTGAGTCCAACCTTCCTATTTTCTCATGGCTGTGGCCCCCATCTCACAGACCTTTGACTCCATGTCCACAGCTGATCCAAGAGAATTGAGACTGTCAGGGTGTGTGGGGAATGATGAGGAGAGAGGGAAGTGGACTAAGAAGGGAACAAAACAAATCCATCATATATATATATATATATATATATATATATATATATATATATATATATATATATATATGTGTATATATATATATATATATATATACATATATACATATATACATATATATATATATATATATATATATATATATATATATATATATATATATATATCCACTATAAGAAATCCACTTCTCCATCCTCCACACCCAAAATCTTGCATTCCAACTGCAACTTCTGTTTGACCCCCCACCTCCGCCTGTCGTGGGAGGGTCAAACCTCCACTGACTGGATCTGGTTCATCTGTGCACGCATCATCTGGACACTGTTGAGGATCTTCTTCTGGTGGCCTGCTAACGTCACGCCGACCCTCAGGATATCTCTGTCAGGACAGATGGGAGCAGATGTTATCCAGCTATCATTAAAAGAAAATCAACATGGCTGAAGGCCCCTGAACACACCGCACGAGTCAAGAGTGAACCAGAACCAGCCCCCAACAGTACCACACAGATCACAGTCAACCAACAAGTCATTCTTCTTGGTCCTATTTTTTGACTGAACTAGGCATTTAAGATTTAAGGATTTTACACTTTTCTTTTTCATTTGAATTAAAATATGTACAATTTCTCTCTAAGAGACTCATTCAATGCTCTGTAAACAACATCTATAAATATGGGTGTAATGGGCCCAAAGATGTGTTTTACTCATCATATCACATTTTTTTCTATAATACCAAAAAGCAGACAATGTAAAGGGTGGTAATTCTACAACTGTTACTCATATTTGACCACTCAAAAGAAACAAATAGATTCATCATCAATTATTAGTATATACATAGTATATACATAAATAACATACACGGTGATACATAATAGATGGATAACAGAGCGCAAGTTGACAGAAAGAGACAGATTTAAAAAATCCTACAGTGATGAGTGAAACCTGAGACAGCAGGAAAGTTACAGGCATGAAACTGTAACCTCTGCAGAGAAACAGCTGGGATCATTCCTCTTTAAGGACAGAATGCTTAGATAATCTTAGAAAAATGTTTGTATCCAGGTTTAGTGCATTTGTCTTCACCTCTCGACTGATTCTGTCAGTGGCCCTAGTCATGATTTGTTCACTGTTGACTGTTTATGCTCAAGACACCCATCAGGAAACAGCTCCACTGAATCAGTTTGAGTGTTCAAGAAAAACAAGCAGAGCAGCCCCTTCTGTTTGCTTTGGTGTTGACTTTAAATACGACTGTAACATTTTCAGTATACAGCCTCACATAAACAGAAATCTGTGACGGATCTTTGAACTGTAGCCTAAATGGCTGACTGGTTGCAGATAAAAGGCTAGAGAACAGATCCCAACTATGTTGCTCAGCTGTCTGACTGCAGAATGACAATTTGTTAATGACATCTATCATTCGGTACGTGGGTATGTCCAGAGTTTTAAAATTATTGGCATTCACTATTCACTGTCTGCTTCTTGACATTTTACAATTTAACAACAATTTAATTTTCCATTGTTAATTAATTTGTAATGTACCGTAACATTTTGAGGCTGTCTTTATTTTACGAATATCATCCTTTTATTCAGATTTTCAATATGTCGTAAACTCAAGTTAGCCAGTGAAAATTTCCTTTCAAACAATCCCGTGGTTGTATTTTGGCCATAACTGAGCAGATCTGTGATGTGCTTTTTCCTCAGTTCATCACTACTTACTCCATGGTCATCTGGGACACCATATCAAATGTTGTAAAGTCTGCATTGGCAAAACTGTCTTTGTACTGGCCCATCTTGATGGCATCCAGCCACTCATCCACAGTGCTGAAGCTGGAGAAATCAGGGATGCTGCGGTCCAGGAGAGGGAGATGAACACTGGGGAAGACACAAACAAATTCATTAGGATTCCAAAGTCGCCGGCTCATCCAAACACATTTATCACAATACGTTTTTTTCTGCCAATTATACCAAACTGAGACAGTACGCCATGGCTGATTCATGAACCAATGTTTTTCCAAAAGGGTTCTTCAGAAAAACATTTTTCAAAATGAAGAGACATAAAGCTAATATATCTAGTCAGGGCCCATGGGAAACCTGGCCTGTGCTCAAGCACCTGACCACTAATGACAGCACAGACAGGAAGATCAGCAAACCCAGGCTCTCAGAAGAGACGAACACCCAGGACCCAAACGCCGTAAAAATGCTTTGTTTTAAAAAATTGCACAACTCTCTCAATCCAGGTTTCAATCAAAGGATTTGACCTGTCAAAGCTAAAGACCCTAATTTACATAGCCGCCTGGCGCCAGGAGAAACAGGAGACGTATTCAGAATAAAATGAATCAGACTGTGGACGGGAAAATAAATTTCCGGCTGAGGAGAGGAAATCACGCTCCTCTGGCAGACAATGAGAAGCCCAACATCAGCCAAGGCATTACTCAGATTAATATGAACAAGTTCTGAATTTCCCTGAGAGGACAAATAAAGATTTAACACACACCCAGAAGACAGCGGAGTCATGGCCTTTAGCGTGTTGGGATTACGGATCATCTTGTCCAGGTTGTTGACGATCTGGCTGAACTTGGGCCGGTTGTTGCGGTCCTTTTGCCAGCAGTCCAACATGAGCTGGTGCAGTGCACTGGGACAGTCCATGGGCGGGGGTAGCCGGTAGTCCTGCTCAATGGCATTGATGACCTGAGGGGATACACGCATGTTTCACATGTTACTCAGGAAACTTGTTACTCATGGAAAAATGTAATGAAGAGTAGGTATTGTATGAACTAACACTATTACCTTTAAATTATTTTACTCAAAATTGAATTAAACATTTTGTATATGATAATCTGAAGTTGCTTGCAGGTTGATTAAATATCAAGTTAAAATCACATAAAGAGGAAATGAATTAATGTGTACTTCATCACGATGATATGATTTAGTTTTATCTGTCAATAATTACATGCACAGATTAATTATGTGATGTTAATGTAATAAGCAGAGTTTGGAGAGGATCTATAATTGCAACTGATTATATTTCATAATTTTTTGTTTTTAATTTTTCCTAATTTAATAAAAGAAAGAAAAAAACTCGGGGATATTAATGATTGAATGAATCACCTACGTGCTATAACCTGTTGATGTAAGATTACGTTTTCTGTCATAAACCAAAAACTATTCTAATATTTGTTAGATATACAAACGTAGAATTATATCCTCTGTAAACTCATGGAAAGATAATAAAAAAGTGGGGGAAGAAAGGAAAACACGTGGAAGGATGCCGAGCAGTGGCTGCCGTGCCGGGCCAGATATGAGCGTGGATGTGGAGCCACTGTGGGACTGTGATGTGACCGCTTTCGCTCCCACAACACTTAGGAAGTCCGACGCTAAATTTAACTCCATCTGTCAGACATGCTTGGCAGGATCCGGTACTCTGTTCAGCGGACACGTCTGAGACAGGGGCAGGACTGGGGTTATACCAGCTGCCAATGGGGTGGGTTTCCATACCCTCTCCTGACACTGGTGGGAAGCTCTGCATTGGTAAATGAGGTTTCACTCGAGAATGATGTGAAATGGTGTTTGTGAGCAGCTCACACTGCCATGAATCAAACCTGACCTGAGTCAGAAGAAGAAAGAAAGCTCAAATCTGGGCCGATTGTGTTGGCAGAATGCATGAAGATATGTAAATGTTTTGAAAATAATTCATTCTCAAAGGATGTCATCAATCCTACAACTAACATACATAATTCCTTCCATATTGACACCAAACCAAGTAAATATTTAATCTCCATACTCTGGATATATAAGGAACCTTGCTAGTATTCTGTCAAAAAGGTAAATATTAGAAATAAACTGCTCTTCTGATGAAGAATAACATTTGAAGCACTCACTTTGTGCTGAAAAGTATTAAAAAGTAGTGCTGCCGCCTGGAGGTCAAAACTTTTAATCTACAGCAAGTATATAAGTGCATTCACAAATTACTAAATCGGTTCTTCATGTAAGGAGATGTTAGCGCAGGTCAGTAGAAGTATAACTCATATTCCAACAGCTTCGCATTTCTGCCAACAATGACTTCATCCATGACCTTTACAAAATATTTAATGCTCAGACTCTCTGTCGACCCACATCAGGGTTATGTCGGACGTGGCCAGTGATGTCGTTGCGCACTGAGGTGGCACGTTGTTAACATACTGAGGCAACCCAGAGGACATCGGCGATGAGGATGCATGATCCTCAGCTCATTATCGGGGCCATTAAATGAATTATATTCAATCTCTGATTAATCTTATCCACAAGCCATCCACGCTGGCACCCCAACGGAGCAGAAACGCCATCTCAACCTGCTAATAAGATAACTGTTGAGATTCCCGGTCGCTCTAAGCACATTACACTTCTCACTTTCAATTTGAAATTATTTTCATTATCTCTCTCTTCCTATAATTTGCTCTTGCCTCTGCTGCCCAGTGGGAGACAGAAAATGGAGGCTCGAGTCAAGAGCAGAAATTGTCCATGAAGCACCTGCAAATGTTCAGCGCAAATGAGCTCATGTCTGTGCAGGGTGGGAGAGTTGAGTGAACACTACTGTTTGGATATAAGTAGGCAACTGAAAGCACAACTCCAATGATTCTGGGGTTGTAATTTAAACTCAAATCAGGTATAAGATTTTCAGAAAGTGAGGAGCAAATCTTAAAATAATGACTACATAAATACATACATCTTGATTGGTCATGTCCCAGTATGGCCTCTCTCCATAGGACATGATTTCCCACATGACAATCCCGTAGCTCCACACATCACTGGCAGAAGTGAACTTCCTGTATTGGATCGCTTCGGGCGCAGTCCATCGGATAGGAATCTTCCCTCCCTGCAAACAGAAAAGACAACAAACTCAGCGGGGAAACTAAGTCAGAAACCCGACCGTCATGGTGTCCTGCTTCCAGAGACAAACATTGTTCATGGTGACAATAGCACTGGCAATCCAATACAGTGTTCATAACAAAACCCCTGGGAGTGAAGCGAAGAAGGTCAAAAAGGATGGGCTGACGGGAGGAAAAACAGATGAGAAGCTAAGGCTTACTCTACTGATGTGCACATAAAGATTACAGAGCACCAGCGTTGAAGAATGAGTTAAAGTACGCTGAATCATATGTAAAGATATCATAGAGAAACATACATCACTTCACCACCACCTGTGGAAAAATATGAAGCGTTGGGTAATCTCTTCTTTTGTTAAGGTCACACCAGAGCATTCCTCACTAGAGCATTCCTCACCAGAGCGCTTGTGTAGGTGGGATCTGATGTGTCGTCCTCCAGGAAGCGCGAGAGGCCGAAGTCGGACACCTTGCACACAAGGTTGCTGTTGACCAGAATGTTGCGGGCAGCGAGGTCCCGGTGCACGTAGTTCATGTCGGCCAGGTATTTCATGCCCGAGGCGATGCCGCGCAGCATCCCAACGAGCTGGATTACAGTGAACTGCCCGTCGTTTTGCTGCGAGACAGACACAGAAACTCGGATTTCTGTCTGAGTAAAGCAATTTAGCAGCACTCAACAGTGTATGATGACTCTCATGACATGTTATGCATCTCCATATATGTATCTAACGTAGGTAGGGTACTTTGAGTTATCGGTTTCTTGGAACGGGCCCTGTAGGGCAGGATAGTGACAGGATGCTTTGGGTTGGGCTCAGCACTTCGTCCAGCTAAGCTGGGTCTGCCTGGTTGTCTACAGCTGTTCCCTTCCACTGTTTGGTGAGGGCTTTACACTGTGTCTGGGGAGCGTCTGGAGCAGTGAGGCAGCTGTGCCTCCAACTGTGCACACCTGCATTCTCAACACCACCCACCATGACAGCTAACAACAAGATTCCAGAGAATGGACCGAGTGCAGGGGGGCTCCGGCTTGTGTGGACAGACATAAAGAGGGGCAGGCAAGCATAGTCATATTAACAGACTGCCCAACAGCTCCAGCAGCTCCTCTTTCTTCAAAAGCTGCTCGTTAACCAAACGGATGTTCGGCTCTTCTTCAAGTTGCTCGGTGTAGCCAAGCAATTTAGGTATTATTCTTGAAACATTTCTTAAACTTTGTGTCTGTGCTGTCTCTTTGAATAAATGTGATGAAAAAACGTATTTTCAATTCAATCTTGTTAGAATATATATACTATTTAAAGCATATATAGCATTTTACATTAAATAAAGATTTTCTATCATTTCACATAGACTTTGAAAACAGTGATCCACTAATCACCCCCAGAAAGGAACAAATTATGTACATTCTTTTAAAACCATAAGCAGTGCTGTCATAAACTGTGAGACATTGCAGAGACTCCCCATTGTTTCCAATCAAATCCACTGTCATATATTTAGTGCATATCTATGTGTCAAGAGCTGATTCTGGAGACGGTGCGTTGGAGGAACGAGTCAAAATGCAAAAACACAAAAAAAGACTTCAGTGTCTTCTTAAGGATGCCTTTGATGTATGCTTGAAGCAGAGGGTTTAAACTAAGGGTAGGTATTACAGCTAGTGATAATCCTTTATAAAAGGAGAGAATATTTACAAGGGTTTAATCAAACCACAGAAACGAATGTGAAATTAAATTATTCGTAGTAAAACATCTGCGGCCACACAACAAGATTTAATTGTACAATGTTGAGTTTTACTGCTGGAAATCACCAGTTAGTTTTCAGGAGACTTTTTCCTGTTAATTCCAATAAAGTGAGCAGAGGAATTAGAGTGGAAGAAAGCATTTATAAATCCTATAAATTCATATGACTCACATCCGAGGGCAGATGGTGAAAGTTGAATGTGGCATTGCATCAAAAAACAGCTCACTTTGTAAGTCTCAATGTGTCGTCTCATTTGCAGTCTTGCGAAGTATTTGAATTATTTATGCAGGGCTTAAATGGGGGATGGTGCTGAAGGGGCTAAAATGTGCAGATCCCTCCGATATCATTCTCCGAATAGATTTTTCCCTTGTCCACTATTTCCCTTGCAGGGTCACAGGAAGAGTGCTGGAGGGTGCGGGAGCCTATCCCAGCTTTATGAGTGAAGGCAGGGTTTGTCAAAGGATCCCCTTGCTCAAGAGTACCTTAGCGGTGCTCTGAATGTGTACTGGCACCTCCCCTGCTACCAGTACACCTTTCTGGAAATGAATATGGTCTGAAAGTTACAAGTATTCGGGAAAAGGAGCAGTGGGAAATGAATAAGTAACTGGGACTTTAATCTACACCCTGTAGATTGTAAGAGTGTGTCACCAGCAATGGCTGCGTAAAAGACATAAAGAAATAAATGTACTGCAACCTATGTAGTAAACCATAGCACTGACTGTAGAAAATGTAGATATTAAAAAAATACTAGGAAGAACAGCTCTATTAATGGTGAAGTATAAATATTCCTGAAAAAAAAACCCTCAAATGTAACACTTGCAGTTCAAATTAACTACAAACACAGTGATATATATAATATATATAAATTCACTTTGGAGTTTGATTATTATATTCAAGTCTAACAAGTGTAAATTATTTAGGAAATCTGTTATTAGAATAAACTGTCCACATACTGTCTCCTCTGAATACTCTGACCATGTTTCTGTCTATTACTGCGATGATATTGATGGAATTCAATTCCTTTAATTAAAAAAAATGAATTAAATTCAACTTCATTTATATAGCATCTGTTAGAATCAAAATTGTTACTAGGTGCTTTACAGAAACCCAGCGGCAGACCCCCAACAAGGAAAAACTCACTTTTAACAGGAAGAACCTCTAAACAAAGATACACAGATACAGACATAATGGAGATCGGTGGTTACTTACCCTGAGGAAGGCATCCAAAGATCCATTCTCCATGAACTCAGTGATGATCATGACGGGACTGCTCTTGGTGACCACACCCTCCAAGTGAATGACATTAGGATGGTCGAACTGGCCCATGATGCTGGCCTCACTGAGGAAGTCCCGCCTTTGCTTCTCTGTATATCCAGTTTTCAGAGTTTTTATGGCCACAAACATTTCTCTTTTGCCAGGCAGCTTCAGGTTACCGCTGCACACCTCTCCAAACTCTCCTGTTATCATGATATAAAAAAATAAAAGAAATCACAATTCTGTCACAATGATTTCCACAAAGTCATATTTTCAAGGACCTTGTCACAGATATTGGGGCTACCACAGGCATTTTTTATCAGAAAACTCAAGAATCGTCTTAACAAAAACGCTTTAATCTAACACACAACTGTAATGTTGCAGTGGGAAATCAAAGAAAAATAGTCCTGCTGTCAAGAGGTGAATTCCACAGTTCCATTACCTGCACCAATGACCTGCTCAATCTTCACGCACGATATATCAATCTCCTTCGCAAACTCCCTCACAGCTTCATTGGGATCCTCGTACGTGAACGGATCAATATAGATCTTCATTCCTGGAGTCACTTGGAAAAAAGGAAGGGGTTACAAAAATATTTGGCCTGACACTCAGGTATTCACACACATTAACCATCAGTTGCCTTTGAATTCACTCAGTCATGTTGGAGCATGCAATTTGCTTCAGATTCATGTTAACAAGGTAGAAATATTTCTTCTCTCGCTCTCTTACACATACACATGATATCTAGATAACAATAATATATTTCACAACTTCTGCAGACAATTAAGACTGATCAATGAACCGATAGAGCCAAGAACCTGTAGCCTTTATCAGACCTGCTCAGCTCCACTTCAAGAAATAAGCCCTGGTGCTAGGTAAATAGGCTTAAGGGAGCCTTAAGTGTTCACAGATTTAAGTGTCCCAAGTTTTAAATCCGATTATTTGGCTCTCACCTTCACATCAGCCTGAGGCTTTCTGAATGAATACTCAGGCAGCAGCGCTGAAGGAGCTATGCACCCTACCACAAAACCTGGCAATTTATGCAGATATAAGCAGATGGAGAGGATCTGTTTGGGCAACAAACCCCCTGTCACTAAAACTCCACAGTCATCTCCAAAACTCCCATCAGGCGGGGAGTCTGTTCAACAGCAGTTCAGAGACAACCAAAAGCGGGAGGGACTATGACAGGGCGAAAAGGATCCAGGCAATCTTGGCTTTTGCTGATGGCCGGGAATGAGTAAGATCTACAAGTTTCTTGCATTTAGTAGTAAGAAAGAAAGAAAGGATGATGAAGTACAACAACTATACGCTTTAAGTAAAAAAAAAAAAAAAAGTATTAATATTTCCAATCAATATCTACGAAAGACATCATTTCTCTCACTATTTTTTGAGAGACAAAGCAGTAGATAGACCTCCTGGTACTTTAATGGATTTCCTTAAAATGTAATAATGATAGAAGGCACACCTGAAGATTAGATCTGATGTGTTTACAGGGTTACTCATGTGGGGGATGGGCAAATGAAGTAGCACTGTGCTGGGCCACTGCCAAGGACACCAGCATGCAAGGTGGTAGCCATGGAGACAGGTGTGTGAAACAGTCGCCATGGAGACAGGTGTGTACGGCGGTGAAAGAGCACGTGGGGGGGGGGGGTAAATTCACAGAGAACGGGGGAGGCGTTGTACTCACTGTGGCCGCTGGTGTAGTGCTGCAGTTTGTCTGTGTATTCTGAATCAGCCCTGTCGAAGCCACGCCTCCTGGACGAAAGACAAAGAACTCTAGTTTTGCTTCAAAACCGGGGAGCAGGGAGAGTCAGACACAAAGATCAAACAGCCCCAGGTACACCGACATATCAAAAATGCACCAGTAAGAATGAAACACAAAGGAAGAGCAAAGAAACTACACTAAAGTACACAATTTTCTTCTTCTATTTAAAGTGTTTTCTCTAAGATTTGGCTTATAAAGTAGGTTGACTGATGTCATTCGACAGAGGTTGTGAGGGGACAACCTACAATAAAGCAAAACTTCAGAATCAGAATTTAATAATAGTAAAATACATATGTATGTATGGCTTCGCAACACATTATCTGTATTTTGTCTACAACATGCTGCTCTGAGCTTGCCTGTTTCAGTCGTTAAAATAGGCCTACAACTAGATCCTCGGCGGTGCCTTCATCCAGTGTTAAAGAAGGATCCCATTTATTTGAATAGTCTGTGTTCTTTATAAAGGTCTGAGAAAATAGTGACTCACCGATTGCAGACAATGATGATGACAACCACAGCTATGAGGAAGACGAGGCCAGCTGCAGCTGAACCGATGATGAGAGGAAGCTTCTCCTGAATGCTGGTGTTGTATTCCTCTATTTGAAGAAAGGGAATAAATAAAAAAAAGGATCAATTGTGAATTCATGCAAAGTCACAGACTGAAGCATATGGATTAACGTTTGGAAATGGATGGCGCAATTGGAACCAGACAGGATGCATTGTGCGTGCGCTGTGTGTGTGTGTGTGTGTGTGTGTGTGTGTGTGTGTGTGAACTAACAAGCATCTGGGCATCCTAACAAACGGTGTGGACCGTTTACAAAGCACAGCCACTGCTCTCAAATATGGAGTACAGACAAATGATCTGGCAGCAAAATGTGTCAAGTGAGCAGAGATTGTATGTACGAGGGAGACACATGTTAACGCAGCAGCCAAGAGCAAGGATCCAGCTCCTGGATGGCCACAGAGAGCCAGACACTCCATTCAAACACCAAAAAGGGATTCAAAGGTAGGCCTCTTCTTGAATATGTTGAATATATCTCTGTGAGACAGTTCAGCGAACGAGCTTGGCTTCTCATCACGTCAGTGAATAGTTTGAGTTGTAAATCTGAAGCGCTGAAGTCTGTGCAAGTGGCACAATCCAAGATATTTGGACGAGAGTGGAGACTAATGATGGCCCTGGGAGCCACTGAATAAAATGAGAAGTTAAGAAGGCTAAACCCGAGCAGGCTCGGCTCTAGCATTACTTTTATTCCCAGTTGTGGTGTATATGTTTATGTAGTGCGATGCATCACGGCATAAAGTGTTAAGATCTAAAAAAAAGTATGCAGTCTGATAAAAAAAAAAGCTGAATGGATTCTCACCCTCAGTCATAGTCTGGAAGTAGAGTTTACCGCTGTAGCGTCCGAACCCTGCCACAGTGCGAGCCCGGACCTGGAACACGTAGATGGTTCCCTGCTTGAGGCCACGGATGACCACTGTGTTGGTCGGGCTTCTGATGACGGTTGAATTCAATTCTGAGTGGTCCTTGGGGACAAGAAACACAAATGAAAAACAATGGCATCAGTGCTTGGATTTCAGGCCGTCAACATATGTATTTAAACATATGTATTAAAATGTTAAGGTTTCAAATTATAGAATAAATTAAATAAATGTTTAATCCACAAACTGGATCTGGTTTTGATATATATTAGATGTGTTTCTTCTAAAACAAGCACAATAACCACAAAGTAGATGAGCAAGACAAAACATTGCAGTCTATTTAATAAAGGGGGCTGAAGGCAGCAGCGTCGGTTACAATGGGAGATTCAGGGGCAGATTCATGTCAGACAGTTTTTTTGAGCCTTCCTGTGAGATGATCAGCCACATTCAAACGCTGACAGGTCTGAGAGTAAGCTCAGACGGAGACTCTTTTAGTTGCTCCCTTCAAACCAACTGCACTTCTGAGCCACAGCAGGAGCTGGGACAATTGTTTTGACAGCTCTCTCCAGTGGTGACAGGGAGAGGAATTATAATCAAAAGGGAAATGGCTCAACATGCAGATGAAAGCTTGACAAATGCCACACACAAGTGTGCGGCATTTACATGCGTGGAAGTGGAGGCATGTCTTCGCTGGAATCAATGCATGAGACAGCAAATGTTCTTGTGAGAAACTATGCTGATTTGGTGAAGCTTGACCCTTGAAGTCTATTTTTATAGCAGTCAGTGCACTATTGTTGCAACCACAAGTCAGTGCATCAATCCCCAGTAGCCTCGCTGCAGGGCTGATCGCGGTTTCCTTTCACAGTGACTGACTGTGATTATAATTGAAAGAGAGGGAGCACAAGCTCTGAGCTCTGTTTAAACACTGTCCGCATGTCTCCCAAAGTATGCTGTTTACAATATGAATGAAATATGAATGAAAAACCAAACCAAACTTTTAAATTATCGATGAAGTTACTTAGGTCAAAGGGGAGAAATCCACTGGAATTTATGCAGCAGTGAGGATGTTTGGAGGGAAAAACACATTAGCATGCCACTCTTACCTTTTCATAATACTGCAGCTCGTAGTCCAAGATGACTCCATTCGGCTGGTCAGGCTGGGACCAAGATAAGGTGATGCTGTCAACAGTACGGCTAACCTGGTGCATTATGGATACTGTGGATGGAGCTGCAAGAAGAAAAAGCCAGTGAAATGAACAGTCACCACAGACGCTTCAGTCATGCACAGATGCAGTGCATCAAGCCAGAGTTGTGAAGCGCATTCTCCAGGCTCGTGTCACAGGCTGGCAACTTAGGAAACCAGCTAAATTATATTTGGATTATCAACTGTTAACCTTATAATAAAATAACCCTGAATGTTATCTATGAATATATATTTCAAAATACAAAACCACCAGGTATTACATCAAATATAGATGTATTATATAAACATTAAACTAAGCAACCACAGTAAATCACAAAAATCAAAACTCAACCATACAACATAATCTTGTTGTGCAGCAGAATTGACCTTAACATTCTAATTTAATTTTAGTTGTTTATGCATATTTCCTTGCTGATGAGACCTTAGATTAGACTACAGCTGTGGTTTTCCATTTTACAAATTGCATCTGTTTTATATTGTTGCAAACAATTTCTTCAGTTTCATTGTTTAGATTATTTTCTTAGCTTATAGGCACATATTGTTTTCATATGCATTTCAAAAGAGTCTGAAATCCAACAGTCAGATTTTTTTTAAAACAATGCTTTAGATGCCAAAGCAACAATGACTTAAACTTTATTCAATTAAATCAGATAAGCCAACGCAGTGGGGGTTCAGAATTTTTTAAAAATAATTTTTAACATCAGTAGTGAGGCAGTGAGAGCTCAATATGGGGTTTAATCTTATCTGCCTTGTTCTTAAATTTGTGGTAAGAATCTATGGTTGGAATACAGCTCTTAAGTGTCTGCACTGAGATAACTCTTTTTTAACACATTTAAGCATCATCAAAATTCTGAAAGGAAAAAATACTAATAATAATTTTTAGTGCTTTTCAGATTTCTGAGAAGTGCTGGAACAACAGATTTGGTGCATTTGGTATTGTGTGAAAGCCCTTTACTGCATTGCAAAACTGTTAAAAGTTTTTAATGAATGCAGATGAAAGGATTGGTTTTTAAAACCTAATTAAATGCAGTTCTTTACAACACAAAAGTCAATGTGAGCAGCATTCTTTGCTTGCACCTGCTCATAAATAATGCATCTTAATAAAACACAAGATAACTGCCTGCAGCAGAAAACAATAACTGTCCTTTAAGAGAAGCTCACAAATGAACAGAAGATATGATGAAGAGTGATTCTAACCTAGAGTGCAGTCTTTTTCGCTTTTTATTTTTATTTATCACTTTATTTTCACACCGGAAAAATGAATATATCTACTTTTGATTATCAGCTTAGTACTATAAACCTATCTTACAGTGAATGAACAACTACAGTTTATCATCATGACATAAGTCTCTGTACGTTCTATGCAGAATATCACATTTATTTTGTTAAAATAATGTAGACGCAAATTTATGTTGTGATCAACTACATTATGAATGATAAGGGAAAAACTAAAGTATTTATGAGCCAACAGGGACATAGATTCAACTATAATAAACGTTTTAGAACCTCACTCTTCAGCTAATCAGTGAGTGACTGTTCTTTGCTACAAATTATGAACCTGTAACCTGTAAATTCTGAAGGTCAGGGGACCCAATATATCCTCAGGCTGCTGCTGCCAGAAAATAGTAAATAGATCTCAGTAAAACGTAAACCACAATGACCAGTCACTTCTGGCCCTTCTCAAGACCTGGAGCTGGATATGAAACATTCAATATCCAGTAAGGACACCAGTCCCAAGAACCTTCTGCATCTTACTGTTCTCAAAAAGTTTGTTTGCAGTCACAAGATGACAGCCTAATAAGGCAAACAGTTACACTGCAATGAACTCACGAGTATCCCATTACGGACGTACATATATCCAAGACACATGGCCTTTTCCTGCATAGCATTTCCATTAAACACACTGTGCAGCCATGCCTAGTAACCTGATACAAGGCCAGGGAAACAAAGGCTACTCATGTATTCATGTACAAAGGATGGATACATGCCAACATGTATCCATCCAACGCTGTTGCCGAAGAACAATGTGGTTTTATTCAGCTAAGAGACTAGCGGCGATTAAATCAAACCGTGATAAAATGAAGATGTGACTTTTATTGCAACCTTGAAAACAGCCTGTTGAAACCTTTGCATTTTAAAGAATATATCCAACCAGCTGGTTTGTATATTTCACTTGAATATACATGAATTTTAAGCTAAGATGACATCAAACTCTGGAATGCAGTGGTATGCCAAGTCAATGTTTCACTGCAGTCAGGCCTCTAGCAATGATCAACATATGAAAATCATTTTTAAAGCATCCAATTCCAGCATGTCTTCACTGTATTCCAAATCTTCAAGTCTACCAAAAACAGGTTCTCTGTTTTTTTTTTTTTTAAAATCATTTCCAATTCCTTACCTAATTTTTTTTTTTTTCAGGAAACACAATCAATCAATTCCAAAGGCCATATATCCACTGAGCCTGTTGTACTTCACTGCATCTCAACAGCAGCTGCCACTGGCTGATTTTGCACTTATACAGTAAAAGGATAATTCCACTATTGTAGGCAAAATATGGATATGCCTACAATAGCGGAATTATTGTCTACAATAAGTACAATATTGTAGGCAACATATGGATATGGTTTCCAGAGAAACTAACATTTATTGTAAAAAACAATGATCAACATTTTGCAGGGGAACAACCTGTAATTTTGAATATGCACTTTTCCATTTTTTTTATTTTTTAATTTTTGGTTAAATTAGAAAACATGATGAATATGATTCTGGGATCTATGAGGGTCATAAGGAGAATGAAGTGAAAAAGTACAGTAACCTCAAAATCACAGGTTTATACAGTGTTAAGGGTTCAAGTAAAAAAAAAAAAAAATTAAAATCAAAGTACCAAGGTCCATATGAAAGCAAGGTTGTACTATCACATTGCTTAATTCTGAATGGTTTGGGGGGGCCCCAGCTGTTGCTGAAGAATTAGGTTTCAGACCCCACATTATTACACAGTCTGGGTCCTGATATAAAAGATGGTGCTTTGGAGTGTGCTGTAGCGTGACGCTCTGGCTGTGCCCTGTATTCCAGAATACAAAGGCTCTGCTTTCTTCAACATTTTAAAGAAATGTTTAAGTGTTATATTTAAATGCCCGGGGAGTCTACTACTCAATTAAAGATGTAGTTTAAAGGGATATTTCCACCCATTTAAATCCAAAGCCATTTAATAGGACATGCTTCTGCAAGCAAACACACAAGAGTGAGGCTTTCATCCATGCCATTAATTTGTCTGTGCACAATCTTTTATTATACCACAATCTTTTGGTGAGCTTTGACCATTGCCTTATTGGGGAAACCTGGATTTCGGCTCTTAAGCTTCATTACTAAGAACAGCTATGAATGTGATGGACATCTTCATTAAACGAGGCTGGCGATGTGAGACCATAGAGGAAGATAGTGGCAGAGGGCTCCGTCATGGGTTCCCGACAGTTCTGTAAAGACCATCAAGTGCTCCAGACCTTTAAATTGTTACATTTAACCAACAAGAATAAAATAATTGTTTGTATTGACTACGCAGCAAGGGGCATTAACTGGTTTGAAGCTGTTAAGGAGATGACAACGTTAACCATTTGCGTGTACATAAATAACAGGCTTTCAAAAATATGTTTCAGAACATAAAATATATGTTTCTGAAATCTTTATGGGTTTACAGCCATGTGGCTCTGATATGATTAGACAGTCTGGTGCAGGAGGCAACGCCATGATTTAAGAGAAAATGGGGGTTGAAGCAAAAACAGGTCAAGGCTTGTAAATCTCTTTTCCTTTTCATTGTAAAAATCCGCTTTCCCGCAGCACAACCTCTCCCGAAGGGCACAAACCACCTGGTCTTCCACCAGGCAACCTCCTGTACAGACTGCCACTGTGCTGCTCTCTTCCACTTCCTCCTCATTTATGAGTGCTGCATCGAGGCGTCTTAAAGGGTGAGGCCCATATTTGCATGCACACTTTTGCATGCTGGCCACTTGCCTCATTGCCCCAGCTGCAAAGGATTGTGGGTTTTACAACTATAAAGATTTTCCAGTGAAGTAAAGCTACAAATTTAAGATTTCAGTTCTTCAAGTATTAAACCATCTGTGCTAGAAAAAGTTGAACCCTAAAAAGTTAATTCTAATATAGGCCCTTCAGCAGCTTAAAGAGTTTACACATACTCTCTGAGGTTACGATTAAAATCAGACATGCATGTGTGATGTGTTCTACTAGTGTATTCATCTGGCAACAAAAAAATATAGTATTTGTAGTAGTATTATTTTGGTTTTAAGTATAATTAAAAGCCCTAAAATGTTAAATGCATTTTATTTTAAATACAAAGAGACTTGTTATCATCAGTAAATCAAATACAACTACTTTACTGGTCTATTTTTTTTTTTTTTTTTGAATGACACACTGCACATCCTTCGACTCTGCTAAAGGGATTCATGGGGGATTTGAGCCACAGCAGGGAGATGGAAACGAAGGCTTTGACTGACAGTGCTTTGGGCAAAATGTGAGTTAATCAGCAAACTGATTTTCCGCATTTTAAACATCCAAACCAGCATTGAAATATCAGAACTACAACCCCTCCACTGACCCACTCAGTTTTAGTTCTGCATCTTCATTACAACACAGATGTAGATGCATGCATTTGTTTCACCTTGTCCTTTCCTTCCCTTCTGCTCCATCTGCCCTATTCCTCCTCTAATGAATGGGGCATAGGCAGGATTATATATATATATATATATATATATATATATATATATATATATATATATATATATATATATATGTAGACAAAAAGAGACAGAGAGACAAGGTGACTAAGTGTTAGGTGTTACATGATGCTAATACAAAGAAGAAGAATTTGTGCTCCAAATTTATAGTGTGTCTTGAATTTAAATGTTTACATTCAATTTTTTAATTACATTGGACATCTAATATGAATTGTAACTTTAGAGTTCACACCTATTCACAAATAACATTAATCTTAAATCAAAGTCACATCCAAGTATTGATCACACCAATTCCACTACAGTTGTTTCACCCATTTATTTTGCAGCGCACACACATTTCCTACACTGAATGTGGCTATCATGGCTAAAGACCCACACAATAATCAGTATTTCTATGGCATTCACTACGATGTTCACATTGCAAGCAGAGCGGGGTTTTGCTTCAGCAGACGATGGGGTAAGGATTACAACAAGCTCTCTCACCTCCAAATCTTGCCAATGCTGCATCTAAGTGGGAAAATTGCAATACCGTGGAAAAAAAAAAAGTCAGCCGGTTTGTTCTTCAACTCCAGCTCTATTTGATGACAGAGGGCCATTGGCGCTCATATCACAAATTAATGGAAATTATTGGGTGCACCCAGGTCTGCTGCTCACATTGCATACCGATCTTGGCCGATAAAACCAGGTTTTGCGGGATCAAACGATGCCTAAATGTCATTTCTTTTTTATGTCCACATTATCCCCATATGCTAACAATACACAGGTTTAAGTTTGGATTTTAGCCAATGTGAAAATGGTTTTAATAACATGATCAATTAGTAACCTTTCTTGTTACCCATTTCCCTTGCAGCGTCACCGGGAGGTTGCATGGAACCTATTCCAGCTTCATAACCTGATTCTAAAACAAAGTATTTGCCAGTTATTTTGTCATGAGTGATCAATAAAAATATATCATGTGAACGAGTTGTTGAAAATTATCTCTCCAGCAGGTGGTTTAACTTCACTAATCACTAAACTGACCACAATCTCTTCGAATGGGTGCTTATTTGAATTTGACAGGATCAACAGAACAAGAATGCAGCTGACTTGCTGGCACAGCACACACCACCATCACATCCACCTTGTCTCCTGACTCTGTGAGTAGCAATCTCCTGGTACTCCATGACCTACGGTGACAACCACCATATGTGCCATTCTCCACAGCTTCTGTCACTGTCTGGCTGCACACCAGTTACTAGTTATTCTAAACTTGTTATGCATGTGTCATATATATGAAGGACAATAACACATTCACAGATAAAGCCTATTTTCTGAGAATCAGAAATGTTAAGAAAGAGATAATTACAGAGAGACACATGATTTAAGATGGTATCGTCATCTATTAAGACATGTTTTGCTGTTGGTTTACACATAGTAGGTCTACATTGGCACATGTGTTAAGCAATGTCAAAAGCAGCCAAGCAGCTTGCTTCACACATTAGTTGTTCCCCATCATGTCACTACACATGGGACTCGTCTTGGGTCTACAGCAACATACATCAAGCACATTTTTTACACTAAAATCCTCAAAGTATTGGCTTTTAAGACTGGGCCACTTCAACTGCTCATTTGATTTCCTATAAAGGGTAACATTTTTATGGACAAAATAAAGCCAAAATAGACAACTTACTTGTGACTCATTACTATAAAAAGGCTTGGAGGGGCCTCAAGGTGTTTGCATATTCTACATAATACACAGTTTGGAGAATTAGCAGGCTTAAAATACAGGCTCAGATATCATTCGGTATGGCATCTCCCTTTGTGTGGTGTTGCAGTGTATAATAAAGAGCCACACTTTCCATGGTAATCATCTTTATCACAAAGGAATTGTTGCCAACCACCTACAGAGTGGGAGGAAAGGCCTTGTGGGTAATACATTGTGGTGAGTCTCTGGGTTTGGTAAGAAGTTTTGCTCACATCGCTCACAATTCTCGATGCCCCACCCTTGACACAAACATGGCATAGCTTTGGGATTGCAGTCAAGAAAGTTTTAACACTTGTTATCTTATGTCCTCTGAGAACCATATATCTATAATTGTATATAAATATATTACATGTACTTTTCTTTCATATATATATCTACTCCACTCACTCTCAGTACAAGAAGGAACAAGGGACTGGCTGAGATAATTAGGGGTGACACAATGTTTATGTAACCTCAATGCCTAACAAACCAGATACAATTATGCTCTCCGCATCCCTGTGACCCAAGCCCCCTTCCATCAAGGCAGAACGATAAACCCCGTGTCCCAGGGGTGAGCTTGGTTTTGCAGGGTGATAGCAAAAGGTGGGAGTCTGGTCTGGGAACGAGCAAGAGAGGTTCTTTCCCCTCTCCCTCTGATAGGGGTTTGTGCTCCCTAATTCCAAAGTGACAGGCCCTTCAGTGGAGAGGGAGCAGAGCCCCCAATTTCCGTCACGACCCTATGGCAGGGGAAGCAAGGAAGCCAAATGCTGGGGTGGCAGACTTATTGTGGCCCAGTGTGAAAGAGTGGGGCAGGGGCCTCATTACAACGCTTAACTGCACTCACAGGCCCTCATTAACCCACCACACCAGTGACTCAAATCAAAACAGACAATAAAAGCGGGTCGCTGTTTGAATAAAGGCCTTCATTTTAAACAGTCTAGGACTCTCAGCATTGTGACACAGAACTTTATTATGAAGCAAATAAACCAGCATCTGTTAATGGTGTGGCTACAGGTCACCTGACTCAAATCTGTTCCTAGACTTTTCACTTCTACTTTTTAACCTTCCAATTTTAATATGCAAGCTCTAAAAAAAAGAGTACCATGACATAGAATGTTTTCGGTGGCTTTGTCATACATGAGTACCCTCAGTGCAGACTGATGGATGATGAAAAATGACAAGCACTTACATATGCTGCTAACAGGATGCAAAGCTGGTGCCGCAATAAAGCTCAGCCTGTATCCTCCTGCTCTGATGAGCAGGGACGGGGGAAGCTTGGCATGCCAAATTATGCGTTTCATAAAGACAATTAAAGAGCAAATCAATGCTGCTGCCTCTGTAAAGTAATTATAGACGTGGCCAACTTCAACCACAAACCACACAGTGGAAAGCAAGGATGACTCCGGCAGTGGTAGGAGAAAGATTGAAAGACATTTTATATTTGTAGTAGATTCAACTGAAAGAAAACCCACTGTAGTGAAGTCGCCAACCTGTTTTTCATTAGACCACAGAACATTTTGTAATGTGTTTTAGTTTAGAAAGCAGCTTATACTAGTCTGTATATACAGTGTGGTTTCATTTTTTAAGTAACACCACAATCAAGTAGGTGGACAAAAAAGTAGCGGTAATCTGGAAAACATGATGATGAGGTCACAGTATAAAGATCAGCAGGCCATCACATTCTGCTTGTCACATCATCACAGAACTCTCCTCTGCAATTCAGGGCTCTAAATCTGCATATATCAACATACAGGAGAGGGAAAAACATACTCAGTGGAAGTCCATGCACTGTGCATTATGTGCTTGTAAAGGAATGAGTGTGATGAAGAGGCACTATACATGGCCATGTGTGACAAAAGAGTAGTACAAAAATAGAGATGGATTAACTGAGAGAAGAGAAGAGAATTGAAGAGAGGATGAAACCACATAGGGAATATTAAGTGTAGAAAATGACAGATGGACCCACTTACCAGCCTGGTTAGTGGTGATGTTGACTGAGGCATACTGAGGGGAGTAGGGGCTCTGATCTGACACGCCATTGACAGCCTGCACCTCGAATGTGTACTGTGTGTGGGCCAAGAGGTCACTAATATAGACCCGGGTTTCTGTCAGGCCCAGCTGACGTGGCAAAAACTGCACATTGTCGCCACAGCGGGTGCAGCCACCCCGTCCTCCACCACAGCTCTTACAGATGATGTTAAAAACCACGTCCTCACGACCCCCTGAATCCCGTGGTGGTAGCCACTCCAGCATCACGGAGGTTTCATTCACACTGGAGATAACAGACTGTGGTGCTGAAGGGACGGCTGAAAACACAAACAAAATTAATTACATTTCATTGATATATTATTTTCTATTGTTATGAGTTTATTCACCCACTAGCACAGTTACCTTATCAGAAAACCATCTTTCAGTTTGCCTGTGTCTCTAACCTTTCGATACTGCTCTGATATGTACCGTTCATCCCCATCGCTACAGATGTTGTGTTTCTTTGTCAACCATACACTTGACCCTCTGGGACCAACAGGTCTAGACTATATGTTGTTGCAGCATGCCAAATCTAGGATACAGTACTTTGTATTATTTTGGTATTTATCCCTTTCTATAATGGCATTTATATTTATTATTGGTTACAAGGACAGAATTATAATGACCAGAGCATACATTGCTCTAGCATAAGATAAAAGAAACAATAAAACACACAAAGATGCTATACCCTCTTTGAAGACTTGGTCCAAAGTGATGCTTTCCCCTCTGGATAATGATCTATATTATCTTCAGCTCCCCACTATGTCTCGATTGAAGAGAAACCTACTGTTTCCTCTGCTGAGACATTCTTAGCAGCAGTGCATCACAGGGTGGAAACTTTCCACATGGTGCTCAATGTTGAGTGACAGGCCAAACAAACAAACACTAAGAACTGTTTACATTTTACAGGCATGTGAAGCTCATTATGGAAGATGTATCTACCAAGACTAATGAGCTAAATATTTCCACTCCACCCACAACATCCGAAACCTGAATCGATCACTTCTTATTTAACCCTCCTTAATTGGCAGCAATTAGCAGATCTCCGGCTCTGGAATTAAGCCCACTGGAGTACCCTCCTTGGTGTCTCCAGCAGTGTATAGGGAAACATAACTCTTCCTTGGCATCTCCTTGATAGGAAGGAGGAATCGTATTCTCCCCCCACCCCATTAGCTGGCAGACTGCGCTGATGGGCCAATTCCCTTGCTTTAATCACGCATGGCCCTGCTGCACTTAATACGGGTGACGTGACGCTGCTGCTTTCTCATTCACAACAGCTGCTCAACTCCCAGAACCAGGCTTATGCAAATCTCCTTTGTTGGAGGCCACCAAATCTTTTCAACAGGCTGAGCAGTAGAGAGAAGAAAAAAAAGAATACTAAAATGTTGAAAAGGCTGTTTTTTTTTTTTCCTCATCCCATTTTGTTTTAGTTAGACCACACTCTATGCAACAATCCCCTGTCTTGCTCACATACAGACAACAATCTCTCACTTTCTATGAAGTTCTCTCTGCTCCAGTCCTTCCTACAAGTATTCCCCATACACTTTACCCCTCCCGCCTTTACTTTCCCTTTGGTCTGTCCTTCAGTGTCTCACTCAACCTCTGTGCTGGCCTCAAATTCAAATTCAAATTCAAACAGCTTCATTGGCATGACAAGAGATGGTCTTCCCCAGGCTTATTCTCCATGCCTGGCGTTCCACAAAGCAACTTGCCCTGGCCCAGTAACCTCTGGTTTAGTTTGGAGTGCAGCCTGTATGATCTTGAGGAGGGGTAGCCATCTTTGTGTATTGGGTCAGAACTATGGACAGCAACTCTATAGGCATGTCAGTTTCATGGTGGTAAAAGAGACAGCTCTGACAGGGGTTCTCTTTCTTTAGTAACAAAGTGATTATCACTGTCCTTTGATCCCAGGGCTCTTCAACTCATGAATGTAAAATGTGTTTATGCCAAATATAAAAGAAAATATAAATACACACTGGTGTATGCAGTAGAAAATATGTAAGTACATACTTGTGCAAGGCATCTGGAGAGGGTCAGAGTCAGTGCGATAGTATCCATTCCGGCAAACACAGTTAATGGCACCTTCACTGGTGGTACGGCTGTTGATGGGACACTGCATGCAGCGTTCATCTCCTTGAGTTGGCTTGAAAAAGCTGGATGGGCAGGCTAAAGGACAGAGTTTAAAGTTAAAAACACATTATACTTTGTCAAGAAAGTTTGTATCCTTCTTTGTATCACAAAAGTCATGTCTAGAATTCCTGAAAGTTCCACAATAAAACTTTGTTAGAGCCCAAGTGATGGTTAACATATGACATTAGTGTTTATTACATGACTTTAAATGAAAGCCCGGTAATGTACAACAAGAATTTGTACACTTAAAGCATGTTAATATAGTATGCTGCAAATTAAATGAAGTAGGTTGAATAACGGAAAGTGAGTTCTTTATAAGAAATCAAGGACATTTCCATTATTTGATATTTCTTTCAGACTTTAAGCAATGATCTTTCACATTTATTGTTTGGAAAGCCATGTAAAGTAGAAGACATCAGGTGACCCTAACCCGTGGCATGATATATATAATACACTCAGTACAACTGACATAAATACATAAACACCAGCACAGCATCACATGTGAACCATCTCTTGCTGACATGGTAACATGTTTTCTTTTAATTATTCATCATGCCTGAGGAATCTCTGAAGTGCTCTGCTTTAGGTTGAGAGCCCTTTTAAGGGTGTTCTTTGAAAAGAAAGATGTTGTACTTATGGTAATAACAAAGATGAACTCAGACACTACAGCTGACATTAAATTCTTTATGTTTAAGTGTGGGCTCAGCACGCGGTTTATATGAGGAGTAAATCAATTTCTATAAAGCATCTATCAATGTTGGAGGTTTCTCCCAAATTCATGAATTGTGTTCTGATTCACATACTACTCCAAATAGCTTCAACCGTGAAGAACTCTGTTCTTACATTTTGAGCTAAATTAGCTACAGTTTTGGTCCCGGTAACCCACCCATAGAAGAAGTTGTAAGTAGAGGTGATGAATAGGTATTTAAAATTCACAAATGAGGGGCCATGGAAGTTAAAACATCTCTGGTTTGAAAGGGTTTAGGCTTTTTTGTTGTAAAAATATAAAAAAACACATAGACAAAAATTAATTTCCTTCCACTGAAGATGAATTTCCAATATATATTTCTTTTCAACATATAAGATAATAAAAAATATAGAAATAAATCATTATTGTTACAACTGCTAACAGTAATAAAACAGTCAATCTTACTGAAAGAGAAGTGCGTGCCCGAATTTCAATATGTTTCTAACTTGTAACATGACAGGTCTGTACATTGTAAAATAATAAAATAAAGCCACTATCTCATTCTGCGGCAGCTCAAAGCAATCACAAATTGACAGCAGCATCTGGAATACAGAAACATCTGCAGTGGGAATTTCCATCTGAAGACAAATGAATAATTAGTCTAACCTTAACTTTAGATAAGATTTTTTTCTTTAAATGAGTAGTATGAAGCCTTTTTCATGCATATTAACCCTGATGCTTTGGTTTTTTTCTCTTTTGTGAGGAAAGGGGTTTTAAGAGAAGGGTGAAACATGAGGCCTGAACATTTGCACAAACAGTCAAATGGGCCATGAACCGAGGGCAAGGCTACAACTATGAGGGGAACTGGGATTGAAGCTCAATGGCAACACAGTGAGGTTCACAGTTGTGTACTGCTCACAACAGCCACAGCAAAAGAAGCAGCGTAAAGAGGTAATGGAGGGGTGGGGGAAAGATGGGAACAAAGAAACATGAGGGGAGAGGTAGGGAATGGCTGTGTTGGGGATTTTTTCCAGCCAGGGGATTCAGCATGATACTATGCCCACATTGACTGTATAGGCTGCAACACCATGAAGCAGACTGCAAAACAATCAGAACAATGGATTTTAAATCTGTATGTAGAGGTAGGTGAAAGACCATACAAAAGGCCTCGTGGTGTCTGGATAACACAGTAATTTTATTTAAATGTCTGGTAGGTGAAAGGCACATGAACAATTTATGCAATTTGCTCACCGCAAAGTGGTCTCTTCTAAATCTTGATTCATTTAGTATGAGGATTATTGCAGAAATAAAATGTTTAAATGGTCCCATTATGTTAGTGAAGTGTTTTTGCATTAAAAGCAAAATGTACAAACTGTAATGTAGGTGATTGGGATCAAGAATACATATTAAATAGGTTTGTCTGGTAGTTCATTGCTATTTTTTAGTTAGTTAGTTTAATTTTCCATTTTACTTTGATGATTTATGACAGAAAATGTGGAATTAGGTAACATCGGCAAAATGACAGCTTCACAAAGTTTCAGAAAATGAGCATCTAGAAAATTGTTGACCGATTTTAAGATTTGCAAAGTCAGCTGATATGACATGAGGAGAAGCAAAGATGTGCAGCACAGTGATTAAAAAACAGACCAGAACTCTAATTCCCAATGGTATGCCCATGTCTTGCCAGAGCTCTGGTATCGCCATCATAACTCATCTAGCTGAAGGCTGTTTTTCTGAATGTTTTCCTAAACTTCAGATACCCTTTGAGCAAGATGGTTAATCACTGGTAGAATATTAATTGGCAACAGGCTGTCATTTTCCCTTGTAACACACACGTGCACCAAGACAGATATACATACAGTGATATTAATAACATTAATATCATGAAAATATGCCATATTTTGAGATGCTTTGGAGTGCAAATGTAGAAACTGAGGAGAAATGATGAAATGTCAACTAAAGGTCAACATCACCCAAAATCCAAATGATCAGCTACTCTCAACTGTCAATATTTATGATGACATACAGATAGAGTATAGACAGACAGGCAGTCAGTCAGTCACTCAGTCAGTCAGTCAGTCAGTGTGGGTTTTTGACAGACACACAGAATGACCAACCAGAACAAAGGATTTTTGACATTTTATTAGGATTGCTTAAAACTATCCGGTAATTAGCTGATGTAGGTAATAAAAGCCAGGGCCACACCTATACAGGAGAAGGCAAGGGAAAAAAAAGAAAATTCCAATACCCATCCATTGTCTTTCACCCTCAATGTCTCATCTGCAACACCCAACAGAGAGTCTTTGTACCAGAGTCTGTTGCACCACAGAGCAGCAGCAGCAGCAGCACCCTTCCAACCCCTCCAACCCCCTCATTCCCCACTTTCCCTCTTTCAAGATCGAATCCACCCTCCCCCAAAACGGGTCTATTTAATGAACACACCATTAAAGAAGAGACCAAGGAGACAAAGACAAGTAAGGTGTGTGTGCACGTGTGTGCGCGGTGTTCAGGGTGTGAAAGAGAAAAGGCTGCAGGGGTTGAAAGAAATCAGAGGTGTTAAGGTTTTAGTGAGCACAGCAGGAAAAAGTGCTGAAGGGGGTGAAAATGGCGAGCGTCAGAGGGACCGCGTGTGCGTGTGTACGCCATATTTCTTACCGTTCCATTGTGACTAAAAATGCTACAACAATGAGCTATGCACAGATTTAAGGCTCTGTTAGTTTTAGTGCTGCTCATAACAATAGCGTTGACTGTGGGGACACAGGGCTGTAATGAATGAGTGAATAAAACATTCTGAAGCAGCTTTCACAACCACAACATAACTGAAAACCATTACTTTGTCACCAGATCATATCCAAATGACAAATAAGCTCAAAAACTAAGCAGAGGATTTCAGTCACGCTGTGTCTGTCCCTGGGAGCGAGGACAGCCAGCTTGTTTGCCCACTGCAGCAGGACTTCAACAAGAACACTATACTCCCTTGTTTGCAACACAGGGTCTCCGCAATTCAATTAGGACCACGGCCCTACTCATCATCTAATTCAATCAGGCTTGTGTGAAAGCTATTAGACAACTGGCATTCGCTTCACCCCACATGCACTGCATGCAAATGGGATATTCATTTCTCCCTCTAGGTTTTAATGTCTTGTGCAATTAACAGGTCTGGGACTTTGCGCAGCTCTTCAACACTGTGACTAAAACCAGTGTTGTGGCTGAGGGTGTCCAGCGATGACCTGTGAAGTGTAAATTAGGCTGCTACAAATTTCAAGGAGAGGACTGGGCTGGTGAAATGGATTAATTTTTAGAAAGCCCAGGTCCAGCGTCCTGGGTCACTGCAGGAAAGAAAGTGCTCAGTGCCTGCTGTTGGCACATTACTGAGAATGTTGCAGAGAAACAAAGCAGCCAGGAAAAATGCAGGAGTTATATTCATGATTAACTTTCTGCTCTATTAACTTGAGCGGGAAATAGCAATCAACTCTGGGCAACATAGCCAGGTAAAAGTCAGAGTTTTAAGTTGGAACACGTGGCCTAAATGTAACGCATTCATTTAGTCTAATCTCAAGCAGACACAACACTTTGCTGTTAACACAGGAAAACATTTGTTTGCATAAAAAGGATATTATGGCCAGAACAGGGAGTGCAACATTTTCACCCAGCACTGTGTACCTCAGCATTTAGTTTTAAGCTGCAAAATCTCTGCAGTTGTCACCAAGCCCACCCAGCAGCCTCCACCAGAGACAGATTAGGGGCCACAGTGAACAGCAGATTAGCTAGAAATGTGGGACACCTGGGAAATGAGCCTGTCTGTGCACAGGCTTCATAGAAGGGTCAGACTCAAAGCAAATGCAAACATGAACTGCATATTCTGAGGAACTTAAAACCAGACCCCCCCCCCCATCCACATACACACACACACACCCCACACACACACACACGCGTGTACTCCTATCTGTGTGAGGACTTTCTTAGCCATGATACATTCCCCAGCCCCTTACCCTAACCTTCCAACTAACCCTCTAACCCTAACCCACTTATAACCTCAACCTTAAAACAAGGTCTTAACACTCAAACACTGAAGTTGTGAGGACCAGCCAAAATGTTCTCAAATCACAAAATGTCCTCACTTTGATAGTAGAATGAGTATTTTGGTACTCAATATGTAGCAAGTACAAGAATACATACAAACACACACACACACACACACAAAGAAGAATCTGCTTTAAACCCTTCCTGGCATCAACCCAAACGACAATTTCAGCTGAAGCTTTAACTCATTTGGAACATTTATATAAGGCTCACCATCACAGGGTTTGGTATTTACAAGGACAAAAAGAAGTGTGGGGCAATATCGGAATGTCAGCGGCAGCTAAAAATACTCTGCTGCAAGGGTAATATTCATCATGTTGCAACTGGTGTAAATTAATTTCCCACCAACTGACCTTAATTCTAATTAGTTTTTTTAATTTTGGCCACAAGTGCACCACTGAGCAATGATGCAGAGACTGTGTGTGAAATGTATATATGAGTTTCTTGTTTTCACACACACATTTTAAATATATATATATTGTGTATATATATATATATATATATATATATATATATATATATATATATATATATATATATATATATATATATATATATATATATATATATATATATATATATATATATATATATATATATATATGTATATATATATATATATATATATATATATATATTTACGCACACACTGTATGTATATACAGGTGCATGTGTGTGCGTATATATATATGCTCTTTTGTTAAAGTGAGTTTATCCATACACAGAAGAGAACATGCTGTATCAAGTAGTCATCTGTCATCCTGCTATTCACTTCACTATCATTTAAAGGCCACTCGACTGTTGTAGTGCTTTAGAATGTTGAATTTATATTGGGAGAGAGGGCAGAGCTGTGGATGCCACGACTGGCCTCTGTACTGACAGAGAGGAGAGAGCTAAACAGACCAACAAATGTGTCATAATGTTATTACCTACTATTCTAGAACACAGGTAGAGGCACTGCACTGTCCCATTCTGTCTAGAGACTGTTATTTCCATGAGGCACAGTTTATTTGCTTCATTGTTAAAATGCAGCCAAAGTCTCGCTCTCTTCTAGACCACAGCCCTCTCATGATGATCGTTGGGTCATATGTACCAAGGGAAAACTCTTGTTAAAACCATCTTAACCACTGTGTTTCCATACTGAATGATAACTAACATCTGTCAATAAAGCAGGAAATAGATGAAAGTACAATGTGGAGCCATGAATGCTACATGGTAATAATGTCTGGAATTTGCAATGCACTCCCTTATTTTTTCCACTTTATTTCCACCCATTTCCCTGCATGGTTGAGGCAAGAAGCACAAGTGTAGACTGGTGAAATTATAGGCATCTCAGCCAACACATATATTCACAGAGCAGGGGCAGGACTGAGACAAGCAGGAAGGCAGTGCAAGAGAATCACATGGAAAGAGCTATTTTATGATGAGAGATCAGTTGACAGCTTGTTCACCAGAGGATGTAGGGGTCCAATCAGAGTGTTGGTGTACCACAAAGATAGTTTGGGCTGCAGATGGCAAGGGTGTGGCAGAAGGCAGCCCCCTTTTGTCAGCATTATCCTCCATTTGAGATGCATTTTTAGCCATCAAGATCCATATAACTTTGAAAGTACGTACATTTCATTTCATTATTCTTAATGGTGATTACTACCAGAGGTGGGGGAGCTGCACATGATGTTAGTTCATGTGAAATCATGTCTCAGTCTTTCATAATTGGTTCAGCTGCTTCCGTGGTTATTAAAATATCTGGGAGAATGGTGTTTACTGGATGTAAAATACTCTCAGTTCTATTAATTTGCATAAATAATGAATCACTTTTTTAATGGCATAGTTATATCATCCAAAATAAATTCTTTATTCCAAAATTCAAGATTTGCCTTACATTAATGAAAAGTAGGCTAATGATATCTGAAAATGATATATAATAGTTAAAAAAAAGACAATCATGTGGAAATGAAATATGGGCTTCATTTCCACATGGTGGGAAAAGCTGAAAAAAACTCTCTTTTCATGTAGAACAGAGCCTGAATGTGTACAGGCAGGAAATGAGTTGACCTGAAGTGATCAAATGTCAGCAATACGAGTGTGATCACTACTCCACCCAAACTCACCTGCACAGAGTATCATCTCCCAGAACACACACACCCAATCACAATAAGTCTGCAAAGGACTCCTTTGAAAAAACTTGTTTTCCACACCACAGCCAGGGTAATGTTATACTGAATAGACACAGAGGTTGATATGTATGACGTTTTTATTGGTTCTGACTGGTCCTATCTCTGCTTCCGTCCCCTACAACCACAAATATGCCCTTTTTTCTCAAAGACAGCAAGTTACTAAGGCAACAGGAGCTATTGGGATGTAAGTCAGCTTCCCCACTTTGTTCCAGCGGCTGCACCCAGACCCCAGAGCCCTGATCACTGCTTCAGACTGCTGATGATGGGCATATAGACTAGGTGTGAAGAGGTAAACAATATTTGGCATAGGAAAGTAAAGGAAAAAAACAAAATAGGAAGATATGATAAAACAGTTGCTTTATTTACAGTTTATGTACGTTGGCTGAGAGCAAAAGTTGCCCAATTTGAAATAAACAGTCCATAGAGTTGGTTGGCTCTTGTGACACTTAGAGGTATATGTTAAATACCATAGGCTTCATGTTTATATCAACCATGCATGTCTAGCTCAACGGCTTCTGTCCAACATAACAGCCACCCATGTACCTGGCATCCAGACCGCAGGTGACAGGAAGGGAAAGCCGGTATCCACAGTGTTCTTTTGTCCGTGCATTCAGATGTATGAAATAACTGACAGAGGCAATCACTGTTCTGTATGTGTGTGTCTGTATTTGTAAAGGACAGCGGGAAGCAAAAGAAAACAAGAAGGAGTGAGAGAGGCACAGAGGACAGGGAAGGGTGGGGGTGGGGGACATCGCCAGAATCCCAACAAAGGCAGCTCCAAGCTCAGTGACCGAGGCTCCCTAAGGTACAGTCTAGCTGATGGACAGGTGGCATAAAGGCCTTGTGTGTTGTCCAGTCAGAAGGGACAAAGGGGTGTCAGTAAAGAGGGAGGGTTGGGGGGGGGGGATGGCAAGGAGCAGCTGGTGTTGAATCCTGTCACATATGCAGGGTAAACCTTTAGCACCAAAAACACCACAAACAAAATACAAAAAATAAACAGAATGGACATAGAAATGCATCTGGAGGATATTATTCCAAGGCTGGGGAATATATTCCCAGCCCCCTCTCCCCAGAGTCCATTTATTAAAGATGAGATCAACTCTTTGACCACAGACACTTAATGAGGCAGCAGTGGGATGAGTCCGTCTATCTATGCGATCTGCTAGGGAGAATTAATAACAACAGCTGGAATGTGCTTATTTCACACAGATGCATGTGAGAATGGCATTACAGAAATATCAGAAATTGTACTCACAGAAGTATAGGAGATACAGTTTTTTTCTTTTTCTCTGACTGCTCTGTTGTAGTGGTTCTCTTTGTAACCATTAATTAAAGAAATAAGAAGAAATAGCTGTCCAAAGAGTAAGTATCGAAGAAAAAAAAGATTCCCCCCAACATTTTAAAAAGTTTTAAAAGTGTGTGTGTGTGTGTGTGTGTGTGTGTGTGTGTGTGTGAGGAGGGTGATAATTTAGACACCAAAGAAGTGTGTCTATTGAAATAATGCCGTAAATGTCATCGCTCCACAGTATTTGATGCTTACATCAAAGCTTGTGAAATTGTTTTCCTCAGTATAAGATTAAATCAAAATGTATCCAGAGTGGTTGAAGCATGTAAGTGACAACATAAAACATTGTTACTATCGGTCACTGCATGTCAACACATGTTGACTTGGGTGGGATAGAGTAGTATTATTCCATTTTCCTACCGCTATGATATAGAAAATGGTTAAAGGAAGAAATTTCACTTGTAGAGAAACCTGTAGTAGCTCAGTTGTGAACTACTTTTCACAGCTCACAACTCCAGAAAAAATATGTCAATTAGGCACCATGGAAATCCTACAAAAGGATGTACAAACATGCCTAAGATTCCCTCTAAGTAGTTTTTGAGTTTGAACACCAGAGTACTTCTGAAGGATTAAAAAAGTGATTTCCATTATGATGGGGTTTTTATAGTTTCTATTAACAATATGATCAAAGAAATGTGACAATATGCCACAATAGAATCTCAGATATCAATGCAGCATTCTGCAATTACAAAAAGGCATAAAAAACAACAACAAACAGTTGGAGGCTCTTAGAGGCGCTTAAAGTGCTTTCATATACACAGTGAGATTACAGAATGACCATCTGCAAAAGAATGTTCTGACAGCTACACATGTGGACAGAATTGTTGTTAGCCTACTGTTAAAAGTATAATTTAAACTTTACTTTCTTGAAAAATAACCCGGCATTGCTTTTGAATTGTGGTTCAACAAACCACAATTTGTTAAAACACAAAGGCTGGTTTTGAAAAGTAATGTATGGAGAAGAAACATTCTTAAAATTAGGGCAGATCAAATGGGAAAGCATTGAAAATGCTGCTGCATCCTTGCCAGTCCTCGACTTGGTGGTGTGTCTTGTGTGTTGAAACAATACGCACATGCATACTCGGTCTACTTAACCAAGGCATGACAGGAGATTACAGCTGATTCCCGTTTGAAAGGTCCCTTTTACAGATAGCATGTTTCAGCTACTTCCACAAATGTTCAATAGGTTGGAGATCAGGGCTCATATAAAGCTACTCTGATGTTTTGTTTGGTGTCTTTACTTGGGTTTTGGGTCATTCTCTTGTCGGAGGACCCATGACCGAGTCCAAGCTATTTGCTACTGGGCAGCATATTTGGCTCTAGAATCATTTAAGACACCCTGTGTCTGATGCAGCATAGCAGCCTGAGAACAGAACTAAGCCTTCTCCATGTATCACAGTTGGTAGAGTCCTCTTTTCTTTGCATGCTTCATTTTTACAACTGAACATAGAGCCGATGTGAATGGACAAAAGCTTTGGTTTGGTCTCATCTGTCCAAAGGGGATTCCTCCAGATGTTTTGTGGCTTGTCAATATGTATTTGGTGGATTCTGGTCTCGCGTGTTTATGATTTGGTTTCAGCAGTAGTGTCTTCCTCAATCATCTTCCAATAAGTCCACTTTGACTCAAGCAGCAACAGATGGTGTAAATTGACACTGATATATCTTGACCCCGGAGTTCACCCTGAATCTCTGTGGAAGTTGTTTTGCATCTTTGGTTACCATTAGTATTATCCGTCTATTCGATTTATCAGAAAATTTTCTCTTGAGGCCACATCTGGAGATGTGGGTTCCAGTCCAATAGACCTTACAGGTATAAACAATATGTGCAACCTTATTCACAGTAACAGTAGGAGATGGATAGCCTTTACCTTTAACATACATCAAGCTTTCTCTCTGACCTCCTCAGAGCACTCCTTTGCTTTCTGTGGTCCATGTTCATTGTGGTACACACCATTATACCAACACAACACAATGACTACGTTTTATAAAACATATTATTATATATTATTTCTGCAGTTAATATTTAAATATTTTAGTGACAGAAGCCACATAGTAATTTTTTAGACCCAAAAATGCTGGAATCTCATATCAGGATACAAATCAAATGATAGATATTCTTAGGAGGACATTAAGTAGACCACTTCAAGTGGTGACCCCAATAAATGTGAATAGGATAAACAGATTAAGCAAACCTTTGGTTTTGTCAATGATTCACAGTGACAAGGGATCTCTGACTAGTCATGTACTTGCTCTGCATCATGTCCTTCATGACTCCATCCTTGACCCTGGTAGAAGAAGGGCTTGGCTGGCTCATCCCTCTTCCATTCGTGCTAATCAATGGAAGCTGCTCAGCCCATATCCCAGGGGTCAGGGAAACTAAGTACCCGGCTCACAGAGAGAGTGGCAGAGAGAGCCTGGACCAATGATGTTGCACTGTGTATAGAGGGGGGACCTTGGAAAGACACTGTTACCTTGGCAACTTCAATGTTCCTCTCCTCTTGTTAGAATTCTTTGCACCAAAATGGCTAGAATATTGCTTTTGGTGCAGTACACAACAATGGAAACTCCATGCAAACAATTTAAAGCATTGATTTAGACATCCAGCACAGCTATATATGTAATAAATTATTGTGCCCTGATAAAGAACTGCATTACTATTGAAATATGCCTTACAATATAATTGTAGAAGGACACATAATGTGTGCATTGTGCTTAAACCTGATTTTTTTGTAAAAATAATTTTACGTTAAATATGTCTACAACTGACAATGATTAGTATGCTAAACTTTGTAGAGAAACGTGCATTATTACAGACACACTGCAGAATTCAATACCAAAGGCAATTAACACATTCTCAAATAATAACAGATTTACTTCTTCAGTACATTCAATTATTTATATAGAAGAATCCACAATGCTTTCAGTTTTGTATCTTAAATATTTGAATCATATGCACTGACCATAGACATAATAATAAATCATTAAAATAAAAAACACGTGGAGAACGTGTGAAGGACAGCCACCAAAGTATGTGGGATTAAGCACGAGCCTGCATAGGTTGCACTTTAGCTCACTAAATCCACAAAAATTGTCTCGTGGCAAGCATAAATTCGCCTCAAAATCAGAACCATAATTGATTTGAGCCGGTGCATACTTACAACTACAGCCTTACTTATGGCATTGCATCTTAGCAGAACCTCGTAAAAAAAAACTCTAGAGATATAAAATTACAATACTGCAGTTTTTAGACCTGCACTGCATGAAAAGAGAGTGCTATGCCAACTGGTTAAGTTTCAAGTTGGAGAAAAAGTTCATAAATCCAATATGTATTACTCGCACAAATTTAATATAAATGTTCCTTTATCACAGGTTGACTTGGTACATTCTAGACATGATATGGCATATACTGTAATATATACTGTTAATTATATACTGTAAGATGATATTTACAGTCGTGAAAATTTAGGAGACCCTTTAACATTTAGACATTGATATAGATACATTTGAACAATACTATGACTTTTGAGTAATATAACAAACAATTAAAATGAAGATAAGACTTTAAAACTGCAATTGAAAGTAATAAATAGCCCTTCATTTATTAATACTTAAAATGGCTAAAAATCAAACACAGATTAATTACATTCAGTGCACATGAGTCTGACAATGTTACTCAGCATTTTGAAGGAGACTTTCCTTATTTAAACCTCAGATATGTAGTTTGGTGAGCTCCTGACTGTTGAGGTGAGAGTGAACAAATCAGCTGAGGAGCCCCATTCGTGCCATACTCCCCCGACTGCCTGGAGGAGCAAATGGGGCTCAGAGTCGGGCCAAAAATCTGTACGAGTTTTCCCAGGCAGAGAAAAGCATGAAGACCAGACTGACATTTGCCAGGAAGAACATAGACAAAGACCAAACTGGAGATAAATAAATATCTCCAGCTATATATCTAAGCAGTGTCCATTTTCCTCATATATTATCACAACCTCACAGAACATAGTACTCCATCTTATCTAGTTGCACTTCTAAACTGTGCCACTTTGTGTATTGTTTTAATGGACAGAATAACACTGACTAAGGTTTGTAAAAAAAATGCATAAACCCAATGACAGATAGATAAATAAATAAATAATTAATAAATAAATAAATAATCCTAAAAAGTAGTGTTATTCAAAAGGAAAATAAATATACTAAATAACTGAATCAATATCCAAGTAAAGTGCAGCTGTACACAGCTTAATTTTAAATTTCAAACAAAAGACAAAGAGGAAACAGCATGAGACAAGTTATTGGTAAGAGGAGGATAGCTGTCAACATTTGTTGAGAGGGCAAAAAAAATGAATAAAATGATTTCTAAAATCCACATATATTATTCTATTTACTATCCACATATACTGGATTAATGTCTTTCATAAACATTCTTGTTAATAAGAATTTAGCTGAAACAATACAGCTTCAATAAAAATGACATCAATATAAAAATTTTAAAAGTCTTATTTACACTGTTTAAGATCACTTCTATATGTTTTCTTTCAGAAACAGCCGGTTGTATTCAGTTATAAAATGTTGTGGAATATTTAAGGGTTTTGAAAATCTTAAGAAATTCTATCTTTACACTTAAGGGAAAATAGTCTTGAATGTCCTGTGTTTGTTCTTCCATAGAAAAAAAGAAGTCCGTGTGCCATTAAGCTCTTAATGGCAATCCTTTTTTTACACAACCTACATATCACTCAACAAGTTCTTTAAACCTTCTTGAGTGTGGACCATTTTGCTGTGCCATACATATCACAACAGGAGGGACACACAAATCAAAACAAGTTTATTAATACCTGTGACAAATCCAATCAATAGTGTAAGCGTGCTATTTCACAGAGAAGAGATGCACATACTGATGAGGCTCGGGTGTGTGTCTGGATTAGGGGTTCCTGGTTTAGACACACACCAGAAAACATACTATTTTGGGAGTGGGAGACAGAGTTTTGTTTCACAAATGTATGCGACAAGTGTGTGTCTAATCTGCAGGACAAGCGTGTCCGTTGGTAAAAGATGAAATGTGTGATGTGAATAACAAAATGAAAATGGAATACGTAACAATATCTGTACTTGTATTTTCATTGTTTTGTTTTGACAGCATTCAGGTTTTCAGTTAATAATGTGATACACTACAAAGAAATGCATACTAACATACAAGATGCAGATGAACACTTTTTTGATGTTCTAATACAAAATGTGATTTGTGGACACCAACATTTTGTTAATGCTCAGGCAAAACAAGCTTATTCTGTTTGTTTGGATTGACATAAGTTGAATGAATAGCTCATGCCAATTTTCATGTTTAAAAAGCAGCTTGCAGGAGAAAAAAGGTTGGAGACCCCTGGTCTAGACGATGCCATATTGAGGTGGTTGGCTGAACAGAGAGAGGAAAAAAAATACACCCCACATGTGAAAATGTGCTGATCTCTCCCCCCTAAACAGCCAAAATAGGTCTGGAGAGACCACACAGCCTTGAGATCACCGCATTAAACCAGAACACTGATCCCAGCACGAAGTGAGCATTTCCCAGGAATGGAGTCTTTGTAGTCAACACTGGTGGGTGATTAATATCCTGTACAGAGAGGTTTGTACGTGAGTTTGCCTTTAAACTTGTTGTCTGCAAATCGCTGGTTTACGTTGCTCATAAAGTCTACAGTTCCATCTAAAGCAGACACATGTTTCTTAAATAGGAAATCAAAATCTGGCTTGAAGCGGCTGTACATAATTCTTTCCACATCAGTAATTAGAATAATTGTTGAAAACACAATGATCTTTCACAGTATTTAACTTCGCCACATTTGTTCTCTCTAGACCTGACTGAAGCCTGTGGGGTAAACAAAAAGGTATCAAAGACAAGAAGCAAATATGTTCAGGATTAAAAGATTAGAGTTTGAGTTGGTTTGAGCCTTTTTTTTAGTACTGCAAACATGCAATGCAAACAATGACCACTAGAAGAGGTATACTTCAGCAACTTAATAAAACATTAAATATTATAAATTGTCCTATTTTTGGATCTGAAATGCATCTTGATGTTCCAATATTGTAGTATGTCTGATAGGCACAGGAAGTGATTGTTATTCTCCACACAAGGCAAAACAGAGCAGCTTTCTCATTAGCTCGTTGTTTATAGTCTCACCTCCTCCTTCTCCATAAAAAATCAGTATAAATATGGAATCCCAAAGGCTTTACAGTATAAACTGTGGGAAAGCAGCACTAATCACAAGACAGAAATTAAGAGGCTGGGGAGCGAAAACGTGGTTGAGCATGGTGGGATTATCCTCACCCCTGAACCAGTGGCACATTACAATATCCTGGTAAGAATAATGGGGTAGATAAGGATTAGCCTGGAGAATTGTGCAAGCTCTTTTATCTTCCTCAGCATGGTATAAAAAAGCACATCCTCTAGATGAACCCAGCTCTTTGGAAAAGCATGTCAAACCATACCTTTCAGCTGAAGACTTGGGAATTCCACAGGAGACTAAAACAGCTCATTATATTGAGTAATTTATTTGCTTAGCAGCTGCCCAAGGGGAAGTGAAAAGTTTTAACATCCAGAAAATTCTGTAAGTAGTCCATTTACAAAGCATAGCTGTCCCCTTCAGCAACAGAAAACACAACCCCCTTAACCATCTTTAACGATTAAACCATGCCACTACAGCTTAGAGGTTTCCTGTTGACCATCAACTATTGGCCGTTTCTCTACAATTATGGCACTAATTGAGAGCTGTGACACACAACAGCATCTGGAAACAGTATACAGCATGAAATATTTTAACAGTAATTACACAAGACATGGAGATGCGGCACAAGAACAACAATCTGAAACAAATATAATCTTTGGATTTAGCATTTTGCATTACAGATATTTTCAGTGCATCATGTGGTTTATGACTAATTTTTCCTCATAAATGTTAATTGAAGTCTGTTTTCACTCATTTCTGTCATCAACATCTATCACATTTAGTCTTTTTTGTCAGGAGAAGACAGATTGCAACATGGCAGCATAGGAAATGTTCAACAGCTTAACTCATGCAACTTGGTGTAAAGCTGCTCAAAATGATGACAGGAACATTTTGTATGTCAATTCTGCCTTTGAGTTTATTTTAGCCAGTGACTTTTTAAACATTTCAAAAAAGTCAGCCACCAGAGAAAAATAAAGATCAATTAAAAAATACTTGATTTGGTTGTTGATTTTGCTTAAATATTGCAAAGGCCCCAAGGAGCAGATAGAGACTGACACCCCCCTCAAGGGATACACATAGGTTAACAGGCCTTTATATCCAAGGAAACCTTTTATTTGTTGCCTTTTCATATTTGGTTTCAGGCTCTGGAATTAGTAGTTAATTCAGTGCAGCATTTCATTTTCCCTGGAGATCAGTGCATGTACTTACTGAATCTAGAATTTATTGCTTAGTAAGTCATAGGAATCCAAGATTAATATATAAATACATACCCATTTTATAAAACCAAGTGAATTTTAGTGTCAAGCACATTAAATGTACAGATACTGCAACAAATGCTCAGTGCTTCTCCATTGCCTCAGTCAGTAAAAACTAATATATCAATATGACCATGCAGTGTCTGAAAGTGTAAATAAAAATATATCCTTCAGTTTGATCAAAACTTTGAAATCACAAGAAAATCAGGATTTTACATGTGATGTCACACAGATGATGTGAGGTTGCATAGGGATAGCAAATCCTGTTGACAAAATGAATGAATTACCCTGCTACAATTTCTTTTCCTCTGTTACCTTTCCATTCAGATGCATCGCTACCTTTCCCTGTCATAGCCTCGGTGTGCAGCAATTTATGCTTTAATCACCTGTTTGACTGGAGGGAGAGTTGGTAATACTGGCAGGTGATGTTGATAGTTTACAGAATTCATTATATATCTCCTTGGGGGATAAACGTTCGATATGCTCTTTGACTGCTTCGCAACTAATCGGCATTGCAAAGTGCATTTAAATACAGTGCATCCTTGAGGAGCAGAGTGTCTAAAGCCAACATCTGCAGAGTTAATGATGAGCTAATTATAAACGATAGAACTTGGTTTCTATATTGAGACCATGGGGGCTGAGGGATGCAAGCCAAGTATAAATTATATTTTACACAATGAAAACAAAAGATTGAACTAAAACTCACAATTTAATTGTGAATTCATTATGTCAGTAGCAATAGTATAGGAGCAAGTTCTTAAGCTTCTTAATGAATGACCAGGGGGTTAACTGTGGGAACGTCTATACTCATAATGGGGATGCTGCTGCTCTAGGCACCTCTCACCAAATGTCAGGAACTGATATGCCTGTGCAGTGCTCTTTAACTATAGCTCTAATGTAGGTCAATGGCACCCAACACAAGAATCCCTAATTTTCTCTCAATATTGCCCAAGTCCTAATACTGCACATCACTGGAAAACAAGGTCATTTATACTCGGAGGGATTCACATTGTTATCAGTGAGCCCCATTGTTTCTCATCTCATATCCAGGCAGATGTTTTCCTCCATTACACTCTTTACCCAAAAGTACTTAAACACAAGCTCACCATGGCACACTTTGCCAAAGTATTTTAATTGAAGAGAGAACATAAGATCTGATATGCTGTACAATTCTGTCCAGAGTTAAGATTTGTTCCTGATTATTCCTTATATCACAATTAACAACCATAACCTGTTGTCAACCAGCTTTCTTCTTTTGAATAAAAAAAAAAAAAAAAAAAAGATCATTACTGCTTAGTCATAGCTATGTCTGTGCTGAGCTCACAGTGACAGATGGGGTAGGTGTTCCAAGTAAGAAACAGGCAGGAATATAGGAAAGCCACACCAGTGGGAAAGTTAGCAGTGATGCAGAAAAGAAGATGCTGAGATTAGGAGAGCACATACTGTCTGAAACATAGAAGGAATTGATAATGTGAGATAACAAGGTGTCTGACCACGGGGCATATGGAGCACAACAATGACATGCATGTGGAAAACGTTTAAAGGCTTAACAGGTCATGAGCTTTAGGTTGAGGTTTACAGGGTTTGCCAATCACATAATCACACCACATATGATAGATGTGCTGTGGAAAAAGGGAGGCAGTTAAGAGTATGTGTGCGTGTGTGTGTGTGTGTGGGCGCGTGCATGTGCATAATGATATATCGTAGTAGCTCCAATGTTGTGCACCCTGATCGTTTTAACACTTAATATAGTGTAATTATATCAAACAAATGTGTGTGCATGTGTTAGAATTGCTTTTCCTCTTCCTTTTAACACATTATGCATCACTGATTGTTAATTTGTTTTCTCCCTCTCGTCTACTAAGTGGATGTGAGCAGAGTGCCAAATAAACAGAAGAAAGAAAACAGAACTGGGAGACAGGAAAAGAAGCACCAGGCCATGTTGAAATCCCATCACGAGGAAGGGGAATAGCTTTAGGTGACTGAATGCACCCCGGGATGGCCTGGACAAAAAGACATTTTACCTCGCTACTTTACTCGCTGCTCTTATAAATTATTTTCTGGCCAAAAAAGCTCACCTTTACAAAATCTGTATCACAGATCCTTCATTTAGTCTGAATTCATTAAATTTAATGAACATGACTGTAATGTTAATCTTACGCCTTCTTCTTTGATGCAAAACTGCGACCGCAGACAAATGTGGCAGAGATGAACATCTGCTCAGGCACTAATTTGTATTCCTTATGTTCTTCTAGCAACGGTAGCAGCTATGAATCAAAGAGAATAATAAGAACTTTTGCTTCATGGAGGCAAACTTCACACTTTTTGCTCTCTTTCTCTGATTACATGTTTCTTTTAAAATTCCATTTCATTTTGTCAGTGTTGTCCAACCCTTGCGTGGTCTTTGTTTGTATTGTGTACAATGCAGTGGAATACTCAAGGGGGTGTGTTTGTTTTCTTTTATGCTTTGTTCCAGTCATCCAGTCCTCAGCATGGCTGGTCCCCATGTGTACCGTTAGTCAATTAGAGCTGCCATTAAAAAGAGAGGCACCCAGGGAAATAAAAGCTGTTGTGTGTGTCTGCGCTATGTTGATTTTCATTCTTAAACTCTCTCCAGACAAAAAGACAGCAGTATCTGGGATTCTGACAGTGAGTTGCGGGGACTCATTTCCTGTCTTCTCCCCCTCCCTTCTCCATTTCTATGCAATCATGTCTATCCAATCATGTTTGTGCAGTGCGTACCTTTTGCCCTCAGTCCCCTAACTCTTTATCTACTGCCATAACTGACTGAGGCAATGGGGAAGCTTATTCCCTTTAATTTAGCTGGTGCCACAGCAGGAACTTCGCTTCCATGCAACTGCTATCTACAAGTGATGCAATCTTCACCAAGAGGCTGAAAAAGAGGCAATAGTGCTCCAGATTCTCCACATGATGGCCTAATAAAGTATTCACATTAATCCTGACTTACAGTCAGACAGCAATTATCAGATTTTGGTTTAGAAAGCATCCAAGAGTGGCAAAAAATGATCATGTATTCAATTTCCCAATCAAGACAGAAGAAGAGACATTTTTTAATACAAGAGGTCACTTAAAAGAAATAGTTTCAAGGCAAATCGAAATTAGCTCTACTTTTTAATCATGCCATTTATTCTGCAGTGTTCTATCTTTTTGTCCGCTAGGTCTCCTTTTTAAATGGTCTCTTATGAATAGAATATAAAGGATACTTCAAAAAATGACTGCAAACAAAGGGTCTTAACGTTCATGAGCACTGCCTTCCTCTGTCAATATTTTGACAAATATCTTGACAACATAATTATTTGGAAGGGTGCATGCCAAGGATTTAATTGTTACATGCATAATGATATGTTTAGTTCCACAGATGTTGGCAGAAAGCTTTAGTCACGATATTTTTAATGACATAGCGCTAACAGAATATTTTATCTTGACTGCTTTAGAGAGAGTCTACAACATGAAAGAGTTACGAAAGAAAAAAAAACTACATTTGCACACTGGACGGGGAGCACGTCCACTTGCTTACCAGCTAGTGTATAAATGTTGTGCGACCACATCAATTTCATCAAAGGCCACTTTTCTTGATGATGTATTGTGCATTTGCATTGTTGTTATTATTTTTGATTTATCGGAAGTCTGATCACACGTGACTAATTTTTCTTTTTCATCATGATAGTGTGGTGAAACAAAATCATGACATCCTTAGATGGCACGTAAAGTAAAGTATCACACATGTATGTGGTGGTATTAGTTAAGTATGTAAAGCTAAAGTAGCTCCTGAAATACTCTTTCAAATAATGATGATTTTTAATGTTTATATAAATATTCCAAGTAAATGCAAAAATGTATAGTGGGGTCGTTTAAAAACCGTAATAATATCATACAGAATATTACATACAGAATTAATACTGCACATCTTTACAAAAGGTCATATCTTCACTTACATCCATCATTTCATGTCATGATAATGGTTCACAGAACAAATGAATAAATTAAGATAATGTATTGGTTGCATTCTTTAGTGACTGAATAACTTTGTTATTACTGTCAGCCTGCCGATAGCTCAGACTTAAATTAAACAGAAAAGAGGTAAACATACCTCGACAAACTGTCCCGTTCTCCACGGCCTCGTTCCCAGCCTTGCATACACAGCGTCCGATGGGCACCATCCATTCTCCATCTCCATTACAGTACAACTTAATTGGCACATCCACCTCCTCTGCATTAGGAATGCACACTCCCCGGGCAGCCACCAGCGAGGTGCTTTCTGCTCCTGAAAGTGTTTCTTGAAAGAGTGCCCCATTTGTGATGATGCGAGGGCACTTCCGGTAAAAGACGCGAACAGCAATAAGAGACATACAGCCACCATAGTCCTGGAATGCAAGGTAGAAGCCATTCCGGGACACGGGACCGAAGCTGCGTACCTCAGTATTAATCTTCATGACTCTGCCCCCGAGGTCCACCTGGGAGAAGCTCTCATCTGCTGCAATGGTGTCGACTTTGATCCAGGGGTTCTCCATCCAAGCAGGAGAGATTCTGGTGGCTGTGTCAGCATCAGACTCATAATAATACAGGTTAAATGTCTCTTTACAGGAGCCTGGCACGTTTGGAATGCTGCTGCAGTCCCTCACTGAAAACTTCATCTCCACATGGATCCGCTGGGCGCCGCGACGTCGGATGTACTTTGTTCGTACCCAGTTGTTTTGATTGGAGTCGAAAACATTGCAGACCTGATATGTTCTGATGGTGTTCATGTTTTCATCATAACCGCTCACCTCTTCCCACTGTAAAGCAAAGCAGAAATAAAAATTACATTTAAGCAAGCTATGCAAAATTCATAAAAGGCACACGAGGGACAAATTTAGAAAAGATTTGTGTTACTTTGATGTTTCCCGTTGGTATACACAAAAGTTTTACGCTGTACCTATTTCATCCTAATAAAAATGTTGTTTTCCAAGATGCCTGATTTTTCTATCAATAAAAAAACAACTGATATGTGATTACTGAATAAGGCCAAATTTAAGATTTTTTACCTACCATTTTTGTGAGAAACTACAGTCCTGAAGTGATTCAAGATGCAGACACATTCCGGCTTATGTGACAGCGGGTAAGCCTTTTTTATTGTGTGTTAATAGACATGTTGATCGCACATAAAGTAATGGGTTATTGATACTGCACTGAAAGCAAAATTATAGTGATTTACAGAATAAGCAAAGGGAATGATTTCCTCTGGTGTTGTAGAAGTTCTGGTCTACTTTAAAGGCCACAGTTTGTTTAACAGTTTAAGTGCTCACTCAGACCATACAGATTCCAGATGTCATCCGGGATTTTCCTGCCCTTTGGCCTCGGATCACACCAGCTTTAAACACCATGTGCACCAACCACCCAGTATGTCATGACCTTGACCTCAACATTCTAGTCAGGAAAAACCCTGTTCTCAACACCCACATGCCACTTCTCTTGAGCTGCACACTCTGCTGTTTCCACCGATCTATGCCCCCCCCTTCACTCTTCACTTCACAGCTGATATAATTTCTCAAATTAGTGCCCACTTAGTGAGGATTTTGACAGATTTTGACGGGTTGAGAGAAGAAAATCAACCCCGTTTGTTGCAAAGCAGCATTCTATCAAACATTTCCTGACTAATTAGGACAACTTATTACCATGTTTTAATTATAACTGCTAGTGTTTTCACTTGGATCAAACCCAAACCACTATCATAGCAAAACTAAACATTACTAACTGATGTGAAAAAAATGAATGAAATGTAATGTACAATACTAATACTATTTTTCTAGCAACCAATTTTTAAAAATTAATTGCTTCACAAAATGTGGTTTGTATTAATTATTAAATTTAGAGTCAACATATCAATAGAAACATTACATAAAAACTACCCCCCCCGAGTGCATGTGCATTTAACCACATTTGAACTTTCTAAGAAAGCCAGCCTTAGGTAATTGTACAAGACACAGGTCTTTGGGTGCATGGTTGAAAGATAAATATGTCTTTTGGCTCACGCTGGCAGACATCATCGTGGCTCATGAGTAACCATTGACCTTCCCCCTTGTTTTCCCACTTGTTGAGGGGCAGCAGGGAGGTGGTGGGCCAATTAAAAGAGGGGAGAGTCTGCTTCGACTGAGCACAGAGCACTGGACAATTGTAGTTTAATAAAACCAATGTGGAGGCAGGTGGGGGTGGTTCCTAATGAGGGATGAAGACGGGGGAAACAGCGGGGGAAAGTGTTAGAAATGGTGTGTGTTGTAGGGGGGGGGACTCGGGCCTAAAAAAGACCCTAAACAAAATGTGTTTTGATGGAGGGCCCCTTTCTGTCCTGTCATGGCCTCTTTGGCCCGCTTTCATCACAGCCAGTGGAGAGAAGCAAATGGGGCATAATAAGACCCTAACGATCAAGCACAGAGTGTGAAATTAGAAGAAACGTCTTCATTTTCACAGCTCTTTCTCCTGGCTTTTACACAGCCTGGTATATAAGGGTGGTCATGTGTTTTAAGTCCAGAGGATGGAGGTAACCCTGGTGCTGCTTGTCAGGATAGATTAGTTAGGGGGAATGGGCTGCCCTCATATGATGATGGAAATTAAAATGTCACTGTTTTTTTGTTTCTCTTTTCTTAAGCAACATCCCAAGATTTCACACCATTGTACATTTAGTAACATGAAGGATGGAAATTATCAATAAAAAAAAAATTCTAACGTTTACTCTGGACTGCTGAGAGACCCAGTGTGGTTAAATTGGTTTAATCAGGCTAAATATGGCTGACTAATAAGTTTGAATAATAAGTCTTTAAATCCCGATTCATTCACGATTCTGCCTTATTGTCCTAAATAGTCACTCCTTCATTAATAAAATGTCCACACATGAGTTGTGGAACCACTACCTGGAAGTCTGTCATTAATATTATATTAATAAACTGTATGGAAAACCTGTCTAAGTCAAATACGAAGTGCACCAGAAACAGACCAACAGTGTTTCTGCCTCCGCTCACTTTATATGGCGTTCAATACAGTAGGGTGTTACAGTTCAGTGATGCTGAAGAACAATGAAGCTTCACAAGCAATATATTCTCAGCCACTCCAAAAGTGAGACAGTAAAGTTCAGCTGTAACCCATACATCACCCCGACAGCACTCTGCTTTATCTGCAAAACCAGATGGAATGCATCACATCGCAAATTGTCTAACTCTTGTGAGGTCACAAATCCAGACAACTTTGTGCATTTGTCTATAATATTTAAATGACCATTTCATTGACTGATTAAGTTCATTGAATTGAGTTTAAGGATAAGGGCTTTTTCCAATGCATGTCATCCATCACTATACATACACTAGCAACAAAACAGTTTATTTTTTTCAAGAAATGAAAGAAATCACTCATGGAGAGTAAGAAAGTGTAGTAGCAAAAAGCCCATATGCTTTTGGAAAGTTTCCTGCTATGTTGCACTAAAGGAAGTAGTGAGGAATTCCATCATTGATTCATTCATTCATGCCACAAAAACACACTCAAGCTGTCAGACCTCTGTGTCCTACACATGTGTACATCCAGGAAACAGCTGATATGGTGGTGTTGCTGCAAAAAGATTAGCACAGCTAATCTGCCGTGGCCACTGGTCGTCAGCACAGATGACAAAAGCTAATTGTTTTCAGTTTTGCTTTTCATAGTTTCTGTCTGGCAAATATATGAAGATGTCATAAGAATGCAATGCAATCTGATTTAGATTGCAGCTCTAGATTTTTTTTAAGCATAAATCATTCTTTGGAAAATAAAAATAAACTAAAAGCACAAATAAAAAATAATAACAATAATTATAAAACCACTTTCTAAAGTCTTTCTAATTTGCCTGTCAGTGTCAACACAATTAAAATATCAATCATAATTTAATTATACAATAAATTTAAATTATTAACTTTAATTGTATAATTAAATTATAATACAAACCATACAATTAGATTTTCAAGACAAAAAATCTGAGTCAAAACAAAATTAGTGGTTACATTCATTTGTAGAAGAGAATATAATCTTATGTTTAACAAATTATGAGGAAGGCATTTATTTTTTTTAGTTATTAATAGCGATCACATTCTAAGATGAAACTTTCAGTGTTTGTTTCCAACATTTTACCTTTCGGCACATAGTAAATTGTAACATCTATTCTGGATGACTAACTGGCACAAAAAAAAATCACACATCGAGAGACCTTCCTTTCCTTCCACAGTAGCCCTGCGTACTGCCTGTGGCTGTAAGTCTGATTTAAAATCTATTGCTGCTGTCAGCGCTTCTGGACCAGCTGAAGCTCTACATGTTATAGCAGGCTTTCATTTTTCTAGTATACATAATTATGTTTTCATAAAGCACTTTTTGTACTGTGTTTAAAATATGTTTTATGTATATATATATATATATATATATATATATATATATATATATATATATATATATATATATATATATATATATATATGTATAGAAAGTTTTTTAAGTCTGTTATCACAGTGAACACTTTTTATTTTCATTTGTAACTATACAATACACGTGGCATGTGCATACAAATACGATTTAGGTGTTTCTGAAAACAACCCCTTCAAGGGGATTAGTAATCCCTTTACTGACACGCAAAAAACATGCGGCCCACATAAGTCTGGCTGCCATCCAAGCATCCCACCATCTTCTAACACACTGTATCCCGTAGCGGGGTCACGGTGGGAGCTGGAGCAGCCTTCAGGGAGAGGACGCCTGCTCATCGAAGGACTAACACATAGAAACAGACAACCATTGTCACTCAAGTTCACGCCTAAGGCAAATTTAGAGTCGCTAGCTCACCTATCCCCGAATGTATTTGTTTGGACTGCAGGAGGAAGGTGGAGTAACCGGAGAGAACCGACACGGACATGGGGAAAACACGCAAGCTCAGCGCAGACAAGCCCCCGGACCCCAGGACGTCTTGCTGTGAGGCGACAGTGCTAACCACTGTGCTGCCCTTCAGGCTTTTATACATAATTAAAAGGAAGAATATCCTGGTTGTAAAGAAAAAAGGAGATCGAATTTGCTTTGTAGAAGCTGAACTGTAACAAATCATTCCCAAAATCTTTATACCGTAGGGAGTTTTATAGTCATCCTGAAGAGGTTTCTTATAACATTAAAGTGACGGGCAATCTTAAAATACACTGTAAAATAATAGAGAGGAACAACAGCCAACTGCCATAACACGTCTGCCTTTACATCAAGCCGTTTTTTGTTTGATTTTCCACTGTGAGACAGTATCACATATCAACTTAGAATACAGCTTAGGAGTTAGTTGGTGTAGTAAAGGCCAACTGCTGATGTGGCACGCTGTTGGATGTTACTGATCTACCATCTAAACCCGTCCAGTCATACATATACGTGCATGTGAAAGACAATAGCTTCTGTAAAGCACCTCTCGCTGTTTTACTCAGAATACGCCTCAGCTCTGTTTCCACACCTGTTGCCGCAGGCCATAGGGGACAAACTATCACCATCACTTTCACTCATCACTCTCCAACGGACTGTGGTTTCGACAAGCTCGGTCATATTGTCATAAAAAGGCAGTGCCCGTGTTGATAAGGCCGACTTATACCTGACCAAATCCAGCAGCTTAGGGACTTGTTCACATTTCACTGCACTCCTAAAGAGAATATGCCAGTAGTACATATGGAGTTTTTTTCTTTTTTTAAAAAAATGAGCTAAGAGGTGAAAAACAAAGGAAATAGGAGCACAGTACAAGTTGAAAAGTCGTCACACATAACCTTTTAAGTAAAACCAAATGTGAAGATATTTGATTTGGAAAAATACCACTGAGTGGGCCAGTCACCACATGTTGCTGGAACAAAGAGGATTCTCAAAGAGCTTAGAGGTCTTTAGTTTGGAGTTTAGACATTATTCTAACTTCATATTGTACTGGTTGTCACAGCAAAAGTTTACAGCAATTACTTGTGTGCTCAACGTGTTACCCCAAAGTTACTTCAGTGTGAAATCTGACTGAAAAGTGTGGATGGAAGACCCCCCCCCCCACCCTCTCTGATGCTAATGCATAGAGACAAAAGTATAATGTGAAACTATCTTTGTAGCCAGTATGCCTTCTTGCTGCCAAGAGGAGAGGAAGCCTTGTGTCCTTCTGCTATATGACTGATTGAAGGAATTAGAAGGAACTAGATAACATGCCCTCAGGTTGTGTGGGATGAAGTTGTCCTAAATTACTGCTCAACAAATTTGAAATTGCATGATGGAACTGCTGTGGGCCAGATCTACACAATGCCAGTGCTTGCTTCTTTTTTCTCTACAAAAACACACAGCATGATAGAATATAATTTAAACCATATTTAATACAAACCTCAGAAGTGTAAATAATTCAATAAAATCGGCAGTGGTTATTTGAAATGTGCCCAGCAAATAAGTCTACAACTTTTTTTTTTCTCTTCTGGGCTCATTCTTAGAGGCCTAAATCCTGTGGTAGGGGAAAATGTCAAGAAGGCTGAGACTCTGGTTTTGGCTGGATTTAACTAGGCCTGGCTTGCATGTGGGTAAGTGGAACCAATGACTGGCACACCATGTGGAAATACTTGCTGCAAATACCAACGGGGTCCAGTTAGCTTCTAGTCTAGTTATACAAAAACTTGCATTTATCTTTAAGTTTATTGATCTCCTTTAATGCGTTCTACTTCATCTTGGATTAAATAATCTGTTACTACAATGGAAAAATAATTCTCTATTCAAATAATTTCTCTCTTTAAATTGTGTGAAAAAAAAATCTTCTTTAATTGCATATCAAATTAATTATGGTACTTGCGCCATTAAAGCATGATAATAAATAATGAATGCATTTCTTATAGAGACAAAGCAAAACACCCGAAAAAAGTTAACAGGACTCACAATAATTCTTAAAAATAATCATTTTATGTAAAATGTATTATATTGTTGGCAAAATGTATAATAGTAACAATGTAGTAAATCATTTTAGCAACAGGACAGGATGAGAGTGAAAATAGAGCCCATAACTCACGCTATTGTCACTTGACCCTGACACAGGGTAGACTGTCCAGCCCAACTCCGCCGTGGCTGTAGTGGAGTCCATAAGTGTCTCTGTGGAAAAACGCAAGGAGAGACAGAGAAGGAGGTATTAAGATGGCATCAGACCACATGCTTCACACTTTGCATCAGTGAAAACAGCACATGCTACAGAAACAACGCAAATAAATGACATAAATGATCGGAAAGAGGTGTTATGTCTATTTTCTAAAGACATATTCTTACTTAAATAAATAAGCAGTCTATTAAGCAGATAAAGATTTAAGGATTTTTCTTAAATGTTTCTCAAATAGGACAATAGTGTTTCTGAAAGCTCTATTCTAAATGATTAATGAATTCATTATTGTCTTCATTTCTCTCTGGGTTCCTCAGTGAAATAAGCTCCTGAGAAACAGCTCAGACTTTAGATATTAAAAAAAAACACAAGTGTTTGGAGACTTTGTGGATAAAGACTAAATGGAAAAAGTCATTTTGCTCCTCCAGGCCTTCCCCAATGACTACCATTTAGATTGACACTACAGCTTCAAGGTCAGTCACATAGTGGTCAGCAGAACTAAGCAATCATCTATGGCTTCCAGTGAAAACAACTGGCCGGAAAAGCAAATCTCCACAGCACAGTGCAGGGAACACCCTATATGTCTTGGATTAGCTAGTGGACAGAAACACCTCTGGTAATTGGGGTCAGAGTAAATGTGCCTCCTGTCTTTCAGGAGGTCCACTGTGACACAAATTCCACCAGTATGACCACATAGTCCACCATAAACCTACTAAGCCATTCAGTGTAACCTTCTTTACCTTCTGTGCCAAAGCTGTGATGCAGCTGAGGCCAGCCCCGGTGACTTTCCCCTGCTGATGAGGCAGCATTCATCAGTCTTATACTTCTGTATTGAACTGCAGCAGACAGAGCATTCATTGGGTTTGACGTGTCAGCTGCAGCTCCAACATGCCACGGAGAGATTTAAGAGTACTCCTCAACAAATAGTGTTTGTATAAGCTCAGCATAAAGCAGAGCCTGTCCTGAACAACTGCAGGCTTCTGCGCTTCAGCAGGAATATTCCTCATACAAACTTATTTCAACAATACTGTGAAATAGTGTGAAACGAATGAACATAGATCCCGTGGTTAAAGAAAAATAAAGCACATCAAATGTATTTATTTTCCTCCCATTTTCCTAAAGATAATGGCTTTAATGAAGGGCTTCTGTAAACTTCCTCTGTCTGTGCCAGTATTCAAAGGCAAAGATTACCCATTTTATTCAGTTATCACAGAGCCCAAATCAAATAATTACACAGGCTGCAACTGTGGATCTATTGATAACCTTGTGCGGGTTCAGAGCTCGGCTGCCTGCATGGGTGTTAGGCGGTGAAATGGTAATTATAGCTCATAATGATAATGATAATTAGGAGAGGAATAAAGTGAGAATAATGAACTCCTCTTGAGCTGCTTTAAGGAGGGTTGCTGGAAAGAATGCAGGGTTTTTTTTTCTCTGCAGAAAGATGAAAACGTAGGGCTGCACCACATTTTTCACTCATCTTTACTTCTCTTTTTATGTCATTGTATAGTCCCATTTCCGCTGGTTTCTTCTCTCAGAAATGTCCACTTCCCTCTTTACCAGGCTGTCTTTCTTCTCTCCCCCTCTCGTTCTCTCTATTGAGTCCATCTTGCTTTTGCTATCATTGGTCCATCTGCTACCTTGCCCCGTAAGACTGATCACTCTCCTTGCATGTGCTTTACACTTAAGTCGTGGCAGCCACGCAGATTTATGACCTCCCATAGAGCGGAGCAGCACATGGCTCACCGCTGTCAGCTCTTACAGACTCTGATCACCGACCTGGTTCAATTTTGAACACCACCACTTTGTAAAGCAGCTTGAAGGAGTGCAGGGGACAGAATTCACCGATTGAATCTGTCTGCATGAAGTGCTTTAGTGTTTCCTTCCTTTATGGCCATTAGTGTGCTTTATTCAACCATTTTCTGTTAACGTCACTTGTTCCTAATCAGGGTCACAAGGGCGCTGGAGCTTTTCCCAGCAGTCACTGGGCAGCAACAGCACTCTGGACAAGTTGCCATAAACTGCATGGCAAGGCTACTGCACATATTGATAGGTTTATTTCAGTTATATAAGCAGGCTCTACTGGTACCAATTACATTGTGGTACAGAATTCTTTTAACCTCAATTTCCCTTGTAATAATTGTATTAATTATGCATTGTTCTCAATTATAAGCATCCGTTTCATTTTAAAACTTTATTAAAGACTAACCCATAATTCTTCCAATCAGTGCAACAATGTATCACATAAATGTGTGTGTGTGTGTGTTTTAACAAGTATGCATCCAGGTTAACAGTAATCCATTAAGGTCTAACAGATTTTTTTCTGTTCATGCAAGTTGTTTTTTTTTTGCTTTAAAATATTTTCTAACCAAAAGAACTTCCTCATTACTGCGGGAATTCTGATTGAGACCATTTGGGAGATAACTGATTTCCCAATCCTGGGCCAGATATCAAAAATTTGTTATTTTTTTGGTATAATATTCCCCTTAAATGATGATGCCTTTAGTTTTACACTGATTCCTTTTCCAAAACTCACATTGTGGGAAATATGTAGTACACCGAACACCACACATTTGTATCTGATAATAAATTCAGGTCTCTCGGTGTTTTAGTGTTTCGTCATTGTGTGAAATTTTAACTGTTGCATTAGCAGGTGAAGGCAGCAAGCATGTCAAACTGTCAACACATACAAAGGAGAGCTTTTAAATATAAAACATGAATGCCCAAACTTTAATATACTTTCTAAAGTTAAATAAATGCTACAAATATTAAATAATTTAAGGATGGATGTGCTTTTGTCTTTTTTCAGACTTGATACCCTCAACCGTGGCAAGTGTTATGAATATGCAATGAGATCCGTGAGTCTAAGAATAGCCCACTAGGCTGAAAGTGCTGCCTCCAACACTTCCTGAGACTAAGGAGAGAGTTTAGCAGTGATCTGAGAGACAGAGAGCTCTCCAGTGAAAGGCTGTCTGAAGTGACACAAGGGGAAGTGGCGGGGGTGGGGGGGTGCAGGTAAAACTGCTACTACGGCAGCTTTCTGCAGTGACAGGGTCAGTGCTGTTCTCAACTTCTGAAGAAAATCTTGTTTTCAATAAGGAGAGGAAGAAGCTACGATAGGCTGGGATTCGTCTACAAGCTATTTTGTTGCTGAAGCATTTCCACTCGAAATGAATGTGTATGTAAGAATTCTCATTCATCCTTTCATCAGATGTATTTTGTATTCTTTTGCAGAACACTCTTCATTATTTTATTATGGTAGCCTATTGCTCAACATTTGCAGCTGCTTTATGATGATTACTAACCGTCCATGGTTTATGACCAAAGGGCACACAAGTCAGCCTTTGACAGATAGATGGCAGCTTAATTACTGCAAACAGACAGATTTCTGCAGCTTGAGAGATAAATGAAGAAGCAATGTCAAGATTAATGGCTCAGCTACACCTTCAAATGACTACATGCAAACCACCCCTAGCAGATTATGCAATAACTTCATCTTTCCAAACAAAGGAATTTAGCCTTTTAACTTAAGCATGCTCATGCACCAGCCTCCTGGCAATCATTTCCTGATTAAGTAAATTCTGATTCCCCATTTAAAAAAAAAAAAAAAAAATGTATTTAACATACTGCTTTGCATTTCATTGCATTACTATTAAAGGAAACTGTATGTCTAAATTTAATTTGAATGAAAGAGCATATCGCTTTGCTGCTTAAATAAACCACATTGTGGTGCTTTCTACCACTGTCATAAAGTCAACCCAGCTAAGTGTTCCCTTCATAAAAGCCATTCTATGCAAAGTTAGTATAACTCTGCTGAGCAACACATGCATTTGCTCACATTTCACTAAACACCTGAAACCAGAGTATTTGATGGCATATGTGAGCAGTGTGTGCAAGTCAGTACAGTTGCAGAGTAACATGAGCAAGCTGTTGGGCTAAAAACAGAACCCAATACAGTAGACCTCGCATGGAAATCTGCACAGATTAAGAGACAAGGCAATGATATACCCATGAGGGAGCCAGTGCAGAGACATGATTCATAGTTTTAATGATGGACAGTGCTACTGTATCGCCTTTTGGAAAGAAAAACAGTCTGTTACATCGTGGGCAGACGGGGGTGTGCACCCTTCACCAGAGAAACTCTGCTCAACTTATCTGTCAGCAAATGTGGGGTTCAGTGAAGTACAGAAGCAGTACCACCTGTGTCACACAATAGTTATGCCTGTGTGCATAAAAAAAAAAAAAAAAAAGATTTACTACATTTTTAGAATGCAACAGTCTTTGTGGGCCATACAAAAAAAGCTATGTTTTGAAAATGTTTGGGGTTGGGAGAATGTTTTTGTTGGTCGGTTTCACCACACCACCAGAGTTTTCTATGGTAATAGAAAATAAATGACGAATGCATGTAGTTGCTTTGAAGGAAGACAATGTGGTAATGAAATACGGCACGACATTCACAGATGCTAATGCAGAGAAAACAGAAGAACACTAGCTGCTGACAGAATGATACAGTATGGCAATCCTGAGGGGCTTCAAGCTGGATGTACAACAGTAATCCCTACACAGCCAAGCTGTGTTATCAGTCAGAGCAACTTAACCTGTCAGTGGTGCCAAGAGGCAACAGTCTAAACAATCTGAAAGAATCAAAACTACCTCACTACTTTCTACTTGTGTGACTTAAAGTATCTCAAGCTGCCTGATTTTTTAATCACATTTCATATGGAGTTAGGGCTTGTTTTTGTTTATTTCTTTATTTGAATCAATGAATGCAAGGCAACTATGATGTCATAAAATGTTGATCATGTAATTTGCTGCATGTCATATCCTAACCACACATGTTTTAAAAAATAACTATGGGGGGTTATAAATGTATTTATGATCACAACACATATTACAAAGAGAAGCAGTATACTGTTTAATTTTCAGACTTGACATTTCACTTTTTGTATTTTACAAGATTTTAAACAAATAATGAAGAATATTTTTTCATTGTTGAGTAGAAATGTATATTACCAATCATGCACCATTATCAATGCCAATCGCATGAAAATATACTATAGTTTCCCCGTGCCTAACATTTGGTTGCCATGACTACCAGGTATAGGTGTATCATTAGCTTTGTTTTACCATTTTAAAGTGATTTACTGTGAGTGACGCCACATTTGGACAGTCATGTGGTCACTCATAAGCTTTATACAAGAAACCGACAGTATGAACACACACCAGAGATTTTATTAACGGGCTTTGCATATTCCCCAAATCTCTGACAACCCGATGAGAACTGTTTAACACATCAGTACGTTTAAAATTCTGCAAAGGAAACTTTCTGTAAAAGTTGGTTCCATATTTTTATAAGCAGCAGTAAAAGACAGCATGTGTGTAATTCAAACTAAGGCTGCACAAGTGACACACATCTGTCATGGCAGCCTTTTCAGTGCTACTTGAGCACTTGTTGCTGTAGACTCAACAGCGATGCACACTTTTCTTCATTTGTAATTGCTTTTAGAATTCCTGTCTGTCTGGATGGGGAAAAATTAAATTCAGTTTCAATTCAATTTCATTTCAATTTCATTTTGTGTAGTGCCAAATCACAACAGCAGTTAACTACAGACACTTTAAAACATAGAGCAGGTAAAGACCAGATTCTAAAAAAAAATAAAATACAATCTAAAATAAATAACATTCCCCCCATTAGTAAGCACATGAAGAAGAGAAAGAAAAAAACTCCCCTTTAACAGGAAGAAACCTCGGCCAGACCCTGGCTGTAGCAGACTGGCCATCTGCCTTAACCGGTTGGGATGGAAGAACAGAGAGAGAGACAGAGACAGGGATGCACAGCAATAACTAACAGTAGTTTCTACAATAGTAATTTAGAATCTCCAAAAATATTTGCCAGATTCTGAATATGGTTGTAAAACATAGTGCTGGAAGAAAAAAATAAAAAAATACTGTTCCAAAGCAGTGACATCACTTCTGAATAAGACATATGGGCTCGCTAGACTCTGTGCAAACAGCTCTGAGTGGTGGCTTTGGCTGTTTTCTGTATGTTTGGTTTACTTGTGTAAATGAAAAATATTCATATACAAAGACAACAAAAAAAAAAAAAACATCTGCGTGGATTAAATTAAATCCCTTAGTATTATGTTAACTTGTCACCCATTAGTTTAGCAGTTTGAAAATGACTCCCAATATGAGTCAGACTACGACCACATAAATAACTTGCACCAAGTCAAGTGTTTAACTCTGACAAACAAATGCACTTTATGGTCCATTCCACATCCCTGTAAAGTACCTTTGATCCTTCGAAAGATACCTTAAAACCTGCTGTAAATTCCTGTGCAGGAGTCCACATTTGATGTTTTCTGATAAGGTTACTTTATTGACAAGCACAATCTACAAAGTGGGGTTGACACATTAATGCAATGCAATATTGTGTCTATCACAATATCCTATGTGTTTTTATATTGTAGTTTGTAATGGAAAAGTAATCAAAATGAAATCATGACTACAGGACAAAACACCATGTCATGATGAATTCGTGATTTTTTTTTATAATATCCAAGATACTGAAGCACAAGCAATTTAAAAAAAGAAAACAAATTTGGTGCCCTGCAATCCAGCATTTTCATGAAATGTTTTCATTATTATACTTATTTTACATTATTTTACTTTACTTTACTTATTTTACTAGAAGTTTCCCTATTAATGGTTGTTAGTAATAATCTCAAATGAAATAAATATACACATATTTGGTTCCACGTCTGATAAGTTAGGCCTTCAGCACAATAACGTTGCATGTTATTTCTTGTTTCTGGGTTGACTGCCATTGAAGAAAGTAAAACCATCTTCTTGTCTTTGTATCCAAAATCTTGTCCTTGGGTGAGAGACAGAAATTTACCCATGACAGGTCAGCTTTTTGGACAGGGAGAAACCATGAGGGGAACATAAACTCCACACAGAAAAGCCCAAATTTTAATTAAAGCCAGAACTGTTTACTTTGAGGTGATTGTGCTACTAATAATAATTAATCATAGGTTCATAATAAGACAAGTTTGCATGAAAAACATCACCAGTTTGGAATGTTGTTGATTAAAACATGCCTGTGCCATCAGAAACCTGTCAACAAATAAATTAAACTGACTGTTCTGAGAACCTGACGCAGCCAGTTGATCCAAATTAGTCATCAAACGTTGGTTGCCAATACGTCTTTTTTCCACACTCTCAATAGCTACCTCCCTGTTACCTTTGTAGGTACCACATTTCCTGTTGATGTGTCATGTAGAGGAGCTCTGCTGTTGTGTAGGAGCAATAGAGGGTTAGATTACAGAAGCTGATCTCTTGCCAGTTCAAGCAGCTTTCTCGTCAAGACACTGGAAGAGAGATGCTTCCGTGTTAAAAACTTTAACATTCCAATTTAGAGTCATAGTGAAGAGTGAAGTTGCTCATTTATATTTGGGATTAATTGTATTCAAGATGAAGCACATTAAATTACCCATTAATTTTCATAAAATTATGAAAATTGACCACAGAGTGAGGAATACTGCAACTTGCAATAAAATACAAGTGTTTCAAATAATAGGGTATTATCAGCTGAAAGAAGGAGACTAGGCGATAATAGGATTTTTTTTTTTTACAATCTACGCAATCTTGTAGGAATGGTGAAAGGAGTAAAGAGGTATTCCTCCTTGACAGTCTACTACAGACACTCTGTCTGGCATATTTCTCAATTTATCTTTCCTCTTATCTTTTCCAGCTGCTTCCTTTCCCTCCTCTTTCCTTCTTGCCCCTTCATACCTTTTTCTCCACTCCACATGTGCCTTTCCAAATCACGACAAACATTCGCTTCTAATAATTCAAGTCCATGAGCCAAGAAGGAGCCATGGTGCGTTTGCTATCACTATCACTGGCTTCTACAATGGTTTTGCAAATGAGGATCACACATTTCACTGAGGATTATGAGGTAGGCATCATACAGGAGGGAAGGTTTCCAGATCTGTGAGTTAGCGTCTTTCCCCCTCTAGATTTGAAAGAGTTATGGTGGGGTCACAATCCCCTGGAGGTCCATAAATCAGAAAAGAGGAGGTGGTAAAAGGCAGCCATACCGTTGCTTACCTTCCGGCTGCACTGCTGGGACATTTACTGCATCCAATCACAGCATCCAATCTCAGAGACCCGCAGTGAGAACAGACTGGGGAGTAACACAAATATCACTTACAGTGCAGAAGCCCTAAAGCCCCTGCAATCAACAATCCTGTTAATTACAGTTTGAACTGCACAATGAATATTGTGTTGACCAACCATTAAGGTACCCCCTTAATGATCCTTCTAAAGACCCTCTATCTGTCAACCTAACATCATCTGGGAGATGTTTAGCACTGGCAAAGTGCAAACAGAGAGCTAATGGTTTCACTGTGGTCAGTTGTAAAAAGGAAAAAGAAACTGAATAAGAGCAGAGACGAGAGATGGAGAAGAGGAAGGCAAAGCCTTTCCATTCTGCTAAACAGGAAGGGACAGAGTAATAACAGCAAATTTGTATTCCTCACCAGTAAGCTGGACTCACATCCTCAGTTTAATGTATATTCTTTAAATCAACTTGGGGAGAATCAGAGTTTGTTAATTGTTCTGGGTGACTTTGTTTTCCAAATGAAAGTCAGACAGAAAACAGGATCGACCATTTTATGACATTAGCACTGGCTAGAATTACTAGAAGCAAAACAAGAACAATTAAACGTGCAAAGTTGTTTGATTGATTAAGTACACATACCTCAAATCTTTACAAGGAAGACAGACAGACAGACAGACAGACAGACAGACAGACACACACACACACACACACACACAGACGCACACACACACACACACACATACATACATATGTCGGAAAGAACTTTGCATGGTATTAATAAGAGGCTTTTGGTCGAAGTCAAGAATAATAACAGTGAGCCTTTTATAAAATATAAAACCAATACCTGATTGTGGCCAACTGTAACAACATCTCCTGGCTCAAAACGTAGCCTTATACATTATGTCAGTTTGGATCTATCTGCCTTTCGTACACTTAGATAAATGTTTGCCTTTTTTTCCCAAGGTGAACAAAGTGCATCTGGCTTAAATTAACTCCAGAGATGTGTTAAGGTTTATGTGGAATGCAAAGTCCTTTCTTCTAAAGAATGGACCAACCATCTGTTTGTTTTGCAGCCATTGCAGTCACTTACCCTGACAGAGGACTTTGTTTCCCTTATCTCCTCAATGGCAAAAATGTCTACGTATTTTTAGCATTTATTCAACCTTGAGTTTAACTTCTATCGCAGTGTTTACTCATGACACAAATCAAAGACAGATTGCTTCTGAGTGAGCCGTGGTTAAAACAGGAATATTTCACCTGGGAGGGCCACTTATAACAGGTGACACAAGAGAACCCAGACTAGAGCAGAGTAAGAAACAGATAGGGCTGCTCAAAGAGGGGGGAGGAAAGGAGCATAAAGTGTCTGATTGACTGATTTGCTTGGTGTGTCAATGCCAAAGACTTGAGATGCCAGAGTAAATGCCTGTTACCATGGTAACTAGTCTGCAGGGTTTTGAGGTATAATGGGAAGTGTGTCATTTATAGTGAAGGATGACTTCATTTGCCCTAATCCAGACAGCATTGTTTAACAGAAGGAAGTAATAAATGAGGTGGTTATCTGAGGATGAGATAAGTCTGTTGAGTTACATGGTCACACCACAAAAAAAAAAAAAAAACATTCCTAATCACTGGAACGGTGTTGCATTGCAGCCAGTCCGAGAATCTGCTTTTTGATATATTTTTTTTGGTGCGCATTTATACACTGTGAAAAGCTGATTTTTGTTGCTTGTTTGTTATTATTAAACCCCACTGCAAGGCAAGGGAGAGTATGAGGAAAAGCGAATCATTTTTAATCCTCATTCTTCTCATAAACATCTTTATCGCTACTACTACTTATTTCTCTTGTTATTATCATTGTTAATATCAATAACAATGATAATAATAACTTAAAAACAGATTTTTGAATGATAAATTAAAATAGCATAAAATTACCAGAGTATGAAACAATATCAGGCCTTACATTTTGAAAAGAGGGATGAGGGGTGCAAAAGAACATTGGACAAGGAAAAAGAACCAAGCATTAATGCCACCTCCAAAATCTAAAATGTAGAAACTAAAAGCAACATGAAAAACACAGGGACAGATAGGAGTGAAGGCCTGGGGTAACTGAAGGATAGAGGAACTGCTTCACAGGAGTGCTGAGCCATTGGCATGCTAATCAAGCTTCTCTGTAGCTCCCAGCAGAGTCAGAAGCGGGTGTACGAGGTGCCTTCATTGGCAGCCATTTGTCCGCAATCCCCTTCCATCAATATCCCATATGTAATGACAGGGGGAGAGGAGCGCACACCGGGGAAGGGGCTTTAACATCCAGGTGTTGGAAAAGGCACAAAAATAGGAAATCCATGATCAGTGATCCACATACAATTAAAACCAGTTAAGCAGCAACAACAGTTGTATGTATGTTGGGTAATAAAATGCACATTTTCCAGACATATTTTTCATATTATAAAGTGTAAAATCTTGGATAAAAAAGAAAGTGAAATGATTACCATTATTGTTTAAGTTGACATTATGATATCTAATTGTACTTACCACAAAACTTTGAAATGCCCAGTCCCAGACTGAATAATCAGAATACACTCAAATATGTGATATATGATACGAAAGCCCTGTTATTTAATCAAGGTATGTTTTCCACTTGGCCATAAAACGATAAGTAGTGTGTCATGACTGGATTACAAGACTTGAATTTTGTGCTTAATAAAATGCCAGGGGGATAAAAAAGGAAGGAAGTTGGGCCTAATGTGTGAGTTTGAGTGTGTGAGGTCTTTTAATCTTTTGTGGTAGTTTAAAGGCTAAAATTGTGCATTGGCCATGAGTGTGCCCTTCCTCCAATCCTGGTATGAATGACAAAGGGTCAAGTTCTTCTGTGCCTCAGCATCTGGGTTTTATTGTCAGTCATGCCTGTTGTGCATGTGGGTGGCCATATGCATGTGTGCAGTTAAAAGTTATGGGTGGGGAGTGCACAGGTGTGTATACAAATAGGTGCATGCATGATGGTGTACGTATGAGGGGACAGAGCATATGCCTGTATTGTGTAGGGTGCCCACCTGCATGTGCATATTGGCACAACAGAAAGGAATTAGCTTATAAAGCTTATTTAGCGTGTCTGTGTTTGTGTGTAGGGAGCAGGGATTTCAGAGACTGCAAGCGCCAAAGGCCCTCTCCTTTCACGCAATGACTTGCCAGGTCACGTGACTGCTGGTTCTCACAGAGACGCTGGGTAGGCAGAAACAAGTGGGCAGCATGTTAGGACAACATGCCTGTTTCATTGTTTCTGGAGGGTGCCTCGCCGCTGAATGCAAACAAATCAATGGTGAAAACAACAGCATCATCAACAAGCAAGCACACAGTGGACGGGAGAAGAGAGCACAGAGGCAGCACTGTGGCAGTTACTCTCGGGGAATGGCTTCAACAGCAGTGAAGTGTCTGTTTGCCTCCTGTGTTTATGGTCCTTCATTTGCCTGTTTCTCATGGCATCAAGAGAATGGAAAGTTGGAAAGTATGCCCCAATCTACAACTAGTGCCTTATCTAACATCTCTTTGTAGATTCAAATGTAAAGGTCCTACATAGGTGAGTATGAAAGAAGATTTAGGACTTGTTTGATGTCCGGTGGAATATCTGAAAACACTTTAATCTTAATCCAGGCTAGTACAAAGTATAATATGTTAAATACAATAGGGCTTCGCTCTGCTTTTCGGTGCTCGGGCCCTAATAAAGGTTAAAGTAGCCCAATTTGGCTGAAAATTCCATCGCTTATTATTTTGATAAACCCCAAGGAACATATAACAGGGTCAAGGTTTGCCAAACCAAATGCTGTGGTAGTATAGGACAACTCTACAACTACAGATGGAAATCTAGAAATTAGAAACTGTTTCAAATGGTCCGCTCCATCAACAATATTTGCTGTCATGCTTTACTTGCAATGCCTGCCACAGTTCCATATGGCTTTGTGATAACAAAGGAATGGAACGTGCATTAATGGTGAAAGGCGTGAACGTAGCTTAAGTTCTTCAATATGAGTCATCATAGGCAAGGGTGGAAACAACAGCTATTTTCAAATGGTGATAATCAATAAAGCAAATAATTAAAAATCAAATAATTTACACCTTCATGATTATTAGGTAACAGTATCATTTTAGTGCTGCTACCTAAGAACAGGTGGGGTACAGTTTATTCACACATTAATGGGAAATTATTAATTCCCATTATTTTGTTTCACTGTTGATAGAACAGTGATTGTGGCATGTTTAAATGTTGCACTATCACACACTGTTATGTTTTTCATATGATTTCTACACATCCCATACTGGAAGCAAATGATTACCAGGGGATTTTTGAAAAAGCTATTTAAAAATCTCTTGTGATAACATTAGCCAAGGCGTTTACATAAACAGTACTTAAGCTTTTAAAAACTGTGAAATCGTTGAAAACAGTCTAACTATTTTGTTCTTGCGGGCTATGGGTTCATAGCTTATAAGAATTAATGTCACTCATTTATGCATATAGCCACATAGCTCAGTGATCCAAAGAAGGGATACATTTCTCCAACCAAATTAAGTTACTGATGGAAGTGCATATTTTGTGGCTTTGACCACATTTCAAAACTCAAGGAACAATTTGAAACTCTTTGTTCTGAGACGCATTCAATCTGACAACGATGCTGATGTCTTTCACACAGTATTTAGATATAAATCAGCTGAGATGGCCAAAGTTACTAGATTCTGATTTCTCTAAAGAGTTGCAAGCTTGGGCTTGTGGTTATCATTTCAGGTCAGCTAAAACCGTGAGATAAATTACAACAGAGTAAATAAAGGGGATTCTGGATTAACTCTGCAACAAAAAAAAAAAAAAAAATCAGAGCTATGATTACAATGGTTACCTTTATTTCCACACAGCTCAGTGGTTCCCAAGGGCATGGACAGGGCCTGTTGAGGACATTGTTGGCTGCTCACTCTGACACTGACAAGTCCTCTGTGGAACCGGGTGCCTCTCCTTCCCTGGTGACCCGAGAGTGTTCAGGCGCTTGCTGAATAACCAGCTCTATCCAGCACATTCAGACGAGGGCTAAAAGGTTAATTGAACCTCTGTGCTGTGCCTTCCTCTGTGTAATTTAGTGTGATTAATGCATGGAGGTTACTGTCAGACCCATTTACTAAGTGTCCAAAGCAGTAAGTAATTAACCACATCTGCAAAAACGTGTTTGCAAGTGTTCAGGCTGGGGAGAACACAGAGGTTCTGTCTTCATAACTATATGCCACTTATACATCTATTTTATAGCTACAGTCCCTGTTTGATAATCAGATATCCTTACAGTAAATTTCTCTTGATTTGTTAATAAAGACTAGAGGAATTAAAGTAGTTCTCTTATAAATTTGCTAACATTTCAGACTACTAACACCATATCAGCCTCAGCACTGTTTGTCATTCATTGACTGTCTGACATATACTGCTGACGTCAAAGAGATCATTGACAGCATACTTTCAAATGTTGCCTTCCTGGCCAGCAAAGTGACATTAAAAGGCAAACCGTTTCAAGTTTTTTTTTTTTTTTCCTCTTGTCAGTCCCCCCTCTGCTGTTTATATCAAGCATTCCTGGAAATAGTTTGCGAAATCACCTGTCAGGCAGCTTTTTGCTAAATAAAATAAGCCCATTAAAGTGATAGAATCACAGAGGTACTGAGAAAAACAAGGATTTACAAATACACTACTGCAGCCCTCAAGCCTGTGCTCTTGAGCTTCTTAAAAATTTAATGGAGCCTCTTTTTTTTTGTTGATATGAAAAGTGAAATTTCCCCGACTGTCTGGTGTCATATCTCTGGGAGAGTTTGTGTGCACGCATTAATTTTTGTGTGTATTCTCTCTCTTGAGGTGTGTGCCTGCATATATTAAGCACATCCAGTCATCCCAGTACTGAGTGTGTAGGGGGGGTATTCGTGTAGATGCTACATAGTAAGGACCAAAAAGCAAATTTAATGCAAAGTGAGGACTTTTTTGGGGAACTGAGAAAATTTTGAATGGTCCTTATAAGTTTAAAGGAGTGTTTTGTTTGAGCATCATCACTATTAGGGTTAGACGTTTAGTTGTGATGATTAGGGTTGGAATGATGGGCTGGGGAACATATAATGCCTATGAAAATCCTAGACTCGAAGTTGAAGGAAATGGATGTGTTTGTCTAGGTGTGTGTGTGTGTGTGGTCAGGGTAGCTGGCCTGGTTTTTTGCTCTTTCAGTTTTAATCTTGGATTACAGCGCTAACTCAATGGAGGTCTCTGTCAAATTTGGAAATCATTTATTCTATTCTAAGAGCTAATTCTGTTTTCATTGTCTTTAAGTCATATTCAAAACTCAAAAAGTACTCAGATTTGGTAATCTGGAAGGTCACCAAAATGTAATCATCTCTTCCCTGTCCCATTATCAAAACTTTCTGAACTCTGTTCATGAATAAAAAGTTATTGCTAAAAGACAGAGCGACAATTAAACAAACAAAAACAGATAAAAGTCAACAAAAACACAACTCCCTTAGCGGAGATAGCAAACTCCAGGTTGCCTAAGACTATTGACTTTGGACATAATCCACAGTGACTCATGAGGCATGTTTTATGTAAACAACAGGAATGAAAAGGTTGTGATCAAGGATTGCATTGCCACAGTCACATGGTTGGATGTCTTTATTTTCTGCCTCTACACACTGGTTTTGTGAGTATTATGTTTAACCCTTAATATTCACTGTACATTGAGTTAGCTCTTAATCCAATTAATTCTTTTTACACACAAAATGCTTGTGTATGTTTTATATTCCACAGTCTGGATCTGTTTTTATGAGCTTTGGCTTATCACTAACATTCAGCCAGATTAATATGGTAGCAAATATTGGTGCAGGGCATGGGTCAATACCCATGGGAATAAGCATGTGTGTCTTTGTGAGTTTTTACAGGCTCCATTATGGCCTTTGAGGCATTGCTAATTGTGAAATTCAGAGTACACATACAAGTCTACAGAAGCGTCAGTAGTTTACATGACTAAAGTTTTGTTAGTCTGACTAAAACTGGTCTGCAGGTAAAGACGTTAACTCAACTGAAATTGATGTTTTAAAAGTCGAACACGGCATAATAATGCGATTGAAAGTCAATCTACTCCTGTATTTATACAGACCAATTAGTCTGGAGTGGGATGAGATGTTCTGCACATGTGAAGAGCTCTCAAATCCTGACCCATACTTTATAAATCATGTAAACCGGTAAACAACTGAGCATCAGTACTTTGGCACAGAACCACCAGAACTGAGGAATTTGCAAATGCTTCTGGCTAGTTTATTTTTCTGTTATCAGAAAATCAAGATGCACTGAAACTCAGGTATTTGGTCCTTTGTAAGTGATTCATTCCATGTGTGTATATATTAAGTCATCGCTTGAGAAGCATTCAGTGATCTCCAGGCGAACAACTAAACTGCTTTCTATCATGATGTTAAGCAAAGAATTGACAAAGATGTTTTTTGGAGAGGGTGTAATGTCACAGCATTGGCCACAGCCAAAGTTTGGCTATGAGGCAGCAGCTTGTGTGCTTGTGTAGAATCAATCAAGATCTTCAAGATTGCTCTTCAAAGACTATAAGGAGATTTAGTCGCTCTCCATATTGAAGATCAGGAAGCAACTACTTGGTTCAAGGACGTTTTATTCACTGAGTAATTACCAGGCCACATTTGTTTAGCTGTGTACAGGAAATAAACTGTAACGCTGTCAAACATTTTGTAATTAAAGTTTTAGTTCTTTATTTACTTCATGGAAGTTATATTATTGAAAAAAATGAAGAACAGGGAGTCATTCCTAATGAGAGGAATGGCACTGTTACCTCTGAAGACTGAACGTTTGCAATTCATATAAATAATAAAATGCAGTTGTTTCACTGTACTTATTTTATGACTTATTTTTAAGCTCTACAAAGTAGAACCATGTTGAATAGGATTAGTCATTTCTAGAACATTCTTGCTTACTATTACTTGGTCTACAATCGCAGCTTGTCCCCGTTTCTCTGACACAAAAGATTTTCAAGAGGAGCATTCGGAACACTTGAAAACATCTCTTCATTTTGTCTTTTCTCACACTCTTTTCCTGTCTTTTGATTTGCACTTCCACAAAGGCAGTCAAAATGCAAAAATGTTTGACCATTCCACAGCCGTTCCTCTTCTGCATAAACTTCTGGGTTCAGTCTTTGTTCAATAAATACCTTCATGTCTTTCAGACCCTTTTCCTTCAAACCGAATTCAAAATCACTATCCCAGACAAGCCTTAGTCTTCATTGTACACAGCTTCCACTCTAGTTCCCAAGATTAGGCAAATGAGCTCCCAAGCAGTCTATAGCCAGCAAAGCAGGCCCCCTGTCTTTGTTAAAATAATTCCTGACACCCCCAAACACACCAAAAACGCACTTAATGTATTGTATATGTTTTATGAAATTAATAATCTTAAATTGCAGTTTGCAGTGACATGTATGAGCTACAATGCTTGTATTTCATGTCAATAAATTATTTAATAAGGGCCTTGTGTCTCCCTTGGGAAAATCCCTTTACAAAGCTGTAGAAAGCTTTACATCATATTTAATACTAGCACAAATAACCATAAACTGGATGATAAACTGGCCTCAGATGTGCAGGGTTTTTGTTATAAACCACCACACGCAGGAACAGTAGGGAAAAATCAGTTTGCCACATCAGCACAAAAATGAAAAATATTATCACTTGATCATACACTCGGATAAAGGCTGCACAAACAAACAAAAAAAATTAAAGAAAGAAATTTCAGATATTTCCAGAATATAAACATTAATTCAAATTAGTGACTAATATGACATGACAGTGCATTGCATCACCCTTCCTACCAGTAGTTACACCATGATATAGGGGAGAAATACTTAGTAATTCGATGCAAGTGACCCACACAAATTCTGGATGTGAATTATTCAGTATTTATAAATGCTCTTTAACCAAGTTGCTCATTAATCAAGTAAAACTGTGTTTTATCCAATTACCCAATTAACAAAAGGAATTTTCAGTAGAATATAACTAAAATAGTTGATAGCTGCAGCTATATACATGGATAAATTCTTTTAAACCTGTATGGAAACTATATACAGGTTCATACTTGATCAGCATAGACAGCTTTGAATGACAACAGCAATGAACAGCAAAATAAAAGGGTATATTCTGTGACTCACCCTATTGAAAATTGTCATTTGAGGCAGTGTACATTGCAATCATTTCCTTCCATATTTATTTTTGTGCACAATAAACACACTTGTTGCGAAGACCCAATTTTCCCTTATCAGATAATAGAATCTCACATGAGTTCCACGTTCCAGATATGTGCAATTTCCATCCGAGTATATAGTTATAGGATGCCTTGTGTTGAGCCAAAAGGTGATGTGAAGCAGATGATGGCTTTCTACCTCCTGTAGCTTGTCATCCAACAGCTTTAACCCCCTTCCACCTTTCATTACCACCAGGACAAAGTACTAGCTGAGAGAGGGGTAAAGGTCAATTCCAAAAGTATCTTTTTTTAAAATCTATTCTTTTTTTTAATTCTTACTTACCAACTGTAGTTTTATAACAAAATTAGTGTTTATGTTAACTTTTTTTTTTAAAAATGTGAAAATCTTGAATTACCTCGGCCAAAGAGTTTATGTTTTTGCCAGCGTCTGTCTGTCTATCTGTCTGTTAGCAACATAACTCAAAAAGTTATGGACCGATTTTGATGAAATTTTCAGGATTTTGGAAGGAAGAAATGATTTCAAATGGGGCCAAAAATTTTGTTTCTCAATATCTCGGTTAATTATTGACCAAACCCCATGAAATTTCACTCAAGGATGGACAATGGGATCCTCTATCATATTCCAAAAGCTGATCCGGATCTGATCCAGAAGATGGATTTTATTGCAATTTATATAAACTTGGCGGACGTCTGCGCTCTCCGAGTGCTTTCTTGTTAGCCATGAAATTATTTTTTTTTCCAGATACACTAAGCTTTCACAGATTTAGCACATTATTTTTGTCTGATTGTAGTAGAACATTATTATATGTATCAATCTGCCTACTATCATTACAAATTTGGATTTTCTCAAGGACATCTTCCTTATATACAGTAAATAAAGTGTACAGGACAGAATACAAACTGAAGGACACGACCTCCAAAAGCTCAGTCAAGAGCAACTACATAGAAATGCACATGGTGTGCAGATAAAAGAACACTATTTTCTTTACAACCACAAGGTTGAAAAGGCTGAAAAAGTAGCAGAGGAGAATTTGTAATCAAGGAGTTCATAGTCGATTTATAAAAAGGGATCTGCCAATTTACTAAATAAACTTTTTTTTCATTGCTTTTGTAATAGTTATAGATGTTTAATTGGGCTGAAATTGGGAATGTAAATGTAAATGTAAATCATTTTTAAACTGTCAATAAATCCCAAGGTTCAGCTGCATTTCATTAGTTATCATGTGTTTATTTTCCTCCCTGTAGACAGGGAAACAACACTTTCGTCATTTAAAATTCAACTTTACTGATGCTTAATGGGGGAAGGTGTTGCAGCTCCTTCAAACTCAGAGAAAAGTGTGAATCCAAGCAGGCAGCCAAGATAATAACATTTCATCATATATGGCCACTGATCCAATCTATGCTGGAGGACAGCCAAAACAGCACTTTCAGAAGAGAAAAGACACCTTTGACTTTTAAAGGAGCTATAAATCCAATTGATTGGAGTTAAATGCTTTCATTCTGTGGATACTGGCTATTACACCCAGCAGTGTGTAAAAGAGGCAAAAGATCATTGTCAAACAGCAATGTACTCCACTAATGATAATTTCAGAGGAAGTCAATATTGGCCTAAATGTGAATAACAGTACATAACTTAAGAAGATGTTTAACTCTACTTGATGTGACTACAGTTTTTATTCTTACACTTGTTCACTAATTGAAGAAGTAATAGTGATGCAGTGGTTTGTACCTTAGTCACCTTACAGAAGTACTGGTACTTTTTTCAGTCCAACCCATGCAAAGTTTCTATGTACTTTTTATGTCTTCCAAATACATGCTCAAATAGTATAACTGAAAATTCTAAAATGCACCTAGGCGATGTGCACCTGCCCAAGGTGAATTCCTTCTTCTTATTGCTCCTGGGATAGCACTCTGGAAATCTCTGTGAATATGTAATATAATGAAAAAAGTGACAAGTCTCATATGTGCCACCTATGATTCTGTTATTTTGATAGTTTGGCAGGCTGCATGCTTGTAATTAGCAAGTGTGTGCAGCAACACTCTTGCTGGCAGCACAACCATCTCTTTTCCTTTTTTTATTGTTGATACGTAACAAGGCCACTATATTAATTATTTCAGAGGATCTTTCGTAGGATTCTAAATGTCTGTGCATTGCCAGTCTGCACAAAACTGTAGATTTGAGGATGCTGAGACACTATACTTTTGCCCATACATAAATCAGGCTGAAGGTACTTAAGTGGTTAGTTACTTTAGCAATTTTTGCATTGGAAATTATTTGGTCAGTTTGTAAACACCCTGAAATGGTTTTATATATGCTCTTTTGATGCTGCTTTGTTTTCAATATGTACATACTGTATTGTGTGATTCTGATCCTAAAACGAAGAAAAAGAAATAAGGACAATCTTGCTGCCATGTGAAAGTAGTGAATACTAAAGTCAAAAATTGCTAAATTATGTATCAAAATTCTAAACTCCAGTGGCAACATAAAAGAGCAGCCACATAGCTCTTGGAATTGTATCCTCTTTAACCTACCACAGAACCATCACAATACTGCCCAGTTATCACACTTGTTTCTGTTTTTACACGGCAGGTATATTATTCTCACATCATGTCATTGGAAACTTACATCATGTGTAGCCAACTGTTAACAATGGCTGGCTCAGTGTAGAAGGTAAAAAAGAAATAATAAAAGTGATCACAGGTTTTTGACTGATAGTTTTTAAAAGTAAAGAGAGGAAAGACAACAATTGTGCCCCCTCTACTATAATTAGAAGTCCAAAGGTAATGTAAATAGTTCAATAACTGTTCAATAGTTCTATGCTGTTGAGAGGGGAGGGTTTGTATCAAAATTCCTTACGATACTCAACTTGTTTAATAGTTCAGCCAGGTTTCTTATGCTCCTGTAGTTTCTCATCACCATTTGTTTTTTATTTTGTTAAGCGCCAAAGCTTTTAGCTAGAGCACTTGCCTTGTCAGGCTAGTTTAAGGGGTGGGGTTGTGTGCTGTATAGCATAATTTGTTTAGAGATTTGAATATAATATATCTTGACAACCCTACTCCCAACACATACATACCTGTCAAATTCTTATGGGTCAATGACAAAAATCAACTCACTCAGCCCATTTCCCATATTTATGCTCACATTAAGTAATGAAGGAAGTACATGCATAGTGCCAGAATTGTATAAGTTAGCTTCTGAATGGTTAATGAGAAGATAAGGTTGAGATTTTGTTCCAGCAAATCTTGTACTAAATTTGATTGTGTATTGCTCCTTCCTGCCAAGTGTGGGTTCAGTATTCAGCACATTCAATACGACTGCTGACAGGAGAAACACAGTTGGTCACGGTCAATTCAGGATCTTGCTGTCCAACAAAAATATGCAACTATTGTTTTCAGTAAGTCCCTCGGCAATCCCAGACCTGAGTCTAATATGCAATCTGCTCAAGTCCACTTGCCAGGAAGCTGGAAGGAACTAATGACTCATGCTCAACTGATGGATCTGCTCCATGTGTATGTCACGGTATGTATTTCAGTGATGCTGGAAGTGAGAGGCTGGAGTATTGCTCTACGATTTAACCCCTCACCCTCATACAGAATGGATCAAGATGGAGGGAAGGACCACAAAGTGCATGTCATGGAAGGTTAATTCACTCAAGGAAGGAGTGTGTTTCCAGGCCTGTTATCTGCATAATGAAACACATGTTGCTTGAACAAGCAAAGATTTTCTGTGCAGAAGGTCTTTCTGAAAATCATCACAACTCAGCCAACTGGACTAAGCCTTGTAAACTCCTTTTGAAACTGGCTGAGGGACCTTAAAGGTGACATATTCTGCTTCATTTCTACAAGTTAACATGGTTCCTTGATGTCTAAATTAAATGTTGGCATGTTCTGTTCATAAAAACTGAAGGATTGAGCACAGTCAGACTCTAAACACAGCAGTTTTACAGCCCTTTCCCTTTAAATCCTATGAGCATTATTATATTTACTATATTTACAGGGTGGGGAGGCACTCCAGGTATGCAAATGTATGGACTTAAGCACATAATTAGTGAGTGAGTATTGCATAATATAATATGCATAATATAACTTTTAATGCCACAAACATGACAGCAAAAAAAGAAAAGAAAAAAAAAACATTTGTGTACAGCATAATTATCTAAACAACAAACTGACCATGTGTATGTCTTTTGATAAGTGCTTATTTATGTAGAATTAGTTTTGCATTTTACTATTACAATTTACTTATGTAAATATTGACATATACTGTAGGTTAATAAAAAATGGTTAAAAGTGGAATTTAACTTTATTTTTGATTTGTATTAACACACATTTTTTGGATAGCTCTATTTCTATTTTTAGATTGTCTAAAATTGTAGCATCTTGTGCTGTACATACAGAAATAAAACCATCAGCACCATCAGTCACTTCCTTTTCTACAGTTCACTTTGCATTAGTATAACCGACCACCAAAAGTGTATCAAAGAACAATCAAAATCCTTTTGACTGCAATATGATGACTGTGGTTTTGATGTACACATTTGTGTTGCATACAACATAGTGATGCACACCCAGCTCCGCACACCAAAACAAATCCTCTTCAGCACTGCTCTCACAATTTAAGATAATTATTGAAACTGAAACTAACACAAATCCAAAAGCTGATTATTCAAATTAGGATAATTTGCTGTAATATATCCCCTGCTAGTGAGCATGTATGAATGAAGCCTGACTATTTATTTACATCACAAAAAGGGTTTTCTGGCTGATTCAATCCACTGCACTAAGTACCCTGCCAAAAATCTGTATCTCATTTGACTGATTGCAGAGTGACCAAATAGCAGACATATCCCCGATATCAGAATACAAGCTCAATACCACTGTAGCACTGGTAAAACCAAAATGATCTAGGAAAAAACATCAAATAATATTTGTGCAAATTGTAAAAAATCTCTGTTTAATAGGAATAGTAGTACATCCCATTAAAAGAGCATTTCATCAAAAAGTTAGTGAAACTCACATGTCAGATGCATTCATCACACACAGGCTGATGTATTTCAAGTTTTTTATTTTTTGAATAATGATGAAGATGGCTTACAGCTAATAAAAACTCAATAACATTGTGTGCAGGAGCTCTTCTTTCCAGTCTTTGTGAATCTTACCAATATTTTTGAATGGACTTTGTTTTACAAACCTCTCCAGGTTGCCATTATCGCTGTAGCTTCTGCACCTTTTTGTATCATGTTTTCTTTCATTTCTACTTTCTACTAAAGTGTTTGAATACAGCACTCTGAGAACAGCCAGTTTCTTTAGCGATGACCTTTTATGTCTTACTGTTCTTGTCTAGGGTGTCAATGATGGACTTCTGGACAAGTGTTATGTCAGCAGTCTTCTCCATGATTGTGTAGCTTACAGAACCAGACTGAGAGACCATTTAGTGGCTCAGGAATCCTTTGCAGGTATCCTGAGGTTATTAGCTAATTAGAGTGTGACACCATGAGTGTCCAATATTGGACTTTTTCACACATTCTAATTTTCTGATTCACTGAATTTTGGATTTTCACTAGCTGAACGCCATAATTATCATAATTCACAGAAGTAAACATTTGAGGTATGTCAGTGTGAGTGTAATAAATCTATATACCTTGAGTTTTACTTTTTTCAATTGAATTACTGAAATAAATCAGCTTTTTGATGATATTGTAATTTATTGACACAGGTGAAAGCCAAAATGAAACCAGAGGAGTTTCATGTCCAATCATGGCCAGTGATATGAACTGAAATATGGATAACATTTCACCTCTATGATCCAAGTCTCCATGTTGGCACAATGGTAAATGTATATTCAGCCATGTTCACACTGTCTTCACATGCCTTTTTTTAAACAAACACATTCTCAAGTGGTCACAGTAGGCACATGTGTCATGGAAAGGTGAAAACAAACTTTCTGAAGGCAGAAAACTAAAAACATGTGTTAAGACAAAGTGAGAAGAACCACTCAGTTCTTATGTGATACAGCTGCAGTGTTCCTGTATAATGGATAGCCATTAGTTAGGCCAAATCACATTTTGCTTCAGGCACAGCCTTGTACCTTCACTTTGGTACTTCCCAGAGGAACAATCACTGTATCTGTGAATCTGACTGTTCCCAGCTATTTTTACAACTCTTTACCACATTCACACTTGGACAAATCAGAGACAGTCACACACTTGGAAAAAAACATGTTCTCCTTTATGCAAAAGGGGTCTTTTCTGCCTTTTTTCCACTGAGCTGCCTTTAGTATGACAGGGATTCCCAACAGCCAGATTTGTATAACCACCAATAAGAGTTCCTGGGTATACAGCTTAAACAGGAATGTTAAGGACTGTAGCAATTACAGAAAAACATCCCTTTCCAGGCTGATTTTGGTTTGAATTCTTACTTGAGCAGGAATCTGGCCAGTGGCCACAGCAAGATGAGCAGAGGTAGAAATAGGGAGGAAGGTGGGGATTAAGCTGGGCCTTAAGCCAGTCTGAGATGAATGGAGATTGGACTGTGGCTGAGGCATTGCTGAAGCCAGCTAAAATAAGGAAAACAGAACAAACAAGACCTTGTATTTTCCCTCTGTGTATTTACTACTTTGTACTTTTTAGCAGAAACTGGGAGGCATGATAACATCAGTCCAAAAATATGATTAAGATAAAAAGAATAGCTCTATCATTTTTCCGTTTAGTGCATGAATAATTTAATTTAGATGATTAAAAACAAACCAAATAGTAATGGTGTTGGAAAACTGTTCTTTGTATAGCCCTATGTTAGTAGTCTTACAATAATACACTAATAACAACTGAAAGACCACCACTGCTTAATAATCCACAATACCAGCACAATGCATGTGATATTATAAACAAAGCATTGCTTATATCTAAGTTCTTTCTGTCACAGTGTCTATGAATTAACACTGCATTATCATCAGCTGTCTTATTAGCGTGAAGATGGCGAGCATCTGCACATGCTATATTATTAAGTAAAAGGATAACTGCAGACCTTCCTACTGTATGTGCAGCTGTATAGTATGAGTCACCAGCTGAGGAAAAGTCAACACCACATACAGAAAATATCACATGCTTGTCTGAGGTTTGAAAGAAACATGTTTTTTAGTACAGGCACAATCCTGCCTTTCTCAACAATCAAACAAAAACCCTAAAGGCAACCCTTTTATACAATCCATGCCGTTTCAAAAGCTGGATAGTGGGCCTTTCATGCCCGACTCCTTTCCATGCTTGTTATGCCTATAACTTCATTGCAAACTGCTTATATATTTATATTACACACACACACACACACACACACACACACACATATATATCTCATATATATATATATCTAGCTAATCTCAGCTATATATGTATATATATATATATATATATATATATCTTTCTGTTCAGCTATATATATATATATATATACATATATACATATATATATACATACATATATACATACATATATACATATATACATACATATATACATATATATACATACATACATATATACATATATATATATACATACATACATATATACATATATATATACATATATATATATATATATATATATACATATATATATATATATACATATATATATATATATATATATATATATATAGTGATAGTCTTCTCTGGGGGGGTTTAAATTTACCGTGAAACATCTGCGGGATGAAAAAGTCTCAAATTCAGTTTTTCAACAATTTTCAAAATGGCCTTGCCTGTCCTTGAGTTCATGCTTCCTTATAGCAAGCTAGCTTCCATGTTAATGTCATAATTCCAAAAAGAAGGCCAATAGTCTCAGAGCCCCACACTACAGGTACTGTGTTTGAAAGACTGCAGATAGACATCTGTTTTCCGTGATATTAACAATGAGGTACACATTGACCAAAAGGCTGTGATACTAGAGATTAGAATGTGTTCAAGCAAAATAAATCAATACATTCATAAGGTGGAAAAACCATGTTGTAATTTTTATTTCTCAAAAAGTAGGACATATCTCCGGAGGGACCACAATCAAAGGAAAATCAATGTTTTGCATAATTTGGTGCTTTGGTTCTTATTGTGGTAAGAAAATTACAGTCACATTGGAAAATGACAAAAAGCCTTTTCATATGGTTCAGTGAGCCAGAATGAAGCCAAGATAAAAAGAACAGTTGTTTTCTTTTTACTATCATTATTCTTTTGTCAAATGCTGAATTCAGCATTCCCTACAGATATCTAAAGAAAGAACCTTACTGATCTTTCTCCAAGTGTTCGGCATTAAGAATGTACAATTCCAAAGCAAGTGTTGGTCGTGTGTGTGTGCATCTGTGTGTAAGGTTGTGTCTGGGGAGAATGAGAGAACCAAGTCTAATTCTATATTCCATCCCTCTTTCCCAAAGTAGCCCCCTCCCCCTCATGATCCACAACCATGCCTGAGCATGTCACAGAGATGAAGGCAGACAGCTAATCTCAAGCACGTTTTTTTCATCATCATTCAGTCATTCATCATGCAGATAGATAGGCATCCCTAACATAAACCCCATCAACCGGTATAGATGCCTTACATGAATGTAGTGTGTATGTTTGACCACAAACACACACGTCATAGCCTCCGTTCCGGAAAGCAAATTGTTGAAAGTTTTGAAAGACTATGGTACATAAGGTATTTGTATGTTCCTCAGTAAAGTTGTTAATGTGTATAATAGAAACATTTATTACAATTGTGCAGTGGTCCCTTCATTTCGAAACAACTGACCTCTGAAGGTCAAATCAATAGAACCTTCATTGATTTGACCCATCTGTTTACGTATATGTGGCAAATGAGAAAAGAGTTTAAGCATGAGACACTGTGGCTTCCAAATTACTCAGAAGCTGCTGATTTATGTCAGAAATCAGGTAGTTTTAGTAGCTTGCCGGTGTAAAATTCCCACTGAAAATTCAGTAATTAATTATGATGAAGGGAAAATAAATCAAGTACAATATTTGGACCCTTCCATTTTTAAAACTACCAATAGCAGAAGCGCATAATATTGAATGTGCAGTAAAGAGCTGTGGTGACTTTGTTGACACGAACGTCCACTTACATTACCTGCTGATGAAGAACCTATTTGGACAGCATGTGTATTAATAATCTGCATTTAACCTTATCATATGCATGCTACTGATCTCACTGAATGGCTTCAGCTAGATATCTATTGATTACACAACCACAGCAGGTCTCCAGAGAGTCTGTATAGATTTTTCAGCTGCCCTGCCAAACGATCCATTGTGATTTTCTACCCAAAAGATCCTGTTTGTCCAGAGAAAAAGTGCTATCAATCTCTGCATCCTGTTTTTTTTTAATTCCATCTCACCCAACAATTGTCCTCTGATTCCAGCTCGCAAAAGTGCCAATGCAATGTTGCTGATTACCTATTGACCCTTAATATCAAACTTAAGTGTTAAGAGTCTCAGAATAAATTGCTGTACATTGACAAAGAGAGAGATTTGTGTTTTCCTAATACCTCTGGAAATATTCCTGCAGTGTGACTTTTGTTTAAGACTTAACCAAGTCCCCATGATTTATATTCCTGATTAGAAGTCTGCAGTAAACCTTTCAGACTCATATTCACACGACGATAGCAGAAGAACCAATCAGGATTTAGAAATATAATCATGCACATTTAGACACTAAAGACACAGCTTCAGGAGCTATTTCAGGATCCAGCGGCTTGCTGAAGGACACAATATGTAGTATGAGAATGTGATGGGACTGTGGGAACCAATCGCATCACATTCTCAAAACGTATAATCTGCTCCTTCTGTTTTTTTACCTATTTCACTCCGGTATACCAACCTCAGATGTTTGATACCCTATGGGTCACGTGACTGCATCTGTCAGCATATCATTTCTAACACATTAATGTACAAAACCGCAGAATGAGCACCTAATCTGTAAAATCACAGCCAAAGGCTAAATATGTTAATTGGCTTATGCTAATTCCCAATTGTCAGAGCTAATGCAATTACCAACTATTGCACACTTTAGGACATACAAAAGTCATTCTTTGCCCGTCTGTCACACTTAATGCTTTTTTAAAAATATATCAACCCCCGTTTCATCTACTGAATCTAATCATAAATGCCTTTCAGTATTTTAGACCTGTCTGTTTTAGTTCATGCCTGCTCTGGGTGGGTTTTTTCATGTTGGAATGGAATTTAAAAAAAAAAAAAAAAAAAACTCATAGATAAAAGCCTGTCAAATCTGAAGAGGAAAAGGTTGATCTCTTTGTGGTGTTGCTGTTGGACCAGCCTGTGTCAGCATATCAGTCATCTGTGACAATGGACTGTCAACTTGTTCGGCAGTGATCTGAAAAAAAAAAACATGTCTGCTTGCTAGCACCAACTTAGCTGAGGAGATCTTTCTGTCCCAGTGACACTACAGACATGCAAAGCTCTGACAACAGTAGGCCGTGGTCGTCTCTCGTGTGGCTGCATGTTGACAGCTGAAAAACAGTCCATCAAAGTCAGATGGGAAAAAGAAGAGCAGCAATGAAATGTTAATGGATTGATGTGGCAGGCCACAGTGAATATATAATATACACAACAGTGGGGCAGACCAAGCTGATTTCAACTGAGGAGGGAGGGGGAGGAGATCCTGGTGGACAGAGGGTGGGTACCACAGACAATGAATAGAAGAGGAAAGGTAATGGTAGATCAAAAAGGGAAAGTCACATGGTTCCAGAGTTGCTGATAGATGTGATGTGCAGCATGGGAGTGGTTCAGGTACAAAGGGCTTGCCTTTGTGATGTAGATGACAACATAATCAGCTCAGCTTTGTCTCTGCCAATAAGCTGTGCTCATTGAGAGCCAGACACTAATCCACTGCATTTGTGTTCTACAGGCACTCAAAAAGCCATGTCAGAGTACCTGTGGTGAGTGTGGATGGGAGGCTCTGAAGCAAGGTGTGAGCGCTCTCCCCGCCCCCCATTTCTGCCTTCCCTTATAACATGTGGCTCTTACTGCGTTAGCTATTATAACATCCATGTTATACATTTGTATGACTCAACACTGACATGAAGGATGTGAAGGCTCATATTAACTAGTTGGTCTCGGTTTTTCGAGTAAATTCACTTATTATTTTGATACCAGCAATTTCACAGGCTAGACAAAAATTGGTGATGTACTGTGACAAAGCATTAATCACACCATTTTTAAATGATGAGTGAGCTTTCTGACAAATTAGGAACACACAAAGAATTCAGATGACAAATTAGGCCTCCAGTTGCAGAACCATTTTCCATTATGAACTCTCACACATTTCCTGTTATGGAAAATTTCTATTTTACTGTCCCCAAATGATTTATACTCCCAAAGGGTTAGGATGAATCTAGTTGTCCTAATAAATATGACTGGGAGACTGTGCATTGCCAATTAGCATGTGCTAATTAAGATTGCAGGCTACAAGAACATCCTTGATCTAGTTTTTTTTTTTTTTTTTCCCGATTGATATATTAGAAAGGTTACATAGAGGTAAAGATGATGCTATGTTAGAAATGTGTTATTCTCAGACAAACCTTGATGTGTGAACCTTCCACCGGGATGAATCAGGTAAAATTAACTGTAACTATCACAGATGGCACCACAAGACACACTTTATGAATTAATATATAAAACAACAGTCCACATTACAATACCTTTTATTTAATGTTTAAATATAAATTTAAAAGATTATAACACTGTCTTAATGCCTTTATTGACTATGCCAAATTATGATAATGAAACAATAAGAGTGCACGATTCATAGTAGACAATCATCCTTTAATTATTGAAAATAAAATAAAAAAACTCAAAATCTACAGATGTTCTATAAATAATACATTTCTTTATGAAATAGGTATTCAAAAGCTTTTTCAGACTTTTGTTTTTTTTTTTTTAAAAAAATTGAACATATTATAGAGCTGTGTCTGTCATAGGTTTTGCACTTTGTACATTTCAGTTGACTTTCCACTATACACTCCACATTATTATAACCATCAAATCTTGAATAAGCATGTCACATCTAAAACCTTTTCCAATGTACTTCCAAATTAACTCCATTCTCTGAGAGGCTGCAATCAAACACTGGCATTATTTGGAAAATAAATAAAATTAAAAATTAAATACTGTAGGTGCTACAGAACAAATATTTTCTGGTAGCACTAAATAACAATACCAGACTAGAAAGCACTCGGAGAGCGCAGACCTCCACCAAGTTTATATAAATTGCAATAAAATCTGTCTTCTGGATCAGATCCGGATCAGCCTTTGGAATATGATAGAGGATCCCATTGTCCATCCTTGAGTCAAATTTCATGGGGTTTGGTCAATAATTAACCGAGATATTGAGAAACAAACTTTTTGGCCCCATTTACCACAATGTTAACGAAAATTTCAAAGTGACCCAGAATCCAGGGTTTCTTCCGGATCACCCCCAAAATGAAAGCATTTTCACATTTCCAACAAATCCTGAAAATTTCATCAAAATCGGTCGATAACTTTTTGAGTTATTTTGCTAACAGCCAAACAGACAAACAAACGCCGGAAAAAACATAACCTCCTTGGCGGAGGTTCCAAGCAGTTCTAAGGTGTGCCTGTGCAAGGTACCAAACCCCAAAATGCTCATGCTGTCGAGAGCAGCATGCTCACTCTGATGCCTCTCCCTCGATGATTGTACATCTTCTTTGCCTGCTCTACAGTGTCAAAGTTGTCTGGTTTGTTATCGGCTGTGAAAAAAAAAACTTGTGATTTTGATCTGTTAAAAAATAAAATAAACCTGAGATACAGGTTGCAGGTTCTTGTACCTTCTGGGCATGTCTGAATAACAGTTTTAATACTGTATGTTTCTGTTGGCCTCAGCTTTGTCAAACAAAGATTCTGAATAGGGAAAGATGGACTGTTTGGTGTCATTTGAGTGTTGTCGGGCATTTGACTAGCGCAATCTGGAGGGTGCTTTCAAATCTACTCTTCCTTCGCTTTCCCCTTCAAATTTTAACTTGAGAAGCAGAAGCATCCTGGTCTGAACAAGTTATACAGTTATTCACGCACAAAAATACACCTCTGTAAGAGGTGCACGTCACTGAATTTTCCGAGCGGACCAGGTTGACTGACAAACATTTGTCATCTTTGATTACAGGCGGTACTTCACAGACACCTAAAGCAAATGTTAAAAAAAAATGGTGACCAAAAAGAGATGCCACGCTTCACAGGAAGCTTACATTCTTTTCATTCTTTTTTTCATTTTTTTTTCTCGGTCCTCTAGATTTCCGTGATTGTATAAAATAGTTCTGCATAAAATACTGCAATTTGTAAAATATGCCATTTTCATTGAGAAAATTAATTCAATTTTAGCAATAATGGTTTGAGTTGCAATAAAAGTTCCCAGTTGGGAAAAAAAAAAATCTTTTTATTTATCGTAACAAACAAAGCAAACAACAAAACATGGCTCCATGCCAACATACACGTGATTAATGTGACTCTGCTCTTTGACATGTCATGTTTGTGCTGTAACCTATAGGCTTAAAAGCTAGGCTGTGCTTCAGAAAAGGGATTTTTATCATCACCTTCAAATTTCATTAAGCAAAAGCACCTTGTACCTAAATCTCACCTAAAGGTAGCCATCTCTGAAACGTGACCCATCCCCTCTTTAACTGAAACAACTGGTACCAGCACTAATTGAAATTTTGCATGCAAAGTGACAATGCCCGCACCCCCGGCTGCATGGATTAGGGACTGAATAGAGACAGATTCTTTGTGAAAGCCTACTGTGGCGGTTGGTGTGCACGCCCGCTCCCTGCATCTGCTCATTGGACAGACTGAGAAAATACTGGATTGTATACAACCTCTCGTTTTACCTTTATCTAATCCCATTTCGCAGCCGGCCTCTTTCTGTCTTTTCATACTGTTCCATAAAACATAATGCTTCCCATGTTACACTCCCATCTCTTCCTTATAAAACAATTCTGGTTAAAGCAGCCACTCAATTTGCATACGAAAGCATCTTTAACCAAACTTGGCAGGATTTTCAAAATAATCATATGCGACTTGAAATTCCAAGCTGCCGTATGTTGTGCCAGAAAATGTAATTGAAAAGAATTGTAAAATACACATATGAACAATTTACTTAATGAAATGAAAGTAAAATAAATAAATAAGTGCTGATACCATTTGTGGTTGCCAACTTTTAACAGAGTGGGCTCCAGTAGCCAACATGGTTAAAGGAATGCAACCCATACTGAATTGCAATCAGAACTATAAGACATTTTTTAAAGGCTCCATACTGTGATCTCATTACCCAACTTTACCATCCTCTGTTGTATATTTCTTTCAAAGGAAAAAAGGAGAAAATGTTCTATAAAAGTGATCTATCGTCATGCTGAACCCCAACAAATGCGTGCACACAGTACATGTCTGGATGGGACCACTATTGTATTGTATCAAAGCCAGTCCTCCCAGAAGACATCTGCTGTGTTTGCACTGTACAAACTATAATGGCATCACAAAAGAGTGAGGGGAAGTGGGGGGCAATCGGAAAAGCCCAATAATGCGCCTAATAAATTTTATCACGGACAAACAACATAAGCAGCTGCAATTTTATGGCTGGGGATGAATCAGAGAATTTCCACTCAAGAGAATGAGGCCAGCACCATTGTTAGTATGGCTGTAAACTGGGCACTGATGACAATAAATGGGATAAACTAATTACGGGATAAATCTCCAGTGTGTTTTCATAGACAAGTTTGACATAGCTTAACTAATTACTCTGCAGTCTTACCTCCAATAACTTCCAAAAAAAGGGGGGCCTCTCTCTTCCTGTTAAACCAATAAGGTTGCACATGAAGAGTTGCCATTGAACAAAATACTTTAAAAGTCCTTGATAACTAAAGTCCAATAGATGATGTGCTGGCGACATTTTAAATGAGCATTTAAAGGCATCATATTACTCAGTGCTATTTAGTTTAGAGATACTTAGTACATGAAACCTGGCTAAAGTTTGCGATTACCGGTATTTATATTAAGTGTAAGCACTGACCTTGTTGTTCTTGCGAAGTAAACTTCGAACTAATGGTATGATTTCACTTCAATCTTTAACGCAAAGATAACCAACCGCAATGACCCACTTTTTGCATTGATGGCCCCCAAATCATTACTTTTTAAAATAAATATATATAATTACTATTATTATGATTAAACGATTTCACAATTGATAAAATAAAAACAACAAAGAAAAAAGCACGGAAGCAAAAAAATATGTGTCAAAATGATCCACTAGAGGGATCTATTGCAGGCTGGGATGTTTTTTTTTCTTCTTTTTTTTTCCCGAATAATGCTGCAGTGACCTCTTTTTCAACCCGTTATTTCTCATACGTAAGCTATTCTCGCAACTTCATTGGATAGTCAACTAGGGTGATTCAGTGCAAAATGGAAGGGAGGGCTGCATTGGGTTGGCAACACGGCTAGTCAGTTTCTAACGTGAAGTAAAACGCAACAGGAAAAAAAACATCAACATATACACGACATACGCTGGCAATTAAAATCCTTGTCAAACATTAAAAGCACTGATTCAACTGATCGAGAAAAATAATTCAACTTCGTGTCGTTACTATTTGCACCATGCCGAACAGCTTACGTACAAAGCTTTCCGATTGCAATTATTTGTAACAGCTGGATGGGGATGTACTAAACAATAAAAAAAATGTATTGAGAAAACAATTGTATATAATTGAAATATTGCATTTTTTGAATCATTGTATTGTTAGCATCTTCACATCATTTTCCCCTTGATTAAAAATATCACTAAAATGTTAAAATAAAATGAATTAAATAAAATTAACCTTAAAAAACTATAATAATATATGTGTTTATAAACGTGTGTATGTGTGTGTAAAATGATGTACTAACAAATATTTTTTTTTATAATGAACCAAAACATGAAAAATGTATTTTAATATTTTTGTAAATTTGTATTGACCCTGTTTTAAAGCCGTGATTTCCTTAAAGACCTTCTTTAGCTCAAGAGTTTCTAAACATATATAACAAAAATAAAACCAAGGCGTCACTACGCAAATGTTAAGATCATGACACCAATATTAATCCATTAATCCAGACAGTAATTACTTTTTCAAGGTTTTAAATTAGGTCTTATATTGAAACTATAAACAGCAGCAGTCAGCAGAAAAGTAAATACGATATACACACGTTTATTAGCGTGTGTGCCAGGCGTGCATAGGACCCGACAGGTCCTTTGACCTTTGCCGTGTCTGGATAGTTACAGTATGTGTATCCATATACTATGGTGCAAACAAACATCAGAATAGTTTCCCTGCCTTCAAGCGTGTTGTTAATTCACCCGTTGGTTAGTGATGTTTCAGATTCTTTCCTACCTGGACCAGTAATTATGAGGTTTGGTAAGCTGGCAAGATGGAAAAGGCAAATTTGTTTCAGGGCAACAGTCAAAATCAAACATAAGGCCGCTTATTTTTCATTTTTCATGGCATGTCTCTTTTCTGGCTCAAGAAAATTATTTTAGATTAGATCAATTTTCTTTGAAATTAGTTTCATTAATCCTAGACCAAATATTTCGTGGTGAATATGGTTTCCAAACGTACCAACGCAACACGACTTCTAATCCACTGTGGAGCAGATTTTTATCCCCCCCCCCCATTCATCCTTTTTCGCTGGTTTGCAGAGCTAGTGTGTATTTGTGTGTTAAACTGGAAACATGTGTCATCTCATGTGCTGTCTGCGCACTCGGACATGCTGCAAATGCTGAAGGCGTCCCGATGGTGGTCTCCCTCATCTGGATCCCCAACTCCAGACGACACACCTCCGTCGGGATGCGACCAACCCACAGTAACGTGTTGGAAATCAGCGTCCCCGGCCGTGCCAGTGGGCCAGACGTGCTTTTTGGTGTACTTTGAGATGATGAGTGGAGCTGCGCGTCCTGCGCGTCTACCTGCGCTGATGCGGGACCGTGTTTTGTTACGCACCATCATATTCCGCATGCTCTTTAAACTGAAACCCGCCCGACCTCCATGCACTATGAACCCCGGGGTATGGTCCCTGGAACAAGCCGATTCCCCACTAATGCATGCTTATTAAAACGAGACACACTTTTGTCTTTAACTCAGACTCAGCTGAAGCATGCGGCTTTCCACATTCATGAAAGCTCCGCTTACCTTCAACAGCTATTACGGCCGGTATGGTCCATAATATCCATAGAATATCCATTATTGGTCACGTATATTGTCCAGACATTCAAATTAGATAGGTCCTGAAAGCCATTGACAGCCGAGAGAGCGAGGGGACAGGCGGTCCTTCAGGTCCAGCAGACCGATCCCGGATCAGAGCAGAGGAAACCAACTCAAATCTGAACCTCGTTTGGGCGAAACCAAACGGCGACAGACGGAGGGGCGCACGGAGGCGCGCACGAACACAACCGCGCGTTTTGGCCAGGTTTGGAGCCAGTCCGCACGGCCATGGATGGAATCCGCAGCACGGTGCGTTTTGTTTTTTGGCGATAGCATCTTACTGTCGGAAAGGTTGACGCAAGCGTCCGTGGAAGGGACCCACGTCCCCTCCCGGGACACTTGAGTTGATCACGCTGTCAATCAAGAGTCGGACCGTCCATCCTTGAACATAAGCAAGTGTTTTGCGTCCCTGTGGACTTTTTTTGGAAAAGTTGGAGAAATTCCTCTGCTTTGATGATCAAGTAAAACTTGTCATTGCATTAGCAGCTTTTTATTTATTTATTTACATATTTTTTTGCTACCAGAAGACTTCTGATGATGTGTTAACAGGTGATGATCACAAGAGAGAAATGAAAGTAAGTTCAAACATTTCCCATTTCTTCATCTAATTCCATTTATTTCACACCACTGCAGTGTCTTTATTTTCCAAACCCGTCTTTGATGTGTTCACATGTTGATTTATTCTGTAAGCGAGTTATCATTTTGACATTTTATAGTTGCAAAACGTTTTAAGAATTTCAGCCCTGTATATTTTAAAAGCCTCGTTTTTGGCTTTTGAAATAAAATAATGTGACTGAAAATACTATGAAATTTGTGGAAAACCAACTCAATTGGTAATTTTATTTCATTTATTTATTTGTTTGTTTATTTATTTGTTTTTCTATGTATTTATTTTTGTTTTTTGCAGTCAAACATTGCTCAAAATGTGAAATCCAATACATGAAATAGAGCAACTTATTATAAAAATGAAAATATAATAGTGGTCAACTTTTTTATTTCCAAGCACAAGGGGTAGTAGGCTCATGTCAAAACAATAATATAACAACTGTATGTGGAGGTTTAGCATTCTGTGTGATATTAGCAATATTTGTAACTTGTGAATTTCACTAAATTTGATTAAAAATAATTGGTTGTACCAATTAATTTGGAACAATATTGTAATTATAATGGATAGGCAAGTGTTTACTGATACATAGTATATGAAAAGAGGGCTTTAGACAAATATCTGACCCTTCATGTGTGCTGAAGTTCTATATAAAGCATATCAATTTAACATTTTTCATACATAGACTGACTGAGCAGGTAGTTGCTAGTTAAGATGTAAAGTAGTAAAAGGTTAAAAAGAAAAAAAATTAAACCAAAATTTCAGACCATATTTATTTATTTATTTATTTTCCCTCCCAGGTGAAAAGCTGTCACTCTTAAAAATGAACAACTGCAAACACATAATGCAATAAAACTTGGTGACTGGCCCCAAAACATGGCACAGTAAACTATCTTTATGAACACTCTATAATCACATCCATGTTTTAAACATTTACTCACAGATCTGAGAAGCTGATTTCTCCCCGAAGAAGCGGGCCGTAAAATGATGCTATCTTTATGCTCAGAGTTATGATGGGTAAGAATGCTGAAATGCTTTCTTTGGGGACAGGCATCAACGCCATAGAGAGATGCTGAAGTGACTCTAGACTTCATATACTTTAAAGAAAATCCTCAAGATAACCTTAATTGGTTATTGTACTTGCTTTTGTCAAGCAAAATTATGTTAAGACTGTATTGCAAATATGCTTCTGAGCATACATAATGATAAAGGATGAATAACGCTCCATGTTTATCCTGAATGTAGAGCCAAGCAGGAGGACTCTCATGGGTTAAATGAGCCAGGCTGATTTATTTGCCTCAACTGACTTTAACTATATTGATTCCAGGTCACTTGACTGGCCAACTTCAGATCATGTTCAGGTGACTACATCACAGATGGGATAAAACGGAAGGTTCTAAGAAAGCAGCTTTCCCGTATGTAATGAGTTCCACACCAACGTGAAGCATTGCATTAATACTGACGCAGTATGGGCGACGGATGAAACTTTTTCTCACTGTTTTATCAGAGTATCAGAGTGGCTACGATTGTTCGTGCATGGGACAGCCTGAGTAAGTCTTCTCATGTTTCTTTGTCGCTGAGTTCTCAGGACGAGAAAACATAATTATGCCATAGTATCTGAAGTAAACCCAAATAGAGAGCAGCATTAGGTCCCAGCCGTCGACTTAATCAAACATATTAACACACTGCTGTTTTTCACATTTAAGTGGTTAAATCAATCAGAATAACTGGATATCATTTTGCTGTATTCAGCCATATACTAAAAACTACAGTCTAAGCAAACATATATGTGTGTTGGTAGGTTATTATTATAATTACTGAATAACAGCTATTGTTTTAATGACATTAAATCAGTAGGTTATTATTATTTTATTATTATTTTATTATTATTATTTTATTATTATTATTATTATTATTATTATTATTATTATTATTATTATTATTATTATTATTATTATTATTATTTTATTTAGTGTATAAAGCCATTGCCACCCACACAGAGGAACATTAATCCAATTTTCAGCCAGATTTTTTTAAGAATAAAAGAAAACAGTTCCCGGATTGTGTCGTTGTATCAACACTGCATCCTAGAGGATAAATGCGGAACTTCTCTGGATACGTTGTTAAAAATGATGGTTGAAACAGAAATATCTTTAAATGCAGGTCACCTGCATTTGTGAACACCAAATATTTAATTGTCCTATTTTTTTTGTCCAATGCAAGTGTCCCATGTAGTCCACAATCAACATTTAAATCATACAAATTCTTTATGATTATGTTTTTCTTTGTTTTTTTTTTTCTTCAATTATTTTATATTGCCTATAAAAAATCCCTATCCAGTTTTGAATAACCACTGGGTTGGAGTCAAGTAGTGTTGTATTTATTTTTAGTTATGTTTTAATCATTTATTCACTCAGCTAACAGAACAGGAACAAAATATGCTCCACGGCTCACATTATATCATTTATTGATGTTGGATTTAAATACAGTTCATTGTATATGACTGATGTTACGGTAACACATATACATATGCAATTTTCTGTGTAATTTAATTTCAGTGTTGAATTATTAAAGACCGTGACTACATATATCGCTTCAATTAAAGATGAACAAATCAGTATTTTAATTTTTTGTCTGCATTGATTCACAAGACAGATGGGGTAAAAACGTGTTTATGCAATTTATAAGCGTCTGGAATATTTAAGGTGAATTTAAAAAAAAAGTGCTGGATCGATGTCATCCTGGGGTTTTAACAGCTTATGGTGGAGTCGTGCAGGCTGTCGGCATTGGCAGCCTGGTGAAGAATGAGGAAATAAAAATGGCCCACTCCCCTTAAAAGTTGGTGTGTGATCCCTGACCCTTTGCTGAGACTGAACTACAGACCCATCTAATCTAACAAGACCTTTGACACATGGATTAACCTTTCCTGCTCTGCTCCTTCGAGCTCTCCAAGGAAATATAAAGAACTCACATCAGCACAAACCTAAATTAACCGGTAACCCATAAAAGCAAGCATATTTTATTTTTTCTTTAAAAACATCCATACCACAGACAACACAGGTTTATGTTCAATTTTTAAAAAAAGAAAATACTGGTCCTGTAAATACTGACTAAATTAAGCTGTAATAGCGGTGGGCTTATCCCTGTCTATCCTGCACATTAACCACCCACTTCATCATTCTCAGCATATTGGATTAACACTGCGAAAAGTGAATTTAATCCCACAAGTTGGCTCAGTAAAGGTGAATTTAGAGTTTTGTCAGAATTTAGTTTCCATGTTTGTAGCATGAACATGCAGATACAGTAGGTCTGATTTGCCTAAAAGAGTTAAAGGACATGTCCAGACACTAATGAGCAATGCAAAGACATGCAATGCATCTACTGTCAATAATTGTGGGCTACTGTAATTTCTTAAACGCATAGTTTGAAGTGAGAAGGCGACACATTTTTATCAACATAATAAATCTAAGCTCTGCTGCTATCAAGCAAATTGCCGGTAAAAGGGGATTGAGCTGACGGTTATTATGAAATGAGCGCCTTAATGAAATGGCAGTCATCAATCACAGTTGACTTTATTATATTTATTTATTTCTTGAATGCTAACAGTATATTTAAGCGCTCCGCTAATTCATAGGAAACGTCCACTTAAATCTGCTTTTTCCCCAGAGACATACTGAGTGGTTTTTGGAATGTATTTAAATTCTTCTAAACAAAACCAGACTTCAATTTGGAGCTTTGCGTTGATTTACAGACTTTTTTGCAGGATGTTTCTCTATAGATTTTCTTTATTTTGTGTCTGAGATGCCAGATAAAAAACATTATGTGTCATCAGTCTATATAATGCTGTTCATTCAATTCAATTTAAGATATAACCATAATTGAGATTAAATACATAAATCATTGAATTAGTGCTAAACTGTGCCTGTGATTCTTTAGTATTCATTCTTAATTTCTCTTTACTATTTGGGTTTATTGTGACCTGATAAGTATAAAAACGGTGTAACATCTTTTGACATGATATTGACACAAGTGGTTTTTGAGGGAAAATGATGTACGCATATAAGGACAATTAGACTAAAGTTGTAATAGTAGAATGTTTAATTGTCCTCACGTGTGGACATTTTGGCCCATACTGAGCAGAATTAACTATTACATTATAGATGATCCAAAATGTGTTAATTAATTAATAATGAATGAATAACCAACATAGCACATATTTTGATACCAATGTCTATTATTATTATTATTATTGTTATTGTTATTATTATTATTATTATTACTATTATTATTTGTTGTTGTTGTTGTAGTTCTAAATGATAAAATAAGGATTATTTGTTGTATGTATAACCAAATATATTGGCATGTGTTTTAACATTGAACATCCAAATGATTGATGTGGCATATACCATTAAATTATTATTACACAGATTTGTTATTTTTGTTTTAAGTTTCCAATAGTTTCCTTTTTTCTAATACAAATTATTCTTCATTTTACTTAATGATAACATGTGTTTTAACAACATGTAAAACTGAATTTTAGTGCAGAACCTACATTTGCTCACCTAAAGAGTCAATTGAATATCAATTTTTGATTGAAAAAGACACCAGACTGTGTCAGGGCGAGTCAAGGAAAACTGATTTTTCTTCTTTTCCTTCTCTCTCCAAACAATGTCAACCATCAGAGAGCAACAGATGGAGATGCACAACAGGGTATAAGGACTAAGAGGATTCCTCTATGGTTGCCCGTCTCCCTGGACCTTTTTTTTTTTTTGGAGACAGACTCTTTCATCATGACCCAGCTCCGCTGGCTTACTGCATCTGATGTGGAGTTGTTGGTTAAGCCCTCTGAACTCAGAACCGCCTGTGCTGACCTGGCAAACAGAAGCTGCTGATCATGTCTGCTGTGAAAAGCATCAGAAGGAGTGGGTGAGATCCGACCGCCTCTGTATCTAAAGCGGTAAATGCACAGGTTTGCGGTTAACCTTCAAACAGTGGTGACTAATGTCGACTTCATACATGCACCTCAACTCCGGCTAATTTACCTGTTTCTGTTTTTTTCTAATGTGGAGTTAAAGAAGCTTGTCTTCATGCCATTCATTGCTCTTTCCAGTGAATGCAATTTCAGTCAGGAGAGACTAATAAGAATGAATTGGAAAGACCGATGAAGGATTGTAATAAGTTTATTGAAACTAATTTCATTCTGGCTTTTAGATGTGAGCAGGAAGGGGATCAGAGAGAGAAGTCATCTGATTCTGTAGATTTCCTCCAAAGTGCACGTGTGTTAAGATGAAAACCATTGCCTGATGAATTTAGGGACAAGGACTGCTGATGAGTGGACCGGCAGCTGCAGTTGTGGTGGTGAAGAGTTAGCGGTGGGCTGAGAAAACGTTGCAAAAATTATTATCAGAGAGAGGAGCAGTAATATTGTGGAAGATTGTAGCAATAGTGAAAGTGTTAATAATAAAACAGATGTTGCTGTATACATTTTTAAATCCTTTCTGTTTAGAATTACATAGTATCTTCCCTCAGAGAATATTACCTTGAATTGAGTTGCTCGTATCTTATTTTTATTGACTAGTACTAGTTTCTTTTCAAAAGTTTTATTCTCTCATACAGAGTTTTATCATGTTTATCTTCCATAAAGTGGTTCACGTGAATTGTAAAACATATCTAAAATATTATTTAATATTGTTTATGGCAGTGTCTTGTGATTTGTGGATTGTACAAACTAACCCTTATTTTTAAAGAGAAAAGTGAAATAACCAAACTTAATTTTAAGCAGAAGGCAACAACAACTGAAAAGAGGACCAACTAAATTGTACAGGCTTTGGGAATGAGGAGAGATTAAGCTGACGGAAACTACAATTTATACTGTCATTATTAAGAAGTGTCAGTATTTATCTTTGTTTTATAAATGAATAGAAACGAGACAGTTTGTCTGCAAGAATGGAGAAATGTGAGTTTAACAGAAAATACAAGGAGCACTGGTGAGGTGAATAAAAGTCCCCTCATGAAACAGATAGCAACATAGTGAAAAACATCCCGTTTGTGAAGGGGGCTTTTAAGGCAGACCTGTAGGCCACCTCATAACCCAGAAATGGAAGCACTGCTATTTTAACTAGAAGCTGCTATGCAGAATGTGTAAAGAAGGCTTTTTTATGGTAAAGAAAGCAAATACAAGATTTGACCCTTACAAGCATTACAGCATGTATGTGAGGTTCAAATAAGAGTTTACTGTCAAATCAGATACAGAGATACTTGAAGCATTCGACATAATCAAGCTCAGGGCCATCCAAAAGGAGGACATGTTGAGGCAACTCTCAACCTGTGCTGAATTTTACAAGGGGAAATACATGTATAAACAATTGTGTCATCAGCATATATGCCTATAAAAAGTATTCACCCTCCTTGGATATTTTTATTGTTATTATTTCTATGCATGACTCATAATTTTCTTTTTAAGTAATTTGTAGAAAATAAGCTATCTTGTCAGAGAAAATAGATTTTTAAAACAGAAACTGATTTTTTTTTTTTTATGTGTGAAATTTGTGTTGGCAAAAATATTCCACCTTTAAAGTGACCGACTTTATTGAACACAAGTCCAAAACAGAGATGGCCTCAATGCAGTTAATGTGTATGTACAACTGCATGAATAACTGCAACATAAGACAGCAGGACAATCGAAGCAGCTCACAAAGATCATTGGAAATACAAAAAATGGCTGCAAATAGATTTGAAACTCACTAGACATCTGGAGTTCAGTTAGATCAATCACTGAGAAAAGAGGAAGGAGATGCCGCCTGTTTTTTTCTGCCTGAAGTTTGCTGTGGCAAGAGGATGGGTCCTGGAAGGCTTGTTAAGGTAAGGAGCACACAAATGCAGAAAAATATCGATAATCTGACTCTGCATGAGAACTAGGACTTGCGGGAAAATCTATACTCCAGCAAGACAATAACCCTGAGCAGCAGGCACAAGCAGAAAAGGTTCAAAGACAAAGAGGTGAATGTGGAGCTGCAGTTGTTTTGCAGGGAGAAATGGAAAAAGACCACGATGTCCAGATGTGCCAGCCTGACTGAAACATGTCCACTCTCTCTGACTGCAGCCAGAGGAGATCTACTAAATATTGGCCTGAAGGAGGAGAAAATTAATACAAACATTTATGTTACTATATATTTTTGATTTAAACCAATTTTCACTTTGACAAGTATGTTTTCACACATTCCATCTCTAAAAGCAACAAAACATACTAGTAACCATTAAGAACCATCAAATGGGAGTGAATACTTTTATAGGCATTGCACATGGGAGTTACTAGGGCAAATACAATGCTGATGACATATATTAAATATTGTAGGAGCAAGTATGCTTCCTTGTGGTACACCATCAGATAGAGGCAGGGGATCTGAAAGAAATCCTTCCACATTCACTGAGTGTAAATGACAGAACAGTAACTGTCAGAAAGTCTAATGTCTTCCAGCCTGTCCACCAGTATTACACGGTACACAGATTCAGGAGCTTTTGCCAGATCAACAGATGCAGCTACACAGTAGTCTTTGTTATCAGTTGCACATATGATGTCAGGAGTGGTACTTGAGCTTCTTGTTGACCTGCTTCTCCAGAGGTTTGGAGAGACAGGGAAAAATGGAGATGGCTCTGCAACCACTGAGATCTGAGATATCAGACGCTTTGAGAAGAGCGTTGACAGCAACAGCTTTCCACTCTCCAAATAGACAAGGTTGGAAAGGCAATATTAAAGTCCAGAGGAAACATACTCAGTCTTGGAAAGAAATGTGAAAGAATAAATTCAGCAATTTTAATTCCTCTGAAAATCAATTTTCATTGCACAAAGCAGACTTGGTTCTTCACACATTGCACCTGCCATGTTTCATGTTTTCTCTGATAATTGTTTGATATTGTTTGACTGTAACTAGGAGCACTTGTCCAACCATATTTTCAAGTATGTATTTGTAGAAGAGCTGGCTTTTCAAGGCACAAACTATTTCCAAGAGATTTTGTACAAAGTGTAAAAAATGGTGCTTTTTCCTTGCTTGCAGCTCAGAGGGATAATACATCCTTATTGTATTTCCTTTGTATTCAACCTCAACCCTGGGAGGAAGGAGGGAGAGGACTTTGGAATCTCCAGAGGGATTCAATTATATGTTCTCTGGTGTATGCTGCAATTTAATGACTTTGCAACAGGATCGCTTTCAGCTTTCTGAGTGTTTTTTTTAGACTGTATCTCTGTGGAGTTAAGACATTTATATTTCTTAGGGGCTCTTTATTTGACCTCTTTATTTCTCATCCTGTGTTGATCCTCCTGAATTTACACACTGATGAGATGTGCTTCCCTGTTGTGTGTCAGCAGCTCATAAAGCATTAAAAATAAATGTCACAAAAGGCTAGTTTCCTTTTAAGGCCATATAAAGTATAGAGTGAGATAGCTAGATGTTTTTCGGATTGAAAGAAATGTGATTCTAACACACTAATGTATAACCTTGAACACACACTGGTGGCTAGAAAGCCTTTAGGTCAGGGTGGCTCTGGTTGGTTGTCCTCACTACTGGATAATGCTTATTCCCACACAGTGGACATTTAAAGATTCCATGGTATGACTTCAGCCACAAAGTTTCAGCATGAGCAAACGTGGTAGCATTCCAAGAGCTTGTGGCTTCTTCAGGCAAGTACAAATTTATCACCGCTGCCCAGGTTTTTCCTGGAGGCTTAAGGATCTTCAAATGACATCCGGATATGCCTAAACGATGACTTAGAGGAGAAAGCCGCTTGATGAATTTGATCATAAATTACTCAAAATGACCAGAAAAGAAATAAACAGACTCATGCTGACCATCAAGCATCAGGCATGCTTCTGTGAGTTTGCCATATGTGTGCTTAGAGTAGGGGGAGCCGTCTCTGTCATGGTTAATACACACAGTTTTCTCATTGCCCACTGCTACTGCTTGTAAAAATCAATTATTTATGTATATGTGCATGTGTCTGTGTATGTGTGTCTGTGCGTGCGTGTGTGCGTGTGTGAATGTGTGTATATGTACGTGCGTGTGTGTGGAACAGAGGGAACCGAAACTCCAGATTGAGGAAATAGAGCAGAAGAATACAGGGCTGACGTAAAGAAATCCCGGATAATTCTGCCTTAAGATGTGTGAGGGCTGCAAAGAGCAAGAGAGGAGCATCCAGAGGTCGTTCCCATGACAACCTTTGCCCGCAGAGCTGACCCTCCCACCCCACAGAACAAGCAGAGCACAGATTGTAGGTCACATATGGCACCAAAGATCCTCTCAGGTCTAATCTGGCTTGAACTGCGAGCTATAAATTATATTGGAAAGCTGGTTTACATTGTAGCTTATCTCTTCAGACAGCATGATGGCTGTTTATAGTCACTTCACGAACTGACCCATTAAAGACAGACAACAAAAGTATGTTTTGTCTCAGTAAAGAGCAACAGATCGGTATCATACTTATTAATAGATATATATGTATCAAGGATAAATTCTATCTGTATGATAAGCAGGAGTCAGTATACAGGATGTTTGACTTTGCAGTATGAAATAAAATGATTTACATTTATTTGTTGTCTTTCCTGGATTTAGATCAGAGATATTTTATAAAAGAACTTTTTCGAAATGTATCAGAACTCAGATCAGAGTTTTCATATTTAAATTAACACAAGTGAAATTCAACATTTTTAAATTCTATTTATCCGTTATATATTTGAGTTGTTTTGCATTGTTTTTTATAATATGCCTTATATCACAAAATGCATCCAAATCATTTTTCACAAGCTTCATTTTGGGGGATACTGTGTATAACATTGAATATTTTTGTAATCAATATTATATATAGTACAGGTATGTTCACACGCATGTGTCTAAAATATTGAAATATTTACACAACCTTTCTTGTGTTGGATTTATTTCAGAAAAATGTAGAGAATGAGAATGTATCAAATGTACAGTCTATAGAATTTTGGAGGAAATGCGTGTTTTTGTTAAATAAATTGAAATTTTGAGAGGTGCAATAAAATCTTAAGATAATTTGCTGCTCAGAATAGAAATTTAATACAAATTTTAAGTGACCGAGACAATTGTAACCATTATTTTGAGTAGAAATGGGAATGAAATATATAATTTTTTTTTTTTAATTCATATATATAATTCTGAGGGAAAGCATCCCAGTCAATCATTAATAGTTTTTCCCTTCTTTTGTCAGCTGGCGAGGTTAAACACGGCCTCATGCTGAGTTCAGGCTCCTCCTGTGATCCTGAGCTATCTCTCCTTGCACCATGGTTGGCAATTTCATGAGTGAACTGGTAATAATCACGGGTGACTGCTTCCTCACCTTTCTGCTGCGATCTATAAGCAAACGCACAGCTACATTTGGGAGACTTTCTGTTACCATATGGGAATGCTTGAGGTCTGAAGTAAGAGGAGATTACATCTGCTTCTCATATCACTGCTTTCACGTCAAAGGAGGGAACGCAGGTAGAATTAAGCACAATGGCTGTAATTATGTGAACATTTTTGGAAATGTGATTCAGTGTTTGGACACAGCAAGTTATTAACATACTGGAGAAGATAGGAATTTGAAAGAAAAGCATTTGCATGTGATATTAGAATAATCTAAAGTCTGGAGTGAAACATGACTTCATCCACATTTGTTCACTTGCCTCCAGGCAGAGATCTCTGTGATTTAAGTGTTTTAAATGAATTCACTAAGGACTCATGCGCACACGTTTGTGCACAGGCACACGTGTGAGCACCCTGGTCTGCTCAAACATTCACGCTGACCTTTATTTGCCATGCTGGTGCTCCTTTGCTCACCAGTGCTGCCGTCTGCCGATGCAGGAAGAACGCACACACCACCGCTCTGACTCACACTCCAATAAAACAAATGAACGCACTCACGTTTTCTGCCTCAATTGCCTTTCCACATTCTTTTATGCTCCAGTCACTTTCTTTTTGTAGATAATTCAAACAGATTTAAATACATATTAATTAAGCTCAACACTGATCTTTCAAATGTTGGATATCTTTATGTCTCTGTTTATTTAATTTATTTAATTTGCTCATAAAGGCAAGTTGGTTCTGCTCCAGTCAGTTACATGCATTTTAATAGGATTTTTATTTCACATTTAATTAGATTTTTTTTTTCTTTGTAACATTATTTAATATAATATTATATCATATAAAATCTAATCACTCACTGGGCTCTTTCTAAATAGATCTCTGCACAGATGTGCAAATACTTCAACCATTTAATATTATGCAGTAAGAATGCCATAAATGTTTATATTAAAAGTTGATGTGTGTGTGTGTGTGTGTGTGAATATAAAGTATATATATATTTTGGAAGTGGATATGTATGATGTCCATATTAACACATATATGGAAAATGATGTATAAAATTGAATATATCAAAAAACAAATCAATTATGAAGTAAAAAATAAAGAAAAATGAATGTGCCTGGATCTTCCTTCATGTTTGCTTTTTAAAAAAAAAAATCAAGAGTTTTTTTAAGAGTTTTTGGAAGCATCGCTGGATTGAAATGAAACTTTAATAAAGCTTAATAAAGCTCTCGCTAACAGAACCAGATAACAGAGATGCTTCTGCCAAAGTGCATCAGTCTAGACATTCTCATGTTGCCCTTCTGAACTCTGCAACTGTATCTTTAAAATGTCTTCAGGGTTCACTAAGCTTCATGGGACTTTCTGGAACAGTCAAGTGCTCACAACATGAGCCCTTTTCTGGTTACTGAATCATGAAATGTCCGACCTCTCAGACTAGTTGTTTTAACAATATTGTTCCGCCACCTTCTCCAAACAAACATGCAAGAAGAAAGCAGAAAAGATGCTGTGAATGCTGACACTAATGCAAACTGAGATGGCCTTAATGCTCTTGTTCCAAATTGGAGAAACTGACCTTCTTCAGAGACGTGACACAAGCATATACCAGGAGATGTTTCATGGGCTTTGAGGCTTTGGAGCAGGCTGCAGCAGACCCTTTAGGTCGGGCAAATATTTCATGAGTAATTTAATATCTGGCACATGAGTGTGTGCTCCACTCAGGATGTTGGCCCGAGTATAGACAGTGATGTGGAAAAAATTGGGGGGGGGGTACCAATGAGTAGTTAATGCTTCACATCAGCTTCGCTCCAAGAGTACTGAAGGAATAACGCCGAAAAACCACATTCAAAGGAAAATATATCCCCTTGTAGGAAGAACATCAGCATCAACAAGGCGTTTTTTTAAACAGCAACCATTTTGATGAATGAGCTAGCATTCAGGTCAGTGGAGAAAACAGAATGGCCCGTTGTGTCCAGTGGAAAGACTTCACAAAACAGGATTAAATATGAATTGATGTCATTAATCACACTTGTAAATAGCTGCTGGTTGCTCTGAAATTATCTGATAATAAACTACATTATAACGTTATAAGTGTTTTTAAGAATCAGCCGTTACTTCAAACAGAATTGTTCATCTGACATGGAAATAACAGTAACCACAATATTTCTCTCCCTTTTCTGTTTACAGCGCAAGTGTCTCCTTACATTTAGCTATAGATAGTTGTAATTGTGGTAATTGTTGCCTAAAATAAATTGAAATCCCAACATTTTAGCTCTTTGCCTCTTTGTTGAGAATGTCTTATCTAAGTCTTGAAGGTGAAAATGTGCATCTTTCACAGCAGAATTTGCAGATACATTGGCATACTTTTATTTTTTGGTGATTGTCTATAATTAATTTTTAAATGTTACTAATACCTGCTTAAATGTAATTTAAGAGGTTTGCCATAAAGACCATATCATTTGAAAGAAGTCCTAATCTGTATCAAGCTACTCAGTTATCCACTCTGTTATGATTTTGTGGGTATATATTTTTTAAATATTTTTTATATATCATTTTTCTAGTATTGTAATGTTCTTAGCAGTTTTCTTAGTAGTTCAGCAGATGACAATTGTGTATAATACAATTTTTCTGCGGCATAATCCAAACATTGACAAACTACTGCCATTGACATAGCAGTCCATTTAATACCAGGATCTAAAACAAAATAATTAAAAAAAAATGCTTATTGTTATGTATTACCTTAGTTACTGATGTATGAACATGAAGATTAGCGTTTTTATCTTGTTCTTTATTTTAACTTTTACATGTTTTTTTAATGTGTCTGATGTTGCTTGCACAAGCTCTACTCTCCACAGCAGTGCACTGGGACCAGTGCTGAGACCTGGTGCTTGGCTGCCTGTTCAAAGAAAAATGGCATCAGATGGATTAAATGGAAAAGAAACGTTCCCACCGCGCCGACGGAGTCAAGTGACGAAATCCTGCAGCTCGATCTGTTAGTGCTGGCAAACAAGCACACACATGCACACAGTGGCACTCGTGCATTATTTAGGGTTGGACAGCTCCCAGGTAACATTGTGCTAAAAATTTGCTCGCCTTGTTCTAAACAGATGTGTCTGTGACTTCAAATGATCCATAGTAATGCCTGCCATTTGAGTTGGGATTTTACACATTTCTCTTAAATGTCACACACAGCATGTGTGGTTTGTCTAAAAGGTACCTTATAAATCTTACTACCACCTCATGTATTAAAGATTAGCTTTATCAGCTAATTAAAATTGATATATAATGTTTTTTAGTAACATTAAAAATCTGAATATATATTACAATAGCTTTAATTATCTTTGTGAGGATTCTTTGCTCAAGGGTTGGTGCCAAATATATAAGAATCCTAAGCTGGTGATAACTGTGACCTGTCTTTCAACTCTGGAGACACTGGAGGGTCTAGCCAGTGCTCCAGCTGGGGGGGGGTGAGGGTGGGGTAGCATCCCCTGAAATAAAAACAGTCAAAATCATCTCTGTCATCCTCCCTTTCCACCCCTTGAGACATTTTTATCAATTAATGGAAATATGACGACTATTTTAACATTGGAAATGTTTAGGGGGCTTTGCGCGTGTTGTGGAAAACACTGTGGGTGAAGAGGCAGGAAGCTGAATGCACCCGACATGTCTTATTCTTTTCCCACTTTCTCTCTTTAAATTAACAGCAGTAAGCAGCATAGCAGCCCAGGAATTGCTGGGATTTCAGCCTCACAGCCAAGCAACACGGTGGGACATGAGGGATTTTGACTTTAAGAGGGGAAAAAAATTAACGAGAGTCAAGAGTCAAAACTATCAGTCATTACTTTTTATAAGCCTACCATCATGTTACCAAAGGTGGAATCTGATATAGCAATAACAACACAGTTAATGTTGCGTTGATACCGTTAATTTGTCTGGTATTCTTCAGGCAACAAAAACAGGGGAAGCATTTTGACATTAAGTCATAGTTAAGTAGTAAAGATCCCTAACATTAATGTCATTAAATGTAAAAGAGTAGGAATCAGATACTGTCACCATAAGAGCATTATCAGAGCACACAGGCATTTGAATGAATATTATTAGTGTGTGCTGGTGTTTAAACACTCTTTCAAACCCTGGTGAGTGCTTTGGGAGTAAATCTACTAATAATCTGCATGTGGCCTCTGCTCTTTTCTCCATAGATGACGGCCAACACGGCACCACAGCACAACACGGCGCTGGTGGGACAAAGGGAGCTGGAGGGATTTTCTTTTTAGATTTTGTAAACTGTTTGGAGGATTCAGATGCTGATTTACAATGTTTTGTGAGTTTTTTTTCGAATTGTAATTGATGAATTACCAAAATTTCAAAGTACCATAAGGATAAAGCTGCACTTGAACCAGTGGGGAAGTGTGTCCTCTATATTTGGCCCTTCTCTGCAGGAGCAGTGAAAACCCAGCAATCCAGGGATTGACTCCAATTCCGAGGTCTAGGTTGTTTTTGGATAATGGAATATAATAATTATCTTTGTGCTTTAATAACATTAAAAGGTTATACAGTTTTCCCACCATGTGCACTGACATTAGCACTAAATAAAACAATAAAATCCCGCATCCCCCTGATCATTTTTTACGTCTCATCTAGTGGGTCTAGCTTTTTGTCGTACTGATATTTATCGGAGTCCAATAGAAAAGGGGGATTTTAGGAACACTAGAAGAACTGTAAAGACTCGGAAACATGGGAGAGCAATGAGCACCGGGAGGCACGGATGAGTTTGTGGTGTTCTTGCACCAGGAGTCAGGACCGGAGACAGAACCAGAGGCTTGGGTCTGTAACTGCAAGAGGCCCAGGGCTACCTGGACGGATGCTACAGTTCAAGAAGGACTAGGTTTCTAACTGACCCTGGGAAGATTGTCATGATTCCATAAGGTGAATCCCCACATGATGCACAGAATGAAAGACATTCATCAGTCATCCAAACCCTTAGGTTGAAAGGACAGAAATGAAGGTGCTGGAGAGCCAGAAGGGTCCAGCAAAGAGGGCACAGTGAACTACAGCTGACCTGTTGGGGGCCCATGACTGGCCACATCACATTGTCATCAGTTTAATAGTCATCACTAGAGGACTAGACTGAGACACAGGCTGATTTTAAGAACATGACTTATTTATTATTTATTAACAATAGCAGTAACAAACAACAGGAACAGGAAAGAGAAAGCAGGACATTTCAATGTTTTTTAGAGAATATTCAAATAATTTTCTGTTTCCTCTCCTCTCTGTTTTCTACCCGGATGGCCTTCGGCAGATGGGCGGCGCCATATGAGCTGGGTTCTGCTTGAGGTTTCTTCCTGTTACATCTGAGTTTTTCCTTGCCATCATTGCCCTCTGGCTTGCTCTGGAAATTTCAGGCCAGGTCTTATCAAGTGTCATGAAACAATTTGTATTGTTATTGGTGCTAGAAAATAAAATTGAATTGAACTGAATCAATTAATACTATAGAAATATGAGTATGTATGTAATTAAATTCAAATACTCACTAGATTAAACATGCAATGTGTCACAAATGTCATCTCTTGTGTCCTCAAGTGTGCCCTCATTTGACATTTCCCAACAAATAATGTCTTCTCCTTCCTCCAGCAGAGACTGTGAAGTTGCTGACATTAAAAAAATCAATTGCTGTCAACACATTGCCACTCCTGATCCTGCAAGGGACATGGACACATGTGACTGGGGTAAAGATGTGTGTTTAAGGAGTGGCTGAGTTGTAAGTCCCCGACCACGACAGATGTTGAGCCGAGCTCAGTGATTGGGGGTGACCTCAATGTGGGTCATTGTCTCAATTTACCACAATGGTGACTAAATATTTGGGGTTTTTTATAATTGGCAGAGAAAAAGTTCTTATTTATGCCTATAAAATTCAAAATTTGAGAACACACTTCTTCGATGGAAGTCTACTCATATGATTCAGGCACCCGGATGCCTCCATTGGGAGCCATATACACCTAATTAGGAACCCATCTACCCACTCAATAGAAGACCCAGAACTGGGATGGCATAAAGATTATTGGGGACACCTTAAATAAACTGTTTATTTTGCTGTCAGTGCAATTTAATTCTGTACATACACAAATAATTTAAATTTAAGTTCATACATTGCCATATTTTTTCCTTGATAAGTGAATACAAGGATGCTATTTGAAGATTTTTTAAAATATTTTTTTTTGTTTTTGAGTTTGGTGGGATATATTGGATATGGAGCACTGAACCCACCTCATTCTTCATGTTGCAGCAGTTGAAGGATGGCGTGAAAGGATGTTAGAATTGTCTCACACGGGTTATTCCGTGGAGCTCCACAGTTCTCGTATGAATTAGTTGTTTCCTCACATTCCCTGGATAAATAAGAAATACTTTTTAGTGGGATTTTAGATGCACTTGTGCTCCCCCAGCACTGACGTTCAACATAAGCCATGGCTGGCTGGATGAGCGGTGTTACACAGGGGTCACGAAGAGTTTGGTCCCCTGATCTCTCTGATGTTAGCTGAAGCATGTAAGCATAAATGTTCCAACCCTCCAGGCACTGCTGCCTGCTCAATCTGTGTCAAACTATGCAAACCCAATAATTCTCCTCTGCAGTAGCCACATCCATTGTTCACCTCTGCTGATAGAATCTGATCAACGGGCCACCCACTGTCATTAACTTATGTAAATTGAAATTGATAGATTCTACTCCGTCTAAACTGATAAAGATGCATATTCAGTGACCTTTTGGCTTACAGCACCATGCATTTTGATAATTATTATTCTTGTAATTACTACTACATGATTTTCTGCTCTATTAAAGGGTTGCTTTGCCTTCCAGTTTCAAAGGTTATACAGTATATATGTATATATATATATATGAAATGTTTGTCCGAATCCTGCTCTGTTGTCTCTCCTTTCTTGGTTATGGCTCCTTCAAGCAGGTTCTTCCACACCCACAGCCCATTCTGTGCCATCATCTTCACCTCCTACAAGTCATTAAAGGCTGTTAGAGGTCTAGCCAGCCACAGTTCATTTAGAATCCAGTTGCAGTGACCTCTCGGCTCATTCATATTTCTACTGCTTAGATCTCACTTGTGGAAGTTTCTTTTCAGCTACCGTCACTGTCCTTCTCCAGCACGCCGTTTACGTTTATAGATATATATAATATAGATATTTTCAAGAGTTATGGAAAGCAGCCTTTTTAAAAGGTGGATTACATTCCTATTTCAAATTGCAATTTTTATTTTTGTATCTAGTTCTACAAACATTTGGACAGGAGTGTATTGTGTGTGTATGTGTCTGTGTCAGAAAACATCATATTTCATGTAAAATCTTGATAAACCAGCACATACACACACACACACACACATTTATACTTCAATTGTTGGAAGACTTATAGGCATAATGCATTACTCAGCTAAATACTCTAATCCTTACCATCCCAACTAACCCTCAACCATAATGCTTACCCTAACCTCAACCTAAACCCAGTTCTGACCTCAACATTAACACCTTGTCTTGACCCTCAAACAGTCCAAAGTTGTCAGGGCCAGCCAAAATACCCTCGTGTCCCAATAGTTTTCACTTTGATAGTAAAATGCAGATTTTGGTACCCAGTATGTGGCAAGTACAAGCACACACGTGCGCCACAAACAAACTTTGCAAGTGACTCTAAGGGCCATTTGCCGACCTACATAGAGCCCTGCTGTCCTTATGTGCTTAATGGGACCATTGCGTCCAGATGCCCTTCTCCCAGCCCAGGAGTGAAAATGGGTCAGAGGTCAGGATAAAACCAGCAGCACAAGAGGGCTCGCTCAGCTTTCTGCACGGAGAGAAACAACACTTCGTGCCGTGTTTGCAGTTGGCCTGTCTGCCTGTGGCCACACGTCAGACAGCACAGATGCAACCCTTCCGATCTGGCAAACACCGGATTCCATACTGGGAATTTAAATAAAGGAATAACACAGCATACGAAATACATAAAATACTTTTAAAAGTATTGGCAAAAATCCACTTTTAACCTGAACACTCACTGTCAATTCAAACAATAAAAATAAATGTGAATATTTTAAATTTAAATATTAGTAAAGGGACATTTCAAATAACCTTCAGAACTAAATAGCAATATAAAAAGAAAACAGCAGTGAATTTATTGTAATAATAAAATAACATAACAATTATAAACATAATGTACATTCTTTGTTCTTTTACATTAATACAACATAATGTATGGCTTCGACTGGACAGTATTTGAATTCTTCGATTTATCTTTAACAACCATTGATGTAAATATACTGAAAGCCTTTTTTCCCCTTTCCTAAAGAGAGATTTGGCTTTCACTCAGACAGCACTGGCATCCTGTTTTTCCATTTGACGTCAGAATGAAAATGCATATTGATTAGCTCTGAACAGTGCAAACATAGCAGGGGAGACATGGCGACAAGACATTTTTACGCAGCAATTAATTTGAAGAATGTACAATTTCCTTTGTGTTGAGAGAAAAAAAAAAATTCTGCCCTGTTCTTTAGAGTTGAAGTTATTGACCTGTAGATTTGACTGTCAGATGAGTTCAGATTGATTCTCTGTTTTAGGACAATGGATCAGAGAATTGCCCAGCACTCCATCAATTACCAAATCTAACTGGACTACTACTGCCATCTAACGGAAAGAAATGATATGACATCCTCTACTGCCGAAGTTGCCTGAATACATAAATGCATAAAACATAAATATGAATAGCATGAATATGAATCTTCACAGTGTCCTATGAGTTAGTGTCCACTGAACCGACACTAACCCACCCAGACACACAAAACCGCTACAAAACCATTATGATGGTATTGAAAATCCAACTTTTAGTTTGTCTACACCAAAATGGACAAGAGACACTCGGTTTTCCCATGTTTCAAAAGTTTGTAAAAAAAAACCAAACAAACAATTAAACTCATGCAGAAAAAAAATCCACATTTGACAATTAATATAAGTTTGAATATCACCATGCATTAGCATAAAGCATACACTAAATAATAATTAATATTATGACGTAAACCAAATGAATGTATATAAGCTTGGGACCAGGGACAGAGGGCATTTTGAGTTACTCAGAGGTCAATTTAAAAGTAATCTGATGAAACGAAAGTGACAGAAATGTTCAAAGAGAACCCGCAGCTTTGCACATTTTCAAATAGATCAAACCACATCCATCTGACATTTGCTTTGAAGTTGTTCAAAGTTATCACAGGAAGCAGGGTCATTCATTAAAACTTCCCCAGCTTACAGATCTTTTCAAAATCTTTAGGGAACACGTTTAAATTAGTGTTTTCATTCCAATATTTTAAACGGTTCAGTTACTTCACACAGCAAAGTCATTTCATTAAATTACAATTCAATTACGCTTTAATATTTTGGACAACAAAGCTAATAAAACTGTACACATTATCCACTAGAGGACAACACACCCCACTTAAAGTAGGCAACAATCCCACCAAGCCAGGTTCCTCCCTACAAAATAGTAGTCTTCTTCCAACTGTTGTTTGGGGCTCAGGTTTCTGGAGAGCAGCTGGAGACAATCTTGAATGCAACTGATGCTGTATAAATCAAACTCAATTGACCTGAAAATACAAAGTACAATGTCTATAAACAAAGGAAGACAACTGCTTATTAGCAGGACCCTTTGATTAATTAGATTTAGGCAACATAAATTGTAGACTTATTCATTACATATCAGAATGGAGTTGGTAGACATCTTTATTATACAATATCTTTACACGTAGTACATATGGGTGCACTTTCAGTTATATCTGCTGGCCAAGCACAGCTGGAGCTATGAGGAAAAGTCTGAATGATATTACTTTAAATTACATTACGCGCACTGTTCCACACACAAACCTGTTTATGCACAAAGTGTATCAGTGTAATCTATTTACCAAAAACCTCCGAGCACAGCTAACGGAGCAGTCTGAATAATGAACATTTAATGTCTAAATGGTCTCATGATGAGACTCTATTATCTCATTCATGTTCATCATCTTTTTTCATATAAATGGAAATTGCAACTAACCCCAAAGGATTACTTGTTTGTCTGGAAGAAGGCTGCTGAACCAATCACGAATGATCCTCTCTCTCTCTCTCTCTCTCTCTCTCTCTCTCTCTCTCTCTCTCTCTCTCTCTCTCTCTCTCTCTCTGAGTGGAGCGTGGTGTGAGCTGGGAGAATTTTTTTCAACCTTCTGGTTGTTTTTCTTGCTGTGTTGTATGTTTAGTGTTTTGTCGGTATAGTTCAGTTAACTGTTGGTGTCTTGTGTCTTTTATTAGTTTTAGTTTTATCGGTGTTTTGGCGTGCAGCCAGCCAGCGTTTGTCTGGCTGGTTGGCGTCTGATGCCATGGTGCTTGGTGGTGGGAGCAGGGACCTCTCCCGGTTGTTGTGGAGACATGGCGTGAAGGTGGGGGCCAGGTCTCTGTACACCGTGGAAGAGGTGGCCCTGGCTGTGGGGGAGGTGGTCGGACACAGGTCCGTGAAGTCGGCCGCCCGGATGAACGGGGTGGTGGTGCTGTTCCTGGGGAAGGTGGAGCAGGTGAACTGGCTGGTGGAGACGGGGATCAGCATCGGTGGGAGGTTCGAGGCGGTGCTGCCTCTGAGCCAGCCCGCCACCAAGGTTACCCTGTCCAACGTGCCCCCCTTCATCAGTGATGAGTTCCTCTGTAAGGAGCTATCCAGACATGGCAAGATCGTTTCCCACGATCAAAAAAGTCATGACTGGATGTAAGTCTCCTCTACTAAAGCATGTAGTGTCTCATCGTCGGCAGGTCTACATGATCCTAAACAACCGCAATGAGGACCTGGACATGTGTTTAAAGGTCTGGGTGGAGGACTTTGATTATGTCCTGTTTGCCTCATCGGTGAACATGAAGTGATGTCGCAAAGCAGGACACTTCATAAAAATGTGCCCGAACGCAACCAAACCGGCTGCGTCGGGCTTGGAAGAGCGACCCGAGGCCGCTGAGGTGGAGCCCCACATGGCGGAGCCACTGCTGGGAGGGAACTAGTGTAAACTTGGTGGGAAATGCACCTTTTAAGTTTTTGTTTTGCTTTAGCTTCATCACTGTTTTTATCTCTGTTTGTTCCCCCACTTTTAATGAATAGTTTTAGGATTGGGAGTTTAAACATAAATGGAGACAGAGAGGAGAAAAAAGAGTTTTAGTGTGTGAAATGATGATTTTAAAGAAGATCAATGTCATGTTTTTACAAGAAACTCACAGTGATGTTTTAAACGAGGCTGATTGGTGCAGGAGATGGGAGGGGAGGGTCTTTTTCAGTCACGGCACAGCCCTCAGTGGGGATCCTCTTCTCCAATCCAGATTTTATCAGAATCAATATATAGATATATATCTATATATCTATCTCTCTCTCTCTAGATATATATATATATATATATATATGTCAAGCTGAAAATAAGTACTAGTTCTGCATGTGTATATATTTAATGTCCATCTTGAGCCAGTGGTCCTGGCAAGAGAGAGAATATATTGTAACGTCTGAGTACAGAGCGGTGGACAGAGACTCTTCGTCCCTCTGTCAGTCACTGGCTTACAAGTGGTGTCACTCAGAACTTGGGCCGGTGGTTGGCAGAGAGACTGGGGTGGGGCGGAGCCAGAGGGACGGAAGCAGGAAGCAAGCGAGTTGGATGGGGAAGAGCGGGAAAACGGGTATGCGTTGTTCGGGAGAGTTAGCCACGTTCGGAAAAAGAGCAACAAATAAAGTGTTCTGAAAAGACAAAGGCTCTGTCTGATCTTCCGTGGAGCGCTACAATATGTACAATGCAATTTATTTGGAAAACATGAAACAAATAAGAAAGGGGGGGAGGCAGCTTCAGTCTAACAGCAGAAGTCTTCATAAGTACTTGTAGGGGAATGTTCTGGGAGAAAGCTAAACTTACTGACCAGGTTTCACCCAAAATCTTAAGGTAGTGCAACATTTGCAGCCATTTGAAAAAAAAGTGGTGGTGGTATTCCAAGCTTGCCTGAAGGGGAGTTGGCACTGGTCAGTTAATTGTCCCAGAGAAGATGTGCAAGTTGGTGTGTTGAAGGCAGTGATGCATGTAAGTGCTGCTTTGAAATCTTTGTTCTCTCTCTGGGCTCCATGCAGTTGGACAAGGGATTGATCAATCTCTCTAGCTAAAGGGACCTGTTTGGAGATATAGAGATTTATGGCAAGTATGGTTATATTACCTTGAAGCCAGGAAGACCCATGGTGAAAGCAGGTGCTATATGGGACCAAGGGTGACTAGGTTCAATTAAATTCAATTGATGCCTTATTCAAGATATGCACTCAGTCAATACAGGAAATGGCTAAAGTAAATCAGCTGGAGAACAGTCAGTAGACTTTCCTTGGGCACACACCACAAGCTGTGACAAGCCTGAAGAGTCCACCTTCATTCCAGACAACCAAATATATATATATATGAGAACAGGAAAGAAGATGTTTGACAGGAAAACGTGTAATTCAGTCCCTGAAACAAACCAAGTCTGGGACAAACAGTTAAGGAGATTGTTATGTGGGGGTGTTAGGGTGCATTAGGCTTCGTTGACAACTAATTCAATGTTCCATCTTACTGGTACCGCCCTGCAGGCTTTTTGGAGAATTTATATCAGGCTTAATGTTCCTTGAATCGAATAAGTCCGAGTAAATCAATGATTTTGTGATCTGTCCAAAGAATAAATGTAGCTCTGCTTCTTCCAGTCCACCACTCTGCTTCAGAGCAAATTTTAAGGTCAAAACAGCAGCCTATGATTTACTACTAATAACTGCATTTGGCAGGGGTGAGTCCCCAAGAAACTGGATGAAGGTTTTGATCTGAACCTAATTTCTGTGACAGTAGATAACCAAAACCCATATCTGAAGCATCATGCTTTGTGCCTCCATTCCTGAAACAGGAACAGCATTGTCCAGAGTTGGAGTACAATAATTTTATTTATATTCTACTTATGTCTTTATTACAGCATGGCTATACATACTGTCAATATGTCACCTCCTTTATAAAGCAAAGGGCCACATCACGTGACTCATCTGGGTGGGCAAACATGTAGAGTATCCTGTACATTCACATATCATATCTTTATAAAAATATAAGAAAGAAGATGTTAGGTTCTGAACGAGGACCCAAATGCAGACACAGGGTAGCAAGTGAAGAAAGCAAGTTTATTCCTAAAGGTGCCCTAACACCAAGCGCCCTGGTAACTGAGGTAACAAAAATGGGCGAAACAACTATAGTGCCCCAGGTCCCGTTGCCCCAGGTTCAGTCCCACCAGGGTCCGAAATCTTCCCCAGGTTCCCCAGGTTCCGTAGTCCCCCCAGATTCCACAGGTGCTCTGGGGTCCGTAGTCCCCCCAGACTCCGCCTGCCGAGATTTTGGTCGTCCGCCAGAGGGGCCGAGGATGGCAGCGCCCGGTAGACAGGGGAGGATGCGGTCGCAAGGAGCGGTCGTGGGCTCCTGCCACGTCCTGGATGGAGACGACCTCTGGGCTTTCCACCGCAGCCACCCTGTCACGCCTGTTTGGGTGCCAGGAGGCGCCCGTTGAGGGGGGTAATGTCAGGGTCTGCCCTCCTCCTTCCCCATAGGGGGTGCCAAACCCTGACATGAGACCAGCGGGAGGTCACGCACCTGAGCTGGATCCCACGATTACCTCCCCTTCTTAGGGCCCGTGGCCGACAGCGGAAGCTGTCGGGTCGTTGAATTGTCATCACGGTGATCTTCGTCTTTGCCGTGCTGCCTCGTCTCACTGGTCTGTGTCCCGTGGGACTCCCGTCTGGAATCCTATGCCCGTGTATCCAGATTTCCCACTCATCCATTCCCTGGACACCCCGGTTTGCGGGGAGGTAGAATTTTTGTCTTTTGGACTTTTCCCCGTAGAGGTGATTTTTGTGTTGGCCCGAGAGCCCTTGTTCCCTCCTGTCGAGGAGCTTTTTGTGTTTCGTACCCTGGAAAATAAACCTGTGTTCTTCCCACATTACCCTGTACCTGCATTTGGGTCCACCGTCCCGAAAATCCTAACAGTCTGTTAATGCAGTGTTCTCCAGCCATTGCGAGCTTCTGAGCTTTTTAACAGTGGGGTGTTGAGTTTTAAAATGCCTGTGTAAATTGTTTGTGGAGCCAGAAATTATCTTCTGGCAAATATTGCACTTTGCCTTACTGTGTGCCTCAAGCAAAAAAGTGCATCCAATTGCTGCTTTTACTTTGGCTCATTTTACAGAATGACTGGATGGTACTCTTCTTTCAGGCTGCTTTTGACTGCACTGCTGACTGTGAGGCACTTGTTTTTTGTTTTTTTTTGTTTTTCACTGAGCCACTTACATGAAGGGAGCATGCATAACTCATTTGCATATGAAATAAGCACACCACCCCATGCTTTCTCAATCTGCCGATTTCAATTTCAGGGAGCATGCAAAACTCATGCAATATTGCATATATGGCATGAGTTGTTGCACTTACTTCATATGCAATGCATTATGATGTAATCATGAACTGCATATTTCATGTGAATTGCATATTTCAAATGCATTATGAAAGTGCTCCTCCCTATCCTCTCTCTTAGTGGAGGAGCAAGGAGGAGTTTGTTTGAGCATCTGTGTAAACCGTACGTGTGAACTCAAGGAAAGAGGAAAAAAATGGCTCCCAACCAAACAATTCAATTCCCTTCATTCATGTTAATGAGCCATTCAAAAGATTTGGTTCGTTCATGTAAGTCACAAACTCTATTGTACACCCGTTTAACAACTGCTCAGATGGCTCCTTTACAACTTCATCCATTTTTCACACTTTGATAACAGTTGGAAAACAAAAGAAATGCAATATGTTAACGCAGTTTGCGTGCACTAGAGGAATAAGCAGTATCCACACAGAATTTTCAGACTAACCGTGTACCTGACCAAAAAGCCTGCTACCTAACCCCCCCGCACAGTGTTCATGGGTGACGGGTGCAATTTGGACCCACAAGCAGCACTGTGGAACACTGGACCATGGTAATGACTTTTATTAGCCCATGGGCAAACAGGAAAAGTAGACAAAGAAAAATAGAAAACAGTCTGTTCTTCAGGCTCAGGGCCCACACAAAGTCTATGGGTTTCAGGCTAGGGGAGTGGGTCGAGCAGAGTCGGAATGCGGAACCAAGGTGGAGGGGGTGCAAATCCTCGGAACCGTGCAGTTCCAAGGATAGTGAGCCGGGGTAACAGAAAGGGGATTACAGGAGATGAGGCTGACAGTGTAGCGGAGCAGACTGGGGATGAGCAGCAGCGAAGTTGGGGGCGGGGAGAAGTCAAAACCAGGTGAGCAGACAGGAACCAGAAACGCTGAGGCAGAAGTTATAGTCAGGGGCAGAAAGCAGGTAGGTGGTCCAGGGAACAGGCGAGGCAGGCAGAACAAAGACCGGCAGGGTCGGTAACAAGTAATCCGGCAGGGAAATAACGCTGGAAAGTCTCGCATCAAAGCAGAAGAACAATCTGGTAAAGCCTGAGACTGCAGAGGAGGGTTATAAGCAGGGCGGATTGGGAATAAGCTGCAGCTGTGCTTGCAGCAGAGTGGCGTTGAGCCGACGGGGTGGGAGTGGCTGGCAGGTAGAGTGGAGCAGAGGCAGTGAGAGTGGAAGATTACTGGGGCAGAGGAGAGAACTGGGGAAAGGGGGCTGTGACGTCATGAGGCGTAGCAGCAGGTACTTATACACTAGAGCCTGCTGGCCCAAGAGGAGTGACAAGAAAACTGACATTTTCCCTAAATTAATTAAATCGAGAGCGCTGTCTTTGGCATTGGGAATATTGAAAAAGGAAGCTCTTAAATGCTGTACGACAACACTAATACCACCCCACTGATGAAACCCAAAGGGAGGATGCCGCTTAACCTACCAGAGAAAGCTCTGACAGGTAATGGACACACAAACAGATTAACAATCACCTTCTTTTGCTTCCCAACAAAACCCACAAATTAAGGAGAACAGCTTAACACTACAGGTTACCAAACACCCTAGCAAAACATATACATGCCAAACTTTGCAACTCCCATAGCTCAACAATAAAAGGTAACACAAGTCACAGCAAACAGAGGAAAACCTCACATTTGACATCACATATGCACAAAAGCTTTACCTGAACAAAGGAATTCACCATGTGCAGCCAATTATCCAGACTGACACACACACAGCTCCCTTGTGAACAATGCCCTCGACCAGACTAAATTTAGCCAAAATAAGCTAACAGATTTAAGTAAAACAAAAAAGAAAAGACAAGCCCCCATTTTCTTATGACAGGCTCTCAAGCTGCAACAAAGAGAGGGAGATGCGCACACACTGATTGAAGTTTAACAGAAATAATGTATTAAATTAAGCTTAGAAATGTAATGGGGTGTTAGTGCAGGTGTATGTGTATGGTGATCAATGTATAGTGTCTGTTGTGTGTGGGACAAAAGAAACGAACGAAGGCAAAATGGAAATCATGGCCTACTGTGGTGGAAAATCAGAGAGAGACTGGTGCACTTGTAGGTGGCTCTATTTATCCTCCAATCAAAGGCACCACTTAGACAATCAGACCCCAATTAGTCCTGCAACAGAGAGCCCAGCCAGTATACAGGGAATAACAGGGCCACAGGGCCGTAACAATATATATTATGTTTTAATTAGTCAGTTAACACAGTATAAATTCTGAGGGCCATGGATTTTTCTCACTGACACTTTGGTAAGTAAAGCCGTTCTAAGCTTAGCATGTGACGTGACAAAACAGTAACTTGGGTAAAACTTACAGATACTGTGCAACCAGCTGTGAGTGCCTAAAATACTGGGTTTCACTGATCAGACCAAGGGGTATTTTCTTTACAAGTTTAGTTCAGAGGACCATTTAACCTACATTGGGAAGTACCCCCCCACACACACAAACACACACACCCCGACACCACGTTGGTCAGTTGGAAGTTGGTCATGGAGCCTTTGATTTTAAGAAAAAACCCATGCATTACTGCAAAAAAGACATTCTTCACACGGGGTGCATTACATTCAGTGACGACTTCCTGTGTGAGACAGAAGTTGACCCATTCAGTCACATTACCATAGCCTCTGTCTCTACGAAAGTGTTTGTCACTAACTTCCTTCGTTGGAGTGGGTTTCTGCACATCCACATTGATGTCCAGCATGCACTGAACAACTGTGAGAACAGATTGAAAGAGGTACTTTGTAAAAGGGTTTGCTGTGATAGATGGAGTGGAGTATGTGTGGGAGATGTGTAACAGATGACTCCTTATGTGGAGCTGTATTGTACCTCTGAAGAGAGAATCCAGATGTTAAAGACTATATATGGTATGAGGATCTCTGTCCTGAGAGAGCACGAGTGGGAAAAAAAATCACATCCTGGGCTAAGAATTTCTCAGAATCCGCAATATCTCCAAACCTCTCTCCCCTTGACAGGTTCTTTTTGAGGCCTGGATGAGTGGCCTCAGGTTGAGGTACAGGGTGAGAGCAGATGATTGTTGTCACGCCCTGAACAAGGACCCAGGAGCAGCACAATTGGTGAATTAAACTCAGCTTTATTGAGCAAAGCAGTGCACAGGACGCTGGCGACCAAAGTGATCGCAAAAACCGTGGGGATGTGGGCTCGGTGTCAGTGGCGGAAGGCAGTTGAGTTTGCTGGCAGGCAGGAAGGATTGGTGAGTCATGAGCAGGCACGGTCAAGAACTGGCAGGCAGAAAGCAGAATCTCAAAGTCCTTGGCAGAAGACAGACAGGCTTACTGGGAATCAGACGAAGCAGGGGGGGTCAGGAACAGGGACAAGGTCAATCTGGCAGTGAGTGTGTGAGGGGCCGGGGCTTAAATAGTGGCTGTGATCAGCAAAATGGGAAAGAGGTGTGACTGATAGGGGTGAAGAGGTGGTCCATTAAAGTACCAACAGCCTGTGAAATGGCAGCTTGCCCCATTTATGTCTATGAAAGCCACACCTACTAGTGACCCATCCGCTCCTGGTTCCCATGGCACAGGTAGCCGGCATTCAGTGACACATCATAACACATGCATGTTTGTCAAACATGTTACTTCCCTTGATTCACTCAACATCTCTTGGTCTTGTCGGCACATGTGAGGCAGAAGGCATCGCTGGTGGATGAGTTTCATTCTCGCATCCACAGGGTTAACCAGGAGTCTTTCGCAAACCCAGATGTCTGCATGAATGGGACCCAGCAGGTGCACCAGCAGCAAAAGTTGGTTTCTCACATTTAAGCCTTCATTAGGTCCGCTCTTGGTTACTATAGAGCAGGGATCTCCAAATTATTCCACAAAGGGCCGTGTGGCTGCAGGTTTTTTGTTCCAACCAGTCAAGCACACCCAGTTTGACCAGTCAGCTGAAGAATCAGATGATTTGATTAAATGAGTCAAATCTGGTGTGCTGCTGCTGGTTTGGAACAAAAACTTGCAGCCACACGGCCCTTTGAAGAATAGTTTGGACATCCCTGCTCCAGAGTCTATAGCCCCAGGTGGGTCTTTGTAAAATAACCGTGGCACTGAACTAGCTTTTCAGGGTGAGAAAATTAGTCTTTCTCCGAGAATGACGTTGCATTGGCTGAAGATGGTGTCAATAGGGTAATTAAGGAGCATTTGGGGGAATGTTTGATCCATTGGCATTAATAATTTTAACCCAAAGGTGAAGGCATTGTTCAGATCCCGATACTTTTCATAGATAATCTTCGTAAGGGATGAAAATCTCTATGGGACTTCCATCTGTGATGGCTGACAGGGGCAGGACCTCCATATAGAGCACAGGTGTCAAACCGGTTCCACAAAGGGCCGTGTGGCTGCAGGTTTTTTTTCCAACCCAGCAGCAGCACACCAGACTGGACTCATTTAATCAACTCACCTGAATCTTCAGACAGCTGATTGGTCAAACTGGGTGTGCTTGACTGGTTGGAACAAAAACCTGCAGCCACACGGCCCTTTGTGGTACCGGTTTGACACCCCTGATATAGAGCTTTTCATCCATTGACATGTCTGTCATAGGAGGTGAGAACAGATCCGGCTCCCCCAGCATGCATTTGGGCGATTTTTCATCTAAAAGAGACAATTTTCCCTCTTTTCTTCTGCCACGGATAGATAGTAGGTGGGGTTAAAATACTACGTGATGATGTCCCCCTACCTTCCCTGTCCATTCACGTGCAAGTCATGGTTATTCGAGCTGCACTATTTAGTGTTTCCATATGTTGACCACCAGGTGGCGCCAGAGCTCCACAAATGCATCAAAGAACCGCTTGATTCTGGAGACAGACGAAGATCTAACGTGATCTTATAGGGGTCTTTAGCTAATAATTACAACTTGTTTGTCAATGTTGTCCTTTAGAACTGTGAATCAACAGCAGTCAGTACAGTTTATTATCTTGCAAAAACGTTTCCATTTCTTTTTATAAATGGACTGGTCATACTGGGAAAGAGAGGATAAAGTATGAAGGGATCATGTATTTACCATCTTATTCATCAGTTCCAGTAAATGATCAGATGAAGAACAGAAGATCTTGCAACTGTTGATTTGTAGCTGTCAATCAAACAAATCATCAGCTTCAAAACATAAAACTGATGAATGTGACGAACCTTTCACAGCTGTCATGGAGAAAAAACCTTCATCCACAAAGTGGTGGGCAAACCTCTTGTGGCAGGGCGTGGTCTGCCCTCCGCACTGGTGCCACCTGGAGGTACCACCTTAATTGGTGGGCGGGGCAGAAAAGGTCTACATAAGGCACTGCCTCCAGCTGGCTTTAGTTGTTTCCCCCTTCGACGACGGTACGGTGTGGTGCCGTGCACCGGCTTGGCTTCGTAGAGGTGGGCCGAGGTGACCACGGAGCCATTTCCTTTATTTTTAAACTTGTACAGTGTTTGTAAATTGTTTTATTAACTTTACCCTTACTCTTCCTAGACTTTGTTTCTTTTCGTTTCTTGTTTGATGTCATGTTTTTTTAAGACGATCTGGTCACAGTATTTGGTCACAGTGTGTGCGCTCGTCGCGTCGAATTGTTTACCACCGTAATTTTTAATTGTACCTCTTCTTTGTGGACAGGTGCTGTGGGCCACGGCGGGGACCCAACCCCTGGTGGAGGGCGGTTTCATCACAGCCCTAGTGTGTGATGTTTGCAGTGGCAAGGGTGTTTTTGGTTTGTTTATCTCTCCTCCAATTTAGTTTTACCTGCAGGTGGAGCCCCAGCCCGGTCCACCCCTTTTTGTTGATTGAACCTTGTACAGCAGGTTTAATCTTTGGTTAAGAAATGGATGTAATAATAAAATGGTAGAAACTAACCCTCAATCTGGTCTCTGCCTCTGTAGTAGAAGCTTATCTGCGTGATCCCATTGGCTAGGAGGGACATCAATATGTACAGGTGTGTGTATCCCAGCCTCGTCTTCGTTTAACTTTTATTCCCTATGGACCCCAGGAAAGTGATGGAGAGAAGTGAAAAAGAAGAATAGAAGAGAGCTTTTTGTCGATAAAAATTAAGCAAGAAATAATAGCAAAGTATGAAAAAGGAATAAGCTAATCTTTTTTAAACAGTCCTAGGATTCACCCTGATTAATCATTTGAGAGTGATCTCAATGGTGATTGATTCTTTGAGATATGTTGAAGAGTGTGTGGAAGCAGAAAAATGCGTTTGGTTGATCTCAACAAAGAATATGACTGTAATACATCAATGATCGGTGTTACCACAAGTGTTAACGTTCGTTGCTAGTGATGACGGCTATTGTAAGATTAGCCTGTAATAAAGTTCATTTTGTTCCTGGAGAAGCCTTGCACTGAATTTCTATATTTATTATGTGGTAATATTTATTATGCGCTAACTGTAACATGTATTTGTTACATGTTTTGATGCATTTTTATAATTTATTAAAAAATTATTTCCGAATTTTTGGTGGCTTGGAACAGATTAGGGCATTTACATGGAAAACGCGTCTCTACTTACGTAATTTTCAGGATATATATATATATATATATATATATATATATTAGTACAGTGCCTTAGGGAATAATTTAATTGCCAATTAGTGTTGACTTATTTATTGTACAAATGACGATAACATATGACATATCACCACTCTGCACTGCAGGTTTGCCAAAAGGTAAACTGTAGTAAAAAAAAACTCTTTGTGCAAATATAGGATCTTGTTTAGAACTAAAAGTGTTCATAAGCTAATCTTTTTTTAAACAGTCCTAGGATCCACCCCGATTAATCATTTGAGAGTGATCTCCTCTGTAGTTCCGCCTTGGAAGTTTTATCAGGGCTGAATGGGCGATGTTAGGATCTCATAGGGAGGGGCTGGTAGGGCAAGGTGCGCTTTCATGACCGCACCTGCGAGCTGCGGCTGCCTGGCTTCATATTTCACTGTCGATGGTTGCTACTGATCTCTGAGTTGTGTTACTTTGTGTTGTTTGCTAATTTCTTGCGAAAAAAACAATGGCGAATTTGGAGCCGCTGAAATCTGCCATGTCTTTCTTGGCTGTGGATGACACGTCTCTAGCTCTGCCTTCCGCGAATCAGTATCAATCAGGACAAAAGCGTGTCCTGGAACAAGTGCAAACCATGAGAATGCACAAATCCAGGCACTCCAGCAGCAGGAGTGGATCTTCTACTTTATCTCCAAAAAGTAAGACAAGAACTGTCGAATTTACTGTCATTGCAGTGTGACCCATGTTTTTTGTGGACGTTTTAATACTTATACTTATAAAACTTGAAATCTATCGTGTGTGTGTGTGTGTGTGTGTGTGTGTGTGTGTGTGTGTGTGTGTTTTATTTAACAGCTGATAGTCATTCTTAATTCTCCTCAGGCCCTTCATATGATTCAGTGTTCTTTGAATCTTCCACTCCACTGACGCACACATCCAATGGAACCATTTTTCGTAATATCAACTCAAAAACTGTGAGTTTTTGTTAGTTTGACCACATTGTCACTGTTGGGATTTATTTTAAATGTATGCATTTAAATGAAGTTTGAGTATTCCATGTTTATATTCAACCCTGTGTGACTTGTCCACCTCCTTTCTCTTACCTGCCTTTTTTATTGCCTCCATCAACCTCTGCCAACACCATCTATCCTGAATCCCTTTGTGCATGTGCAGCCATAGAGCTGTTTCTGTGTACTTATAAGGGAACAGTGTAATTATCAACAGACCTTTCCTTGTGTCAGCATCACATAATCATCCCTGCTTGTGTTATGCAAACACACTATGAACCCACTAAACTAGAGAGCTAACCATTAGTAGACTTACACTAGCAATCATCCATCTATATCTAACGTGACTGATCTACATTAGATTATTTTAAGCAACTTTTCATACATTTTAAACCTTGTTAATGTTATTATTTTAACTTTTGAATTATGCTCTTTTAAACTAGCGCCTAATTTTATGTCTTATTTCATCTTTAAATGTCAGAAAATAAGGTAAGGGTCAAAACAGGGTCTGGAAATCATATTGTATGGAAATCCATTTTTTAGTTTATTTCCTTTCCGTCGACTTCTCTGTGTTTACATGAGGACTTACCAGATGCTGCATTGCAAGAAGCTTAATCTCAGTTTTCCCAGCTATCTGTCTCTCAAAACAGAAGTGCATTTCACACACAATGTCAGCTATTCTGCTTTGCTTTATACAAAACAATAACACACTTTTGGAGGCTTTATATTTTTGTAAAGATGATCCACATGTGTTTTTTGGCTCTACAGCTCAGTCTTGACAAAAGCATGAATCATCAATGTGCCAGTAACATGAAGGGGCCAACAACGACGAGAAACACATCAGTGTCTACAGTCCTCTATCAGACAGGTTGTGTCCCTGTGGGCTCCAAGGTCCCTGGTCAGAAAAAAACGGGCCACAGTGAAGCTGATCTGGCCTGGCAGTGCTCCATGCAAAAGGTCTCTGCTCCTCCCCAGAGGCTCCACTCCACCAGGAGTACTCCCAAATCCACTAATCAATTCACAGTGAGTGCCACCCCCAAGTCCAAGGTTCAGCCTGGACACACTTTGAATGGCAAGACTCGGGCCAAAAAGGATGGACATTTTTTGTGTAGCCCAGTCTTTGTGTCTAAAACATCTCAAAAGCTAGCACACACTGACACTGAGCCCATTCAGAAGAGCAAAGGAGGTGCTTGGTAAGCAATGAAAATGAAATGCATTCATCCAGATTTCAAATGATATGATCAAAACACTGTAATCAGCTAATTGCAGAAACATTCCAGGTCAAAGGGGATCAGTGGAGCTGGTGATATCACCATGAAGGAGGCTGTGGAGCACCTTTCCCACTCAGACAAAGCCCAACAGTACCGTGGTGCCTCCTACATTCGGCACAGCACTTTACATGATGACAAGGCTAAAGAGCAGGTTTTGTTTTTAAATCATTTGTCCCATTTCTTTTGATTGGGAATTTAAAATGTAAAAATTTCCTGGTGATTTCCTGGTGAATAGTCAGGACTATTTTATTACAGTACAGTGCTGAGGAGAGAGGTCAGTGAAGCTGTTATCACTTGGCTTCAGAGTCCCTCAGGCATGGCATTCAGTAATCTGAATCCCGTGCGACTCCACTGCTCACAATAGAAACCATGGCAACCCCCATTTAGAAACACTGTGTGGATGTTTCAACCATAAATTAGTCCCTATGGTTGCAGTCACCTTTGCATTCTTCTACCTCATCAGAATTCAATGTCAAAAAGAAAGACTTTTTATAAAAAAAAAAAAGAAGTTTGAAGTCTGTTGCAGTTCTTTAAATGCCCTAGCAGACATATTTTGTGCATGAACTATGTGTCTTCAGTTATTGCCCTCTAATTGCTTAGGTGTTGAAGCTCAATGGGATCCTTCCCCTCGTGGCCTTGCTGCGAAGCCCCTCCATCGAAGTCAGCCAAATGGCGTCGGCTGCTCTCCGTAGCCTTTCCTTCAAGAGCAGCAACAACAAGGGGGAGATACATCGCTGTGGCGGCGTCACAGAGACTTTGACTCTGCTCAGAAACACAGACTCTCTGGAGATCCAGGAACAACTGACAGGTACAAATCTGATCTGGTGTTTCACATGTGAGTTTGCACGTGTTTATTCAAACAAGCAAGAGATAATCCTCCCCTGATCCTGTTGTCTGATGCCAGAAACAGATCTACAAACACTTCTCTTAATTTAGGCTGAGGATTTTGTGTAGGTAAAGTTTCACTTTTGTGGCTGGAGTTGTTCTTTCTTGGGATTAAATATTAAAATGTATAAAAAAAAGCTCAGCAAGATAAAAAAAAAAAAAAAAACTTTTTTACAAGTCACAGAATAAAATGTTTGACTGAATGAGTTGAGTAAATGTTTAATTTGAGTCTTAATTTTCTTGCCAGGGCTCCTTTGGAATTTGTCCTCCTTAGACACCCTAAAGGCAGACCTGCTGAAAACTGCTCTTCCTGTCTTAATGGAACGCATTATCCTGCCTTATACAAATGGTTGTGACCGGACTGAGACCGAAGCAGAGACCTTCTTTCATACCACAGGATGTCTGAGGTGAAAAAAAAATGAACAAAAGGAAAAATAAATGATCACCTGACCATCTTTTCCCCTAATTTAATAAGCATGATAAGGAAAATATAGGCATGCCAACCATCACCAGAAGATGAATGAAGACATTTTTATGTGTTCCTTTGGGTAAAGGAACACATATTTAACATATAAATACCGCTTGTGTTGCTTGTCTGAGCAACACAAGCGGTTTCTTAGGCTTTTTAATATGGCCCGGCTAACTTGTTCAAACAATATACTACAATGTACATTCATTTTTATCTTGATGTAGTCTGATATTAAGTCTTTTGGGACATCCCCTTGCTCCTCATGAACATGCAAAACCGAGGGCTATGGAATAGAAATGGTGTTTGTCCTTAGAATTGAAATGTGAAAACTTCAGTTACTATTGTGTACAGAATATATTCAGTCTATTTCAATATTTAATACATATTTAGTTATCAGCCCCATCCATCCACATTAACATGAGAATGGGCTGCAAGCAGATGTGTGGCTGGTGTGTGTAGGACTTCCTTGTTTCTTACCACTGATTCTTATTTATTCTAGAGCCAAGGGGAAATGAATGTCTTCTATCCAATTGCTGATTCAAATAATTGGTTTTCAACATGCTGTTAGTGTATCCTAAATAGCTTTGTAAACAGTCATGAAGATTTCATTATGATTCCTGACAGGAATTTAAGCAGTGCAAAACAAAGCTACAGACAGGCGTTGAGGAAATGTCCAGGTCTGATTGATTCTTTGGTGAGATATGTTGAAGAGTGTGTGGAAGCAGAAAAACCAGACCACAAGGTAAGCATATTTGTCATGCCTTTTAGTAATAATCCTGCTCTCTTTTTCACTCTCATTTAAAATGTGCTAGTGAAGAGCTGCAGTATATGATCATTTGCCTTTGGCTGTTGCTGTTTGCAGGGATAATTTACACTCGCATTGGTTATGGCAATAAATGAACACAATAAATGTAAACTGGTGTGACGAAATATTACAAAATGTCGAATATGTTCACTTTCATTGAGCAAAATCCCACAAATCACAAATCTTCTACATTTTTTACAATTCCTGATTGAAAGAAATACCTCTCTTACATAAATTATTTCTTCCTGTCATACTTCCAAAGTTGTCGGTTTTCCTTTATTAAGACTTCATATTGACTTATTATAAGTGTATTTCCAGAATATTTTTTCTATATTTATTATATTTTAAAAATCCCAATACACTGTCAGTAGGTGAGTATATTCATACTTTTTTTATATACATTTAATATTAACAAAAGGATGCAACAAAGTGATGCACACATAGTGTGATGCCTTTATTCTAATGGCTGTGATTGATTTTTATTTGTATAGTCTGTGAGAAACTGTGTGTGCATCTTGCACAACCTGACATTCCAGCTGGAGCAGGAGGCTCCCACCTTGTTCAGCAGGATCACATCTTTGGCCACACCAGTCACGAGGACAAACAGTCAGGGTGACGTTGGTCCCTTTGGCTGCTTCAGTCCTCAAGGAAAATCACCAGGACAGAAGGTGAAATAATGAGAAACCACTGGCAGATGTCCACCTTGTCTTGACCTTTTATTTTCCAACTTATGTACCACATTGTGACCTGCTCAACCCTGCATGACTTGTGTATTCAGACCAGTATTATTGCAGTTGCAATTATTGGAGTTGCAACTCCCAGTGAGCATGATTTATTCTTACTGAAGGTGTGATTTTTATCATGTATTTTCACAGGGTCAGACAAAAGTCAGTTTTTCAGATTTTACTGATGCACAAATGTGTAGCAATGTTTACAGAAGTTACTGAATGGAATTTATGATCTGTCTCCTGTTTTGTCCAGCAAAACTTTGACTTTCCAGTTGTTGAGGAAAGCCAACCCAGTGGTTCAGCTTGGCTCATCCACTCCAAAACACTGCGGAGTTACATGTCTTTACTCGACTCAAGCCAGCAGGAAGAAACACAGGAAGTCTGTTGTGGTGTTTTTCAAAACCTCACAACAAATGAAGGCATTGTAGGTTGTTTAAATGCTCTTTGACTGCTGTGTAGACCAGAAGCAAACATCTAATATACCTGTGGAGCTGTAGCACACCAAGTCTTGTGTTTTTGTCATGCACAGGTGTCAAATGTAATGAGCCAGATAATTGTGAAGAAGCTGAAGGGCCTTGAAGTCCTCAGTCCACTTTTGCAATCAAACAAAATAAACCTGCAGAGGAATGCAATGGCCCTGATAGGAAACTTGGCAAGGAACCCAAACCTGCACAATGCCATCAGTAAGAAAAGCATGTTCACTTCTCAAACATCCAGACTAGGTTATGCTTAATCAAAAAGAAAGGAAACAAGATGTTAATATCGACACTTGCATCATTTGAATACCAGTGAATTTATCCAGAATGTATCCACAATAATTTGAGTAACTAAAAGTAAAATAATAATATTGGTAGGAATAAAAAAGAAAATAAAGTAATAATTAAAGCCTCACTATCCATAATATTAGAAGTACAAATGCAGTTCATTGTTAAAATACTAATACTTTACACTCTGCATGAAATTTTCTGTTGATAATCTAAAATCATTGTTACCCCTGGAATCATTGTCATTATTACAAATAGGCATTTGAAGTATGTATGTGCTTGCTTGAGTTAAACAGCTGAAGGGTTCTATTCTCCTTTTGATTAAAGCCCATAAAGGACTTCCAGAGATACTGAGGATCCTCAGCGCAGGCACCGAGGAAGGAAACGAGTCTGATGACACTCTGGCCTTGGCTTGCCAGGCAGCCAATCGTGTGATCGTGGGGGAGCCTGAGATGAGCAAAGGGCTGTTAAATAAAAGCATGATCAACTCACTAAATGAACTCAGCCAAAATGTGTAAGATTACACTCATTAAGAATACCATACCATATACATATACACACACATATATAATATTGTACACTCTACAGGATAACAGATTATGTTGTTGAAATCTAATTACATATATACATATGTATATGTACACATATGTGTGTGTGTCTATATGTAAATGTACAGTATATATATATATATATATAGGTATTTTTTTCATTGCATTTAAAATAGTTTTGTCTCTTTTCAGATATTTCCCCAAATCCAAAAAAGCCGCAGCCCTGCTTCTTTACAGCCTGTGGTCCGTCAAAGAATTACAAAGCTTTCTAAAAAAAGTAAGTGAAAATTTATCTAACTACAATTATACATACGACAATACTTCTCTGAGCTCATTATAATACTGTATAAAACTGACATGTTGAAAGTGTAGATATTACATATTTTTTGCTTCATCCTGCCACTTGCACGATGCAAATCACTGGGTGTTGGTGATTAATTGGTGTCTTGTTCTGCAGCAAGGGATGACCAAGTCTTCTTTTATGAATGACATCACCATGGAGGCAAACAAGTCCATACAAGTCCTTGCCTAATTGTGGAATGATTTGTACAAGTCGTTACCTAATTGTGCAGCTTTAATGAGGTTCACCTTATTGCCATTGACTGAACACCTTCACAGGATAAAAGATACCCTACTGATTTTTTTTTTTTTTTCACTGTACCAGCAATAACCCTGAAGTTGATGTCCCACTGCTTTTTTGTTTGTTGGCAATAATGACTAGTTACTATTAATTTTAACTGGACTTGTAATTTGTAATATGGTGCATTTAAGAGCCTTTATGTTTAGGTAGGATAAGCATTAATATTTTATTTTCACTGAAAATTCTTTTGGTATCATGAATAATGATTTACTTCAATACATAATCTTTTTTTAATTACACATTACAAAATTACACAAAAATAATCTCATGAAAATGTATGTTTTGTGTTCAGTTTTGCGTTCAGCTTTCTGAGAGTCTTAAGCCTTGATGTGCATTTACATTTTGTATTGGCTGCTTCAGTTTACAATGAAGCAGCCAATTTTGTGTAATAAAAGCAGCTATTGTTGAGGTTGAAATAAAAAAAAGGTTGTGTCTACTCTGGCATGAATAAATAATTGTTGAAACCTTGATATTACTGGTTACAACCCTTGGTATTTATTTTCTTTCAAAACTCTTTCTACCAATTACAATTGTAAAGTTTTCAATTTCCTAAATACAACAGCCTTAAAATCCTTGTTTTAGAAGCAATTCTAATATATTTTGGCCATTTGGGATGCCATTTATATATGAGGACAACTTAACAAATTAGAAATCATGAATGTGTCCCAGGGTTATAATGAAAATAAATCGAATAAAATATACAGAGCATATCTTCTTAGTTCCAGATATAAGAATGTTGACTACACTTTGAAGTACATCACCCAAAAATTATTGAAATTTCTATGACTGGCCTGCATCCCAAACTATAATGTACAAACATGAGAAGACTCAAATGAAAGAAGCTGAGATTTCTGATTTATTTTTTGTTCGAATCCCGGTTGGGATGGAGGCTGGGGACTTTCTGTGTGGAGTTTGCATGTTCTCCCTGTGCCTGCGTGGGTTCTCTCCGGGTACTCCGGCTTCCTCCCACAGTCCAAAGACATGCATCATTGGGGTTAGGCTGATTGAAAACTCAAAGAATGACAGGTCCTCACATAATGATTAAACAGGTTTATGTAATCTCTTGGGTACTAGGAAGTTATAACTGTTAAGCCTGACCTAAAAAGCTGTCTGTATTGCTACAAGACATAGACTTCATTCAAAAATTATCCTCTCTTCAGACAAATTACTTTTAAACTATACAATTTCCAAAACCAATACACATTTATTCTGACAGCAGATGTTACTTCCTCAGTCCACACTCGCTTCTATGGCTCTTTGTACTGAAAAAAAAATAAATTAAGATAACTCCTGATGTATATTACAGATAGTCATTTGCACATTGCAACATAATCCAGTTTATGCAATGTATAATAATCCTGGTGTATATTGCTCTATAGAACAAGCATTTCCTCCTTTACTTCCAGGAATTTCAATTCTGATGAAAACAATTCACTGGCCTCATTAAAGTGAAGTGACTTTGACTGTTCATGACTCAACACAAACACCAATCCTCCTTCACCTAAAGCCTTCTGGGACGTTTAACTCCCTGCTCAGGAATGACTGGTCTACATGATATAATTTGTCATGGGGATTTGCTACTAAATATTTTGCAGCTAACTTTATTTCCTGTAGCAACTAAAGCCTGCCACTGAGACCACAAATAACACATTCATAAATATAACAGCCATGTAACTTGTACTCAAGTACAATTCTGATTCAATTATATTACCATATTTTCCACACTGTAAACCACTACTTTTTTCTCAAGCTTTGAACCCTGCGGTTCATACTCTGATGGGACTAATCTATAGATGATTCTGAGCTAATGAGAGCACTCTAGCCAGAAGTGCAAAAACGAGACAGACACAGAATTAGCCTCTTGTGAAAATATTTAACACTGCATGACCTTACCAGGATAGTTATGAGTATTACAGTGTTAGAATATGGTTTTCAAGCAATGTATTTGTTGGGTTATTTGAATGATGAAAGCAAAACATGTTTTTCTAGTAGGAATTTGCAGGTGAAGAAAGCAGAAAGTATGAAATATTGGATAAAGTGGAAAAAAGAGGAAGGAAATGTTGCAGTTTTAATTTTTCTTTAGTGTTAAACATTAAATTGTAAGACCACCTCTTCAAAAAGAGACAGAGAAAAAAAGATATTTGCAATGTGAAACCACTTACCTCGTATTTCTGCTTTGTGTACTTATACGGAAGTTCAAACTTCTCTGCTTCCAGTTGGCATATCCAGTCCCACAGCTCCTTAGCTTTTTCCCTGCATCAATCAAGTATGAATTAAACATTGCTCATATAATGCTCTGAATTTTGCTATGAATTTTTTCAGATTGAAATAACACTTGAACTTACAGTTATATTATAATTGCATTTAATGTTTTAACCCAGAACATGCAAGAGAGACTCACCCAAAAAGTGCAATGTGCGATGAGTGAAGTCAAAAGGTTTGTACAATATAGAGCTTTACTCTGGACAGTGTAAGATGATTGTTATTACCTAGTTTCAGCATCTCTGCTGTGGCAGGCATCTAGATGATCGTTTTTAACCTGAATGCATGCAATCATGAAGCAGTAGCTCAGATTTCACCAGAATATAAAAGCTTCTGGAATGAGCCTTGTGAAATCAAATCAGTTTCACTCCAACAGACATTTTGATTTTGTAAATAACTGCCAAAATTGATCTTTTGCAGGGTAATCCTATTCATAGACTTGGTTTTATAGATTTCAAAATTTTAGGTGACATTTGATAAAAATAAATGGCCACAAGTTGACCACGACATAATTAATGCATGGCAACAGTTGTACAAGGCCTTGGGGGAGGGGGTGGGATTCTTTGATTTAAAAACTTTAAAAACACCCCAACTGTACCTGGATTAACCTTCTGATCACACTTACATGCAAATCTGTTTTATCATCTGTCATCATTTTATCATCTGTCATTAAAACACACTTTATTATGAATTATAAATAAATGTTTTCTATTATAACATGATTATAACAGTGATAAGGGTGAATTCTGTTCCATTGAAATCAGGACTTCATCTGCAAAGGTTGAGTTCACACTGCTCTCTTGTGGCATAAAAACAAAACTGAAGAAAAGGATTTGAAATGTGATACTCTCTCCCTCTCTCTCCCTCTCTCTAAGTGTAGCATGTGGAGCTGAGCCTTTTCAACGTTTTGGCCTATGTTTTTCTGTTTATTGTTTGTTTGTTGGGTTGATTAGTTCTTGGTGGCGTTTTTTGTGTGGTTTGTTGAGAGTTTGAGGGGTCCTCATGTTTGCAGGTTCTCCCTGAGCCTGTGTGGGTTCTCTCCAGGTACTGTAGCTTCACCCACAGTCCAAAGACATGAACAACTGAGGATCAGGTTGGTTATTGATTCTAAATTGTCCGTAGATGTGAAGCGTGAGTGGTTGTTTGTGTGTGTTTGCACTGAGACTGACTGGGACCAGTTCAGGGTGGACCCAGTGGTAGCTGGGACAGGCTCCAGTCCCCCTGTGACCCTCTGTGGAGGACCGAGAAGTAGAAGATTGATGGAAATGTAATGTTTATGGTAACCATGGTTACAACGCATGCTTGGTGAAGTGCCAACAGGACATCAAAAGACATCAAAAATAATTGGACATTAAAGGAGCTCAAACAGCAGGAGACAAAAGTAGATCAAAGGGCAGTTAGTCAAAGGACAGTCAGTTAGTTACCTCCTACTGACTAGATTGTTTCTGATCAGAGATATACGACGGCAACAAGATCATCTGGATTTAGATTCATGACTTCATCATTTGCAAACACTATGGCAAGTCAGGAAGAAGTCAGTAAGGTAACTTGTTCAAGTCTGTTTTTTGATTGAATTTACTTTATTTTTTATTAGCTCCTTGTGACATTTTGAAAGTTAAATATCAATACATTTTTATGTCCTAACATGTATCAGTTCTCTTGTAGTAACCTGACTAAACTGTGTATTGACCACCTATTATTTATTCATTATTTTCAATATTTTAAACTATATTTCTTGTTGTTTTTCCAGTTGTTTGGCAGAGCATTGGCAGATGTGAGGAAGCAGGTGGCCCACGAGTTTGAAGACCAGTCGAAGCCCAGTACCACAGCTAAGGTCAAAGTGGAACCGAGCTGGTACGAGCAGCTGCAGCAGGAGGACGAGCAGAGTTGTGACAAAGTGTCCCGCCTACAAGAGAGCGCTCAAGAAAAGAAAAGCATGGAGTCTCTTGGGAACCAGCTCTGGGCTTTACAAGCGCAATTTGTGCAATCTGAGCAGGACTGCTGCAAGTTGAAGCTGCGACTACTTGAAGCTGATGAAGCCATTAAAAAGAGAGATACAGCATTGTTCTCCCTGAAGAGGTCTCTGCAGTGGAAAGAAAGGGAGCTGCAAGAGATCAAGGCCTCCCAGGACTCCAAGTGCTCCCGAGGGTGTCAGACCTCAGAGGAGGGCTGGGAGGACCGAAGCAGCCGGCTGAAAGAGCTCCTGACAGAGAAGGAGGAGCACATTCAAAAGGTGGAGAGAAAGGCCAGCCGGCGGACTGCTGCCCATATTGAGACTATCGCCCAGCTGAGCTGCACTGAAAAGGCTCTGGAAGAGGAGAAAGAAAAATGTGCAGTTCTGGAAGCAGAACTTTCAAAAGTCAAGAAGGACAAGCGGGAAGATGTGGCAGCAGGAGGTCCAAGAAAACCAGAAGAGCTTCAGGGAGGAGCTCTCCCAAAGTGTAAAGAACTCTGAGATGTTGCTCTCCACTATGTGTCATTGTTGGGAGGAAAAGCAGAAGGACCTGGCTGAAGGTCACTCAGAGATTGAGAAGATGCTCCAGAACAAGACTGACATGTGGGAGCAAGACGTGGGATCACATCATGAAGTGACCCAAAGCCTCAAGAACCAAGTAGCGCAGCTTCAGCAGTCCAGCAATAAGGAGAAGGAAAAGACAAAATTTTTCTTTCAGCTGGTTCTTCAAAAAGAAGGACCTTAAGAAGAAGAACCAGCAATCGGCCTGATTCCTATCCTCCTTTCCTCTCCTCTCCCTGACCTTTGACCTTTCCCTCCACCTTTATCATTAAATGTATTCAAATAGAACTGAATGTGTGTTGTTTTCTCTTGATTGTGACCATGTTAGAGTGAATGGATTCACACATGCAGACTATCTAAAATCACACTTAGTGGACTGACTCTTTGTGTGGGGATTGTCTTGACATGAAGTGTTTTGGTTCATCAAAAAAAAAAAGACTTCAACAGGAAAATTATATTTGTTACTCTCTCTCTGGAGGCTTCCAGCTGTTCAGTCCAGTTCCTGTCCTGTCTTCTTCCTCACACTCTCTCCATCTTCCTCTGATCAGCCAGACATTAGAGCAGGGCTCTTCACCTCGGTCCTACAAGGGCCACAAGCCCTCATAATGTTTTTGAGAGCTAGTACATCATCACATAGAAAAAAGATAAACCAGTGAGTGGAACATTTGAATCAGCACATAATCAAAGTCATTCATTTATTCCACCACTAAAGTGCTTTAACACTTTAATTACTCGTGTCATTATTGATAAAATAGAGAAAACACACAACAGATAAAATCACATTGTGAACACAATCGTCACTGAATTGGTGATCTCAGAATCAATTCTGTGATTTGCAGAAGATGAAATTTCCACATTAAAAGCACGACTCCTCCTCGTTAGAACTGCGTCCTCGTCCCTGTCCTTGTCCTCTTCCTCCTCCCCCCCTCCGGGGTATACAGTTTCTCCCAGTATGGCTCTTTGTCCTCCAGGAGGACATTTCCATTGATGGAGTAGCCGATGTGGGACCATTGGAGGACAGACCCGAACACTGGGCTGAAGAGGGAAGAACAAAGGCTGCTGTCACACTGTGAGCTGTCCCCCCCAGACGTGTCCTGTATCTACACCTCTGAACCCAGGTCCCGCCCAGACGGTGGGTCTCATGCATCTACACACCCAAAGACAGGAGCGCTCATGTAGGCCACAACTTCCTTGTTGGAGAGGGGATAATCCCACATCTGGACATCTGTCACCTGACCGTTGAAGTCCCAGAATACGATGTAGGGCTCCACCAACCAGCTACCCTGGAAGTAGAGAGGGAGAAGGTGAGAGGAAGCTCCCCCAAACAAATAAAAGCCTGCAGAACCTCACCTGATATGGCAGGATCCTGCGGATGCTGGCCTGCCCGCCACTGAACATCTGGGCCACATTCTTCCTGGAGTCAATGGTGAGGCAGATTCTGGTCCAGAAGGACGGTCGATAAGTCGGCCAGAACAGTAAATATGTGTTCAGCCTCACGCTGAACCAGCTGTTGGACAGTACGTATCGGTCTTTGTTCTCTGGTTTCAGATACAGCCAGTCACTTGTGTCCAAACGAAGCCTGAGAAAGTTGTATAGGGTGTTGATGTCTGTGGCGTAACTCAGGCACACGGACACACCTGCAGGGGTCAAAGTTCACAACAAGTTCAGGACGTTCACTCCCAGCACTCAAGCCCAACATTCCCGATTCAGCTGAAAAACGATGTCAGGAGTTCCTTCTGATAGTGGAGAAAAGCTTGTGGGGTCAGGGCGAGACGTACCTTTGGGGGTCTGTGTGGTGGTGTACGGACCGGTGGCGCTCTGGAGCACGCCGTCGGGACGACTGGGGGGGGAGAAGGATATGTCACCGCCGCCATTGGACAAGGTGACCATCTTCCCATTTAAATTGGCCCAATGGGGTTCTGGGAAAAGAAGAGAAGTGTTTTCCAGAAAGTTGTGTGTGTGTGTGTGTGTGTGTGTGTGTGTGAGAGAGTGTGTGTGTGTGTACCTGGGGTGGGGATCCTGGTCACTGGTGTTGTAGGACCCCCTGCTGTGGTCAGCTCACCCACTGATACTGTAGCCACCAACACGGAGAAGAGGAGCAGCGTCTCCATGTCGGTCTGAGGAGCCTCAGTCTGAGCAGCGACACACACTTCAGGTGTTGTTTTCAGTGTTGACACACTTTTACTTCCTCTATCGGTGTTGTTAAGTTCCCCAGTGGCAAGTTTCACTTTGTCTTTCGTGTTCCCTCAATAGTCCCCAGGGACGGACGGACGGACGGACAGATAGATAGATAGATAGATAGATAGATAGATAGATAGATAGATAGATAGATAGATAGATAGAAACTTTATTGTGTGTTTTAAGGAAAAAACAACAGAAATTTGTCTTTGACACATCTTAAAAATGAACAATTCAGAAATACCCTCCAACACACTCACACACAACAACAAGTAAAATGAGGTAGCAGATAAACAGGATGCAGATGCAGAAAACAGGCGCGTTTTCAGACCACACGTTTTCAGACCACAGACAACTCTGGTCCGAACACCCTCATTCTTTCTCAGCTCACCTCCAAAGAACCATAAACAAGAGTTTGAGCAGCAGTTGACAAAAGCATGAGGGATCAGCCTACTGCATCCTACTGATGTCCTCCATCTCTGCCCCCGTCTGGAGGTTCTGCAGACAGGCCTCTATGGTCCAAAGATCGTCTGAGATCGTCTGATCCCTGACATAGAAAGATCCTTCTGAGGGTTTTAGAGCAAGCAAGGCTTTTAAAATGGGTAGGTTTCTTTTAATCCGTTTAGACATTTTCAAATCACTTTTTATACTGGTAAACTACAGGCCACTGGTTAGGTAGTATCCCACTTCTCAGCCGGTAATGTTCTGGACAGTCAGGTCTTAGATCAACGATTAAATACAAATACGGCTCTTTTGTGGCATCGTTAAAACTCTGTAGAAAATATTCTCTCTGCCCCGGGAACATCTGCTGAGCTAAAATTCTTATCTGTAATTAATCAGGCGGAGATTTGAAGATGGACGATGTAATTTGTGTTCAAACTAATCGTCCGGCAGTGCTTCCCCTGCTGAAACAAGTTTTGAACTAGAAGAATGACCGATCATTTTCTATGGTGTCTATACAAAAGCCTTCATTAATTCATGATTCCATTCCATTCCATTCAGGTATCCATACAGTCATCAATCACTAACAGATTATGCTCGTTTGATGGAAAAATATTTATCTGTCAAAGAATCAGGAATTCCTTCGATAAATGTAATCTTTACATTTTTAGCCAATTCCTCATACATAGGCTGATAAGAGGAATACGGCCAGATGATTCGATCAGGGAGTCTAGACAAAGTATGTTCCATATTTTGAAGAAGCTGATTGACAATTGATTTACCGCTCCCACTTGCTCCTACAAGCAGGGCTGTAAATGGGAGTTGGAAGGGGGGTTCAAAATACACCTCTTCAGCCATGATCAGCGTTCAATCTTTGAGTAAACTGAACACTTAAGTAATGCTGTACGCTTATTTATCTGGGTAGATTACTAAAATGAAAAGAACAAGTAGAAGAAAAATAATTTATTGATATATAAAATACATGTGAATAAAACAGAATACACAATTCAGAGTAAAGTATAAAACACGATACAAAATATTGACAATCTGTTTATGTGAATAAAACAGAATATACAGTGCTCACTTTTCTCAAAGTTTTTTCTCAAAAGAACTTTATAGATGTAACCGGGCAATTGCCGGAGGTGGGGAACGCCCCTTATGGGCACCTGTACAACCGCTGCGCCAGTTGGCGCTAATATGGAAGCCTTTTTAAACCGGTGTCAGTTGGTGTTTGTCCCCGCGCAGGTGAACGTGTGGACCGTGGCCGTGCTTGCCCCTTGATGGTTGAGGTGCTGGGTGTCTGAAGGCTGGACGTGCAGGTGAGCAGTATTCGAAGTTGTGCATCGCCAGTAGACCCAGTAGTAAAATGGGGTTTCTTCTGCATGCAGCTTGCCTGGCGTTGCCTTTTTGTTGCCTCCCTGCCTTGCCTTCTTTTTTTTGTTTACCTTTTTGCTTTGCCCTTTGCTTGCCTCTTTCTTTTTGGTTTAGCTCGTTTGGCTTTGCCCCCCTGCCTGCTCCTCATTTCCGTCTGTTTTAGTGTAGGTCTGTGCGTACTGTCACTGTTTGTTGGCTCCATTTGGAGTTTTTTTAGAATTAACGTGTTGTGTGTGAGTGTGTCCCGCCTCCATCGTCACCTAGGCTTAAGGAGAGGGTGGGGAATAGCTGCAACAGGGCGCCGAGGGTCTGTTAAGCTTGTTTTGTCGTGTGTTATTTTGTTTGGGTGTGGTGTTTTGTGGAACTTTTCTTTGAGTTTGCAGAGCCCTGCTACTAACCCTTCCTTTTGCTTCGATTAACATCAATGTTGTTGTGACTGGTGGGCATGGCTCCCTGTTAAGTTCACTGCATGAGTTGTACATAGCCTTTTTTTGTAAATATATGGATGAATTGCTGAAGACCTTTTTTTAAAAAAGCATAAAATATTAAATAAACATTGTGGACAAATACTACTGCCTGTATTCATTTGTGCGAGGGACCTGCGCATGGGTGTTTCTTGGGAAACCCTGGCAGAGGAGTTTTGAAAAGTAAATTCTTTAGGTGAAAGTCCTAAGGTGGCGTTGTCGGTGCCTGAAATGAGTCCTCTGTCCCTGCTACTCGCAACACCGAATTAAACCAACCGCATTGTTGCCACACTTAGTAACAGGTTATGTACCCCGGTCCTACAAGGTGGCAGTGATTAAGCCGTTGCTTAAAAAACATCACTGGATCCTGATATGTTAGCAAATTATAGGCCGATATCCAACCTTCCTTTTATTTCTAAAATTCTTGATAAGGTGGTGGTGACTCAGTTACTGGAGCACCTGCAGAGGAACGGTCTGTTTGAGATGTTTCAGTCAGGCTTTAGAGCTCACCACAGCACAGAAACAGCACTTCTTAAAGTTACCAATGATCTTCTTATAGCTTCAGATCATGGACTGGTCTCTATGCTGGTTCTGCTGGACCTCAGTGCTGCTTTTGATACAGTTGATCACAGCATCCTGTTACAGAGACTGGAACACTTGGTTGGGATTAAAGGGACAGCACTAGACTGGTTTAGATCATATTTATTAGATCCATACCAGGTTGCTCATGTCCATGGTGTTCCCTCTTCATACAGTAGGGTTAGCCATGGAGTTCCACAAGGTTCTGTACTTGGACCAATCCTCTTCACCCTGTACATGCTTCCCTTAGGGAACATTATTTAGCAGCACGGAATACATTTTCATTGTTATGCTGATGACACTCAGCTTTATCTATGTATGAAACCAGAGGAGACAGGGAAGTTAGTGAAACTTCAGACCTGTCTTAAGGACATAAAGTCCTGGATGTCTTCAAATTTCCTCCCCCTGATATGGAACCAGCTCCCTGTCCAGGTATGGGAGGCTGACTCCATCTCTATTTTTAAAATGAGGCTTAAAACCTACCTCTTTGAAAAAGCTTATTGTTACTAACCTTGTAGTTCAGTTACTATCATAGACAGACAAATGATCATACTTAGGGGGTCGTCTAATCACTTAGAATTTAACTTAGAATTGCCTTTGTTCACCTGAGGAACATCACAAGGATCAGAAAGTTACTGACGCAGCATGATTCAGAAAAATTAGTCCATGTATTTGTTACCTCCAGGCTGGACAAGGCAGTGATGGTCCAGTTGAGTTTAGCAAATATTGTATTGTATAATGAATTCTAAGTGATCCTAAATTGTTGGTAAATGTATGTAAATGTAATGTTGTTTGTCGTGAGTGCGTGTGTCTCCTAAAGTAGCCGTGTTCATGAGCACATGTCTGCTAGAATACTGTTGACTGTCAGCAGTCACACATCCAGGGTTCATTTAAATACATGCAATTCGACGTGTGTCCACTAGAGGGGGTGCTTTGGAAAAGACAACGGTGTATACAGTGTTACAGGATTAAAAGAAAAATAAAGGTTTAATGTAGCATTGAGGGTTTATTTCTTTAATTATTTTGTAGAATTACACATTTTACAATAAAAAGTTCTGAATATTCAAGAGAATAAAAATGTAAAATTCCATGTTAAAACAAACAGCCATTCTATTAGAGTCTAATGGAATTAATTTGAAAAAAATCATATTATATTTTTCAATGAAGAAGGGTTCAGTGAATGCGTATATGAAACTGGTGGGGTTCAGTACCTCCAACAAGTTGAAGAACCATGGCTTTACACAAACATGGGGAGGACTAAATACCATGGAAGGTTTATTTCTACTCTCTGCTCTTCTTTTTGAAATTAAGTGGAAGAAAGCCAAGAGGAAGTAGAGAAGTGGTAATCATGGAGGAGTTTCTCCATCTCAATGACCTGAAGGTACAAACATAAAAGACCAAGTTCAGTGAAGAGGAGCTGAAGGCAGAACTGGACAGACTCCTGCTGAAGAAAAGGACAAAGCAGCAGATCATCCAGTGGATCCAGGTCAGTTCCTCTGCTGCTGCACATCTTCACACACACACACACACACTCACACACACACATGCACACACACACACACAAGATGGAAAGAGCCTTGAACCTATTTTTGATTGCAAAAGACGCTGTATAAATAAAGATTGATTGATTGAGGGGGAGATGGAGGCAGCAGCCTGAGGGACAGATGAGGGTTTTAACTGGTTTTATGTGAACAGAGCACTGTTTGTCTGGCTGGTTGGCATCTGATGCCATGGTGCTTGGTGGTGGGAGCGGGGACCTCTCCCGATTGTCGTGGAGACATGGCGTGAAGGTGGGGGCCAGGTCTCCACACACCGTGGAGGAGGTGGCCCTAGCCGTGGGGGAGGTGGTCGGACACAGGTCCGTGAAGTCGGCCGCCCGGATGAACGGGGCGGTGGTGCTGTTCCTGGAGAAGGTGGAGCAGGTGAACCGGCTGGTGGAGACGGGGATCAGTGTTGGTGGGAGGTTCGAGGTGGTGCTGCCGCTGACGCAGCCCTCCACCCGGGTCACCCTGTCCAACGTGCCCCCCTTCATCAGTGATGAGTTCCTGACCAGGGAACTCCCAAGGTTGGGAAAGATGGTGTCGCCCATCAGGAAGGTTCTGTGGGGGTGTAAGTCCCCCTGCTGAAGCACGTCGTGTCTCACAGGAGACAGGTCTTCATGATCCTGAACAACCGGGCGGAGGAGCTGAACTTGGGTTTCCACGTCAGAGCGGAGGACTTTGACTACATGCTGTACGCGTCCTCCTCCGTCATGAAGTGCTTCGGCTGTGGGGAGGAGGGACATTTAATTAAAGTCTGCCCCGGACCGGCCCGGGGCAAGCTCGGTTCCGGTCGGTCCCGGTGGGCGGGGCTCTGCCCAGGACCGTCCCGGGACCGGGGCAGAGCTTCGAGGGAGGTTCGAGGTGGTGCTGCCGCTGAGCCAGCCCTCCAGCAAGGTGACCCTGTCCAACGTGCCCCCGTTTATTATGGACGAGTTCTTGTGTCGGGAGTTGTCCAGACATGGCAAGATCGTTTCTCTGATAAAGGAAGTCATGTCTGGATGTAAGTCTCCCCTACTAAAGCATGTAGTGTCTCATCGTCGGCAGGTCTACATGATCTTAAACAACCGTGATGAAGACCTGTGAGCATAAGTTTGTTTCCTCCAATGGGCAGAAGGGTTGAATAACCTGCATCAAGAAGGCTTCAACCTCAGCCAAGAATGTGGTGAGTGGGTCACCAAATCCTACAGGCAGCAGCAGGATACTCGATGTTTGCGTTGTGTGAGGGTGGGCTCATGAGATACTGGGTTACAAATGAAGAAAATTGTGTCAAAGATGAAAATAAAATGACAGGAACAATCCTGATTTACTTTGTTGTGGAACAAGTGATTTCTGCAGGATGTTCTTTACTTGAGTAAGATTGTCCAATTTGGTCAGTAGAAGCTGCAAAAGAGATCTCATTAAAGAGTCTAAGCTCAATGTGCTAGGTTTAATCAAGAAGATGTTTCTGCCCAGTTTCGAGCTGGGGACCTTTCGCGTGTGAAGCGAACGTGATAACCACTACACTACAGAAACACACAGCACCTGAATAGAAGTCAGCACCTAGCTAATTCACAATATAGCTCAGATTGCAGGTGACTCCCCAGAATTGCTGCTGGCTCTGCAGACAGGAACTATTGCTGTGCTGGTACTACTTCTGCTGATCAGTAATCTCTACTTCAACACAAGTCATCTGACTATTGGTGTTGTGTAGTTACAGTGACACACACACACACAGTTGTGTCTTTTTCTGTCTTTGTGAGGACATTCATAGACATAATGAATTACCCAGCTCCTCACCCTAACCTGTGGAGTGTAGTGTAGATGACAGGGAGGCATGCTCCAAAGATGGCGTGTCTTCAGCTGGACCTTTCTTGATGTGGCAGCCAAAGGGAGAGGGAGGGGAAGGAAGTGCCGGATTGGACTCACCCGGTCTGAAGTCCCGAACTCAATTTAGAGGGTCAGAGAGGGGTAGGGAATTGCTGACAACGCCACCCCAGGAATTTCACCTGGAGAGTGAATTATTGAGCGCACAAGTTCGTGGCCAATGAAGGCTTGAGACGGGGTCCAGTATATACAAGAAAAATACTTTATTCAACAAGGAAAACAGTTCTTTCTTTTTAACGTCACAACAATAAAATGGAAGCTACGTAGCTCGACTTTGATAAGAATACCCCTCCCCCTAAAATAGCTAAAACTCCCGCACCCACGTGTAAACCACCCCAAATCAAACCTCCCAGACGGCAAATCCCACCCAACTAAAAACTAACCCTTTCTAAAATAACCCAATTGGACGGGCGGACAGAAACAGATCAGGCACCAAACGACATGCAAAATAAACCAAAGAAATAAACTGCACTCCGCACAGCGCATGCAAAAACTATACAACAGGCCAGTGCAGTAGCTAAAGCAAAATAAGCACATGAAACACACAGACAATTTGTTAATTACAAAGAAATCCACACAATGTTAGAAAAAGCACACCGACAACGGAAAGACGGCACAAATAAAAGAGAAAATAAGTATCAAAACAAAATAAATCTGTTGTCTGCCCCCACCCAAATCCCACAATAATTCCCCACACTCCCTCGGGTGCGATGCGTGTAGCGCCACCAGAAGGGTGGTGGGGGTACGATATTGCTTACGGCAACAACCAAACGAGGCAAAACAGCAGCGGACCAAACAACCGCGGCCCGTCTAGGTGTCGTTTACAGGACACCCGACTCTGGTGCTACAGGGGAGGAGGAGTTAATAACGCGGACGCAACAACCTCCATTGGTCGTGCTGCTACCTACCTGCGATGGGGCCTCGCGATGAGAGTCTCGGAGCAGGCGATGTAGCAGCGCTAGCGAGCCGGCCCCAGTGTATGGGGAAATCTTTCCCAGTGAGGGGAAGACGCGCTCTCAGTAGCCTGTAGGACGCGCCTGCTGTGAACCAAGCGGTGAGGCAACTGGTTGTAGTAGCCCGGCGCGAGTGACAGCGTCCGGAAGTTACGCGGTAGACAAGCTCTCACCGCCTTGACCAGGGAACGTGCCAATGGGGAACCGCTTCCTGCTGTGACAGACCGGATGTGGCAACCCGGCGAAGACAGAGCGCCCGGAAGTTACGCAGCAAGAGGACTCCCAGAGCGTTACCTGCGCTTTTATAAGCCGCGCCCTCATCAGGGACATCCGGAGCAAGCGGAGCCAATCAGAGTAGCCGAGGCTCAGCCTGCTACATTGAGTAATTGTGTTTTGTGACACGTGGTCAAAATAGTGTAAGAGCTCAAGGCACACAACTGACAATGTGTTTCACAGGTGAAGCCTGGACCTGGCAGCATCACGTTCTGGACTGACCCTCAATCAGAAAAACCTAATCCATTTTTCACATCTGGTGAATCACAGGCCAAAGAATGCCCTTGTTCCCTTATATACAGACAAGAGTGTTTTCACTAGATGTGGTTGTCAGTCTCGTTGTAGGCGTTTAGCTGAGTCTTGTCACTACCTCTGAGTAACTAAGACCTGGGTTTGTGGCAGGAACAATAACAGATGTTAACCAGATGCTTCTTTGTGTACATTCACATCTGGATGTACACTCAGAAACATATAGGTGGTTGGAGTTGGGGCGACTGCAAGCAATGAGAAATGAGCATTAGTGATCAAAAGCAAAGACACTCTCTGCATTGGCTGGGAATCGAACCCAGGTCTCCCACGTGGCAGGTGAGAATTCTACCACTGAAACACCAATGCGTACAAAGCATGATGTTTCTTCATTTTTTTTCCTCGACATCTATAAAGAGAAACTCTGTATTTCCATTCATCTTCTCCCGCTTATCCGGTTTCGGGTCGCGGGGGCAGCAGCCTCAGCAGGTAAACCCAGACTTCCCTCTCTCCAGCTACTTCGTCCAGCTGCTCCAGGGGGATCCCCAGGCGATCACAGGCCAGTCGAGAGACATTGTTTCTCCAGCGTGTCCTGGGTCTTCCCGGGGGCCTCCTGCCGGTGGGACGTGCCCTGAACACCTCACCAGGGAGGCGCCTGGGAGGCCTCTGAACTAGATGCCCGAGCCACCTCATCTGGCTCCTCTCAACGTGGAGGAGTAGCTCTACTCCGAGCTCCTCCCGGATGGCAGAGCTTCTCACCCTATCTGTAAGGGAGAGCCACTTGTACCCGCGATCTTGTTCTTTCATTCATGACCAAAAGCTCATGACAATAGGTGAGGGTAGGAACGAAGATCGAGCGGTAAATCGAGAGTTTCGCCTTTCGGCTCAGCTCTCTCTTCACCACGACGGACCAGTGGAGAGTCCACATTACTGCAGACGCCGCACCGATCTGCCTGTTGATCTCCCGCTCCATCCTTCCCTGAGGTACTTAAACTCTTCCACTTGGGGAAGGGTCCCCTCACCACCCCGGAGAAGAAACTCCACCTATTTCCAGTTGAGAACCATGGCCTCAGATTTGGAGGTGCTGATTCTCATCTCGGCCGCTTCACACTCAGCTTTGAACCAATCCAGCAAGAGCTGGAGGTCACAGACTGATGAAGCCAGCAGGACCACATCATCTGCAAAAAGCAGAGACCCGATCCTGAGGTCACCAAACAGGACCCCCTCAACACCATGGCTTCGCCTAGAAATTCTGTCCATAAAAGTTGTGAACAGAATTAGCTAGGTGCTGACTTCTGTTCAGGTGCTATGTGTTTCTGTAGTGTAGTGGTTATCACGTTCGCTTCACACGCGAAAGGTCCCCAGCTCGAAACTGGGCAGAAACATCTTCTTGATTAAACTTAGCACTCATAGTAGCGCACCACAAATGTTTGCTGCTGCCTGTAGGATTTGGTGACCCACTCGCCACATTCTTGGCTGACGCTGAAGCCTTCTTGATGCAGGTTATTCAACCCTTCTGCCCATTGGAGGAAACAAACTTATGCTCACACCATAATGGCAAATCCTGGACTTGTGCCACACTGTATGGGCTACAGGACTACTACCTGTGTGTACAGGACAATGGACACATATAAAGCATGGTTGGTGCCTGACTGGGACAGAGGTCTTTTGGTAGTGACCCGTAGGACACACCAACACACACAGACTCCCAGCCACTCCCAATGTGATCAGAAAAAGGACCAGATGATCTTGAGGAGAAAGAAAGCTCCACTAATTACGCACAAATTTGCTAAAGTTTCTTGGATGAGCACCCGAGCTTGTTTCAGGCTTCTTGAGGTGAGGTGAGGTCACCTTTGTAATCACGTCACCTGGAAAACAAAAAATAAAGACAGCATCCGCAACAAACTCAAACTTAGGTGCCTGTCCCAGCTCAAAGTTCTGTGTCCCAGCATTCCTCGTTAGTATGGTAGACAGTATCTCTACCTGTCACGCGGTAGACCAGGGTTCGATTCCCTTATGGGGAGTTTTCTTTCTCCTCATAATCATCTGCTCCTTTTTCAAATCCTACAGGCAGCTCGCTTTTTGCATCTAACACATCAACGGTCCCCAGATCAAAGGTTCCAATATGAAAGGTTCCAAAGGTGGGTGTACGCGTCCTGCCCATGTGATCATGTCAACACATTGCTTGTTACCGGCTCCCTGCCCCTCCACGCGCTCTCCGGACCAGGAGCCCATGCAGCTGGGCAGGGCTCGTCTCACCACTGTGGAGCACCACAAACGCCTCAACTCTAGTTCCTGTCTTTATTGTGGGCAGCCGGGCCACTACATCGCCTCTTGTCCCGTGCGGCCAAAAAGATTGAGCTCGTCAGCACATGCGGGAGTGCTAGCGAGCGCAGTTTCATCCTGCCCATCTTCGTCACCCGTTGTTCTGTCGGGGTCAATCTTATGGGGGAGGGAGGAGCTACCACTGGCTGACAAGATACACTAGGAGAAGTCACGCTCAGAGTTTTCAAAAAGTCTTTATTCAGAACTAAAAGGGCCTCCGAGGAGGGATGAAACAAAAAGACAACTAAAGTTATACAAAAAGAAGGCAAAGCCTAACCAAGTACACTCTCTAACGAGCGACGAACAGACGACAGCTACGAAAGCCTCAAACAACCTGGCAACGACGGACGAGCTGGTGATCATCACAAAGGATGTGACACACCAGCACAGGACCAAGCATGCAACAGCAAAGACATTAACAAGCTTTGAGGTTACATCCCTTCTCCTTTCTTCAGCCGATTATTGAACTCTTTTCATCAACATCAGTCATTACAGTATTCAGTGTATATGCTGATGATGCATTATTGGAATTCACTCCCAAAAGAGGAGCAGCAAAAATATTATGAAGAGGCTGGAAAGCAGAGGCTCCTCCACTCTCTGAGCCACCTGAGTGGTCCTGCAGAGATAATTATGTGTGCACATGACTCATGTTCAGATTCTTGTCACTCGCTGGAAGCACATTCTCTGGTTTCTTCTGTGGTTTGCTGGTCTTCATCCTCTGTGTTTGTCTGCAGCCCACCTACAAAGGAAGGAAGAGGGCCCCCACTAGCTCAGCATCAAAGGTTTCAGATGCAAGATCCAAACCTGAGGCAGATCATCACAGTCAAGGTTTCAGTCATTCCCAGACTGACCAGGACCTCATCTCATGGTTGGAGTGCTTCCTCAAAGGCTCCTCAGAACCCACCATTTCTGATGAAGACAGCAAGCTGACCAAGAAGGATGCTCTGTTTCTGCCTCTGGAGTCAGAGTCTGGACTGTTTTGGCCTGGTTTTATGGACTGTGTCCTCCCTTATCCTCAGGAGAACCCTCTGTTGGACTTTCTGTTCAATTATTGTGAAGACTTCAGTAAAATCATCACTAATACCAGAGCTAGAACCTTTTCATGTATGTGTGCATGTTAGAATAAAACCTGGAAAACCTCAATTTCTCATCTGGAAGTTTTAATTGATGAACCAAATTCAGTGTTGCTACAGGTTACACAAACACACATCAGCAAGCACCACACATCTGAAAAAATATATGCACCCTAAGCAAGAATCATACCCCTCGGAGGAGTGTTGTGGTGGATCCTTCGGTAACAGTGGTACCACTTTGCAAAATGGTAACAAGAGTCCAAGGTACTGGACATCACTGGACACATCTGGGATTTGACTCTGCACACTTAAAATCTAAGGTGACAGCTTTAAACAGAAAATTGAGAAAGTAAATGCGCAACCTGCCTTGTTAATACCTACATATGAAACACTTCCACATAGCGATTCACATTTTTGTACTACCACGGGCTTGTCTGGTATTTGAACCCGGGACCTCTTGCACCCAAAGCAAGAATCATTTGCTTTGAGAGCTTCTTCTGGAAGTCTTCCTGAGGAGTCTCTCCCTGGTCTTCTCTTCCAGCGGCTGCTTTTCTTCCTCCAGCTGCAGCTTCTGAGCCTCTTTCCTCTTGGAGAACTCCTCTTGTCTCCTCATGTCCTCAGACACTTGTCCTCCCAGGTGGTCTCCGCCCTCAGGACCCTGATGGCTGCCGTGGGCTCCTTGGAGCAGCTTCTTCTCCAACTCTTCAATCCTCTGGTTGGTCTGCTCAAGTTCAGCCTCGGTGCTGGCCATCAGGGTGAGGGTCTCCACTTGAGCTTCCGTTCTCTTCAGCCGCTTTTTATTTTCATGCTTTATTTTTTCCTCCTTTTCAGCCAGCAGGTTCTTCAGACGTGCCACTTCTTCCTGAAGCTCTGTCACAGAGCTCAGGGCTTCTTTGTGCTCCTCCTGTTGTTGCTTCATCTTCAGCTTCATCTCAATAACTTCAGTGTGTCTTGTTAGTGTCAAACTGTATTGTGTGTACTGTAGTAGCACTATTATTGGTTTTGGGACAACATATATAGCTTTAGGTCTTTATGTTGTCACCTTTGTTTTTGATTCAAAGGGCATGTCATTCAACATCTACATCAAAGCAAAGGGCGTGTCATTTGTCAAGGTGGTCCAAGGTCACCTGACGTTGCCCCGGTGAAAACACACATTTATAAATGTGCACACTTACAATAAAGAGTTGTCACAAGTGCATCATCTCTCCGTGATCTCCTTTACTTTCATATATTATTCAAAAATAAAGGTGTCTGCAGTTCTGGAAGAAAACACGGTTGCCAGTTTTAACTTGTGTTCTTTATTTTTGTTCTTTATTATATACAGACAAGAGTGTTTTCACTAGATGTGGTTGTCAGTCTCGTTGTAGGCGTTGAGCTGAGTCTTGTCACTACCTCTGAGTAACTAAGACCTGGGTTTGTGGCAGGAACAATAACAGATGTTAACCAGATGTTTCTTTGTGTACATTCACATCTGGATGTACACTCAGAAACATATAGGTGGTTGGAGACGGGGCGACTGTAAGCAATGAGAAATAAGCATTAGTGATGTGACGGCTCTATCAGGCCTCACTGTTGTTGACTGACCTGCAGGGGGAGTGCCAAGCGTTTCCAGTCGACCCAGCACATTCACCTGTGGCCTATCTGCTAAGATTTGGTTGCCTAATGGGTTCAGGTATAAAGGCCTGTCTGGGGAGTGTCACAGGGCCCTCTCTTCTGATCTGGAGTGCTGTAGTGGAATTATCCAGCCGAACACTGAGCTTGCCACGTTCCGAGCCTGATGACCGCAGGCCCCCACAACTGCTTGGACTCTTCCTTTTTTTTTGCTGGGTTCGTAATAAACATTACCGTGGTTAGCAATCCTCATCTTTGGTCTCCCCATTTTTGTGTCACCGCTACCTTGGGCCAGGTAGATGTGACAGTGATCAAAAGCAAAGACACTCTCTGCATTGGCTGGGAAACGAACCCAGGTCTCCCGCGCAAGCGTCGAGAGTTTTTTAGCTAAACGGCCCTAAACCGTTTCCCATTCATTTTCAATGGTAGTGCCTATGGTAGGGCGCTGTTTTGCCGTTTACACGAGGGGCGGGTGCCATGAATGCATGTTGCACGACTGTACAGTTATGAAATGTAATGCTGCACTACTATGCAGAGTTCTGAAACGTAATGTTGAATTCCTGTAAATAGTTCTGAAATATAATGTTGAATTCCTGTAAATAGTTCTGAAATGTAATGTTGAACTCCTGTAAATAGTTCTGAAACATAATGTTGAATTCCTGTAAATAGTTCTGAAATGTAATGTTGAATTCCTGTAAATAGTTCTGAAATTTAATGTTGAACTCCTGTACATACTTTTGAAATGTAATGATTCACTCACAGTTTGAGATTTAATGTTGCAGTCCTGTACATACTGTTAATTTAGATTTAATTAGAGATTTAATATTGCACTGAATTTTAATGTTGGACTACTCTACATACTTTTGAAATTTAATGTTGTGCTGCTGTACATAGTTTTAGATTTAATGTTGCACTGCAGTACATCGTTTTGATTTAATGTTGCACTATAGATTGAGATTTCATGTTGCACTACTGTACAACATGCACTATTGTTCATAGTGTGAGATTTAATGTTCCACTCATGCACACACTTTGAGTTTTAATGTTGCACTACTCTACATAGTTTTATATTTTATGTTAATGCCTACAAAGCAGCATGTTTCTTAATTTTTTTTCTATAAAGAGAAACTCTGTATTTCCATCCATCTTCTCCCACTTATCCGGGGTCGGGTCGCGGGGGCAGCAGCCTCAGCAGGGAAACCCAGACTTCTCTTTCTCCAGCTACTTCGTCCAGCTCCTCCAGGGGGATCCCCAGGCGTTCCCAGGCACGCCGAGAGACATAGTCTCTCCAGGGTGTCCTGGGTCTTCCCGGGGGCCTCCTACTGGTGGGACATGTCCAGAACACCTCTAAAGGGAGGTGTCCAGAAGGCATCCTTACCAGACGCTCGAGCCACCCCAACTGACTCCTCTCGATGTGGAGAAGCAGCGGTTCTACTCCGAGCTCCTCCCAGAAAGTCCGAGCTTCTCACGCTGTCTCTAAGGTGCTTACCAAGTTCGGCCGCGAGCTCAAGGCACACAACTGACAATGTGTTTCACAGGCTGCTTGTATCCTCGATCTCGTTCTTTTGGTCATCATCCCATGTTGATGGCCATCGGTGAGGGTTGGGACGTAGATCGACCAGTAAATTCAGAGCTTCACCTTTCGGCTCAGCTCCTTCTTCACTGTGACCGTTTGGTTAAGCATCAGCATCACTGATGCTGAAGCTTCTCTGATCCGCCTGTCGATCTCCTGCTCCATCCTACCCCCACTCGTGAACAAGATCCCAGAACAAACCCTATGGCCCCCTCTCTTGAAAACAGGGACCACAACCGTCAGGGTCCTCCAGTCCAAGGGCACTGCCCCTGATGTCCATGCAACATTGCAGAGGCGTGACAGCCACGACAGCCCCGCAACATCCAGAGCCTCAAGATATCCCTGGTGGATCTCATCCGCTACCGAAGCTCCGCCACAAGGCAGCTGTTTCAGTACCTCGGCAACTTCCTCTCCGGTGATTGGACGGTCCACCTCCTAGTCTCCCAACTCTGTTCCCCCTTGTAGATACGTGTTGGTAGGATTGAGGAGCTCCTGAAAGTATTCCTTGCACCTCCAGATAATTGCCCCAGGAGATGTCAGCAGCTGTCTATCACCCATCAGATGCCGGAGTGTTTGCCAGAATCTTCTCGGGGCCAACCGAAAGCACAGTGGAAGGTCCAGACAAGTTCGAAGATATAAATACAGAGTTTCTCTTTATACATGTCGGGAAAAAAATTAAGAAGAATTATCCTTGTAGGCATTGGTGTTTCAGTGGTAGAATTCTCACTTTCCACGTGATTCCCAGCCAATGCAGAGAGTGTATTTGCTTTTGATCACTAATGCTTATTTCTCATTGCTTACAGTCGCCCAGACTCCAACCACCTATATGTTTCAGAGTGTACATCCAGATGCGAACACTCTTGTCTGTATATAAGGGAACAAGGGCATTCTTTGGCCTGTGATTCACAGAATCAGCAAAGACAAAAGGCCCTCTCAGATAAAAATATCCAAGTCATCCAATGAGCACCAGACAGCTGATTGGTTAAACTGTGTGTGATTGACTGGTTGGAACAAAAACCTGCAGCCACACGGCCCTTTGTGGAATAGTTTGGACACCCCTGAATTAGAAGAACTAAAGACAGGAGCTGATGCTAGAGCACGCTGCAGCGTCACACTGCTGCATGTTGGAGACAGCGTGTGTTCATGTTCACACAGGTGTTTATTCAGTGGTGGGACACTCAAACATGTTTGTTGGCCCTTTCCAGATGCTTGAGCATCCAGAAAAGTGCCACTCAACAGTCGGTTGTGGGTTTAAATCCCCCTGAGAGTGGAACACACATCAGAATTAGAAGCAGACGCATGCATGCAGGTGTTGCATGCAGATGTTTGAACGACCCCCCAAATCTATTGGGGTACTTCATCAAAGCAACACCAAAGTTAAAGCAAAAGAACAACGTATATTAAAACACAGTTTATCCTTATTATTAACTAATCCAGAAAACATCCTTAATCAACTAGTTGTGGATCCATAAATTCAGATTTATCTGGTTCATCTGAATTTATTTAAATTCAGAAACTCAAAACACAATGGACAGCAACGTTCACATGAACAACAGTTCTGAGATCAGTCAGAGGAAACAAGTGGGTTTAGAACTGGCAACGGCAGGTCCTAGATGTTCTTGGAGAAGGAAACGTTGGGAAAGTTTTAAAGTGTCTCAACCTTGAAACAGGAAATATCGAAGCTGTCAAGGTCATGAAGAACTGTGTCGATGTCATAGATATCGCAAAACAAGAGATTAAAAATCTGCAACGGCTGCAGTCCCTCGATCCAGACGCATCCAACTTGGTCAGGTTCAACAGCTTTTTCTTCCATGAAGATGAGATGTGCATGAGCTGTGAGCTCCTGGATATTTACCTGTACGGTACATGAAGAAGACACACAAATAAAAGGGCCTGGATTTATGGGAGGTCAAAAACATCACGCGCCCACTTCTGACGTCTCTGCATCAGCTGAAGACCGTCGGGATGTTTCACACAGACATGAAGCCAGAGAACGTGATGGTGGTGGACCACCAGCAAAATCCACCCAGGGTCAAGTTAGTGGACTTTGGAGCAGCGCAGGAGACTGAGAACATTAACTCTGAAAAGTTTTTCTGCACCTCCAAGTACAGCTCTCCAGAAGTGATCCTGGCCTCTGAGGTGGATGAAGCTCTGGACATGTGGTCTCTGGGAGCCACCACTTTTGAACTGGCTGCAGGAACGGACCTGCTTCCTTTTGAAGAACCCCACAAGATTTTAAATTCCATCGTGAAGGTCTGTGGACAGACCCCCAGATCATGTGCTGGACATGGGGCTGGAGACAGAGAGCTTCTTTAAGAGAAACACAGGAGGTCACCCAGGATGGAGAATGAAGATTCTCCATCCTGGGTGGATGTTCCCTGAAGAGTTGGAGATCCAGGGAACAGAGGACAGCTTCAAGTCTTTCCAGGACAGGAAGGACAGTCTGTCAGCTCGATACAGAGAGGACACTGACCTGGACCTGTTTCTGAAAAAGATGCTGTAGGTAGACCCCAACCGGCGTATCACGGCACTGGAGGCTCTACAGCATCCTTTCTTTTCTGGACAAGAGGAAGGAGAGGATGAAGTAGACGACAGCACACAAGAGGCGTGGCTGCAGGACAGTCTGGACCTCCAGCTGGAGAACTCTGAAGGAAGCTCTAGAGGAGACCAGCTGGAGGGGATAGAGGAGGTCCAGACAGAGGAGAACACCAGGAGTCCTCACAGCTTCATGGACACCTGGAGGACGTTCACTCATGCAGTGGTCCGTGCTGCAGAGACCATTAATTCAGTCTGGTTCCCTTATTTTTAATAAGAGAAGAAGAAGTGACCCAGAAGTTGTGGTGTTGGTGCTGGAGCAAGAAAGTTTGAGAGAAGAAGAAAACAATAAAAATGAAATTAAGTGGAATTTGTTTGGTTTCTTTTGCGGAGTAAATATTATCAATCTTGTCAAGTGTTGCTGTTTTGTGGACAAGTACTTGATTTTTTTAAGAATACGCACATGTACACACACACAGACACACACACTAACTTTATTTAAACCAGGGGTGTCAAACTCTATTGCACAGGGGGCCAAAAAAACACACACTTTAGGTCCTGGGCCAAACAGAAGGTGAAGTAACATTCAAATGCCTTTGCTCTTATGTCAGTGTATAAATATATATATACACATATATATATATGTGGGCTGTGGGCTGATGGTGATCTACCTCCTCCTCCTCTGTACCAGCCACGACTCATGTTCAGATTCTTGTCACTCGCTGGAAGCACATTCTCTGGTTTCTTCTGTGGTTTGCTGGTCTTCATCCTCTGTGTTTGTCTGCAGCCCACCTACAAAGGAAGGAAGAGGGCCCCCACTAGCTCAGCATCAAAGGTTTCAGATGCAAGATCCAAACCTGAGGCAGATCATCACAGCCAAGGTTTCAGTCATTCCCAGACTGACCAGGACCTCATCATGGTTGGAGTGCTTCCTCGAAGGCTCCTCAGAACCCACCATTTCTGATGAAGACAGCAATCTGACCAAGAAGGATGCTCTGTTTCTGCCTCTGGAGTCAGAGTCCGGACTGTTTTGGCCTGGTTTATGAACTGTGTAAGAAATATATGCACATTAAGCAAGAATCATACCCGTAGTATGAGTGTTGTGGTGGATCCTTTGGTAACAGTGGGAGTTGTTCAGAACAATAAATAAATAAATAAATTAAGCTCGAGGCCCCTAAAAGCCAGTTAGCCCAGATGGTCAGAGTGTGGTGCTAATAACGCCAAGGTCATGGGTTTGATCCCCATACTGGCCACTTCTTTATTGAGGGGAAGAAACAAAAATATTCTCTAACATTCCAATGTCAGATCCACAGAAGAGTGAAAAAATGAATGTTTAATATTACCACACACAGTAGCCTAGCCACTTGTACCAAGCAGTGTTCAATTCAACAAGAGTGAAAGCCCTAAGTTATGTTCAAAACAGTATTTTCTCAACAGTAATTCGATAGTTTGCCAGCTGTGTAATGGATCAAAAGTTCGAAAAAAGAGCCATTTTCCACACATGTAAAGGCCGGTTAGCTCAGCTGGTCAGAGCGTGGTGCTAATAAGCCAAGGTCATGGGTTCAATCCCCATACTGGCCACTTCTTTAGTGGGGGGGAAGAAAAACTTCTCTATTGTCCGAACTTTAGAGCCACAGACGAGTGACAAAATCTGTGTGCTATATGATCATATACAGTCGCCTACCCACTCATACGAAACGGGCTTTCTCTTCAGCATGAGCCTAAGTGCTAAATTAGGGACAAAACAGTATTAGCTCAACCCAATAGTTTTCAAGCTGGTTTATGGTTTAAAAGTTCCCCCACAAAAAAACATATTTTTCTATGGTGTAGAAGGCCGGTTAGCCCAGATGGTCAGAGCGTGGTGCTAATAACGCCAAGGTCATGGGTTCGATCCCCATACTGGCCATTCTTTATTGAGGGGGAAAACAAAACTTCTCCACAGACCCCCACAAATGAGTGACAACATGCCCACGATCACAATGTGGTCTAGTCGTCCACTTGGAGAGAACCGCATCCCTTTTAGCGTAAAAAAAGCACTAAATTAAGGGTAAACACTATTGGCTCAATCACAACTCACTGTTGTGCCAGTTACAAGTTGAGATTGCTTGCAGTCACCCCGACTCCAACCACCTATATGTTTCTGAGTGTACAACCAGATGTGAATGTGCACAAAGAAGCATCTGGTTAACATCTGTTATTGTTCCTGCCACAAACCCAGGTCTTAGTTACTCAGAGGTAGTGACAAGACTCAGCTAAACGCCTACAACGAGACTGACAACCACATCCAGTGAAAACACTCTTGTCTGTATATAAGGGAACAAGGGCATTCTTTGGCCTGTGATTCACCACATGTGAAAAATGGATTAGGTTTTTCTGATTGAGGGTCAGTCCAGAACGTGATGCTGCCAGGTCCAGGCTTCACCTGTGAAACACATTGTCAGTTGTGTGCCTTGAGCTCTTACACTATTTTGACCACGTGTCACAAGACACAATTACTCAAGAAAGGTCCAGCTGAAGACACGCCATCTTTGGAGCATGGCTCCCTGTCATCTACACTACACTCCACAGGTTAGGGTGAGGAGCTGGGTAATTCATTATGTCTATGAATGTCCTCACAAAGACAGAAAAAGACACAAAGACTGTGTGTGTGTGTGTCACTGTAACTACACAACACCAATAGTCAGATGACTTGTGTTGAAGTAGAGATTACTGATCAGCAGAAGTAGTACCAGCACAGCAATAGTTCCTGTCTGCAGAGCCAGCAGCAATTCTGGGGAGTCACCTGCAATCTGAGCTATATTGTGAATTAGCTAGGTGCTGACTTCTATTCAGGTGCTGTGTGTTTCTGTAGTGTGTTTTTTTTTGGTTCATCAATTAAAACTTCCAGATGAGAAATTGAGGTGTTCCAGGTTTTATTCTAGCATGCACATATACATGAAAAGGTTCTAGCTCCAGTATTAGTGATGATTTTACTGAAGTCTTCACAATAATTGAACAGAAAGTCCAACAGAGGGCTCTCCTGAGGATAAGGGAGGACACAGTCCATAAAACCAGGCCAAAACAGTCCAGACTTTGACTCCAGAGCCAGAAACAGAGCATCCTTCTTGGTCAGCTTGCTGTCTTCATCAGAAATGGTGGGTTCTGAGGAGACTTTGAGGAACCACTCCAACCATGAGATGAGGTCCTGGTCAGTCTGGGAATGACTGAAACCTTGACTGTGATGATCTGCCTCAGGTTTGGATCTTGCATCTGAAACCTTTGATGCTAAGCTAGTGGGGGCCCTCTTCCTTCCTTTGTAGGTGGGCTGCAGACAAACACAGAGGATGAAGACCAGCAAACCACAGAAGAAACCAGAGAATGTACTTCCAGCGAGTGACAAGAATCTGAACATGAGTCGTGTGCACACATAATTATCTCTGCAGGACCACTCAGGTGGCTCAGAGAGTGGAGGAGCCTCTGCTTTCCAGCCTCTTCATAATATTTTTGCTGCTCCTCTTTTGGGAGTGAATTCCAATAATGCATCATCAGCATATACACTGAATACTGTAATGACTGATGTTGATGAAAAGAGTTCAGCTGAAGAAAGGAGAAGGGATGTAACCTCAAAGCTTGTTAATGTCTTTGCTGTTGCATGCTTGGTCCTGTGCTGGTGTGTCACGTCCTTTGTGATGATCACCAGCTCGTCCGTAGCTGCCAGGTTGTTTGAGGCTTTCGTAGCCGTCGTCTGTTCGTCGCTCGTTAGAGAGTGTACTTGGTTAGGCTTTGCCTTCTTTTTATATAACTTTAGTTGTCTTTTTGTTTCATCCCTCCTCGGAGGCCCTTTTAGTTCTGAACAAAGACTTTTTGAAAACTCTGAGCGTGACTTCTCCTAGTGTATCTTGTCAGCCAGTGGTAGCTCCTCCCTCCCCCATAAGATTGACCCCGACAGAACGACGCGTGACGAAGACGGGCAGGATGAAACTGCGCTTGCTAGCACTCCCACATGTGCTGATGAGCTCAATCTTTTTGGCCGCACGGGACAAGAGGTGATGTAGTGGCCCGGCTGCCCACAATAAAGGCAGGAACCAGAGTTGAGGTGTTTGCGGCGCTCCACAGCGGTGAGACGAGCCCTGCCCAGCTGCATGGGCTCCTGGTCCGGAGAGTGCGTGGAGGGGCAGGGAGCCGGTAACATGGGCGACGGGACATGAGACGGCGAAGCCGGACGAGTCACAAGAGGGAGAGGGTCTTTGGGGCGGGAGAAACGCTCTTGACGCCGCTCGTACTGATAATTGTCGACCTGGATTGACGGGTCGATCAGCCCATCGAGGTTGCTGGGCTGGGTACCGGCAAACAGGGCATCACACACCTGGTCGCTGAGACCACGGCAGAAAGCGGCCTGAAGCGCGAGCTTGTCCCAGCTGGCCTCAGCGGCCAGGATACTGAATTCGACCGCGTAGGCAGCGACGGAGCACGAGCTCTAGTGAAGGGAGAACAGACGCTCCACGGTGAAACGGCACGATTCAGCTGATTGAACATGCGCTCAAAACGCTGGAGGAACGTCTCCAGCAGCAATGTGTTGACGTGATCACACGAGCAGGACGCGTACACCCACCTTTGGAACCTTTCATATTGGAACCTTTGATCTGGGGACCTTTGATGTGTTCGATGCAAAAAGCGAGCTGCCTGTAGGATTTGAAAAAGGAGCAGATGATTATGAGGAGAAAGAAAACTCCCCATCAGGGAATCAAACCCTGGTCTACCGCGTGACAGGCGGAGATACTGTCCACTATACTAACGAGGAAGGCTGGGACACAGAACGTTGAGCTGGGACAGGCACTTAAGTTTGAGTTTGTTGCGGATGCTGTCTTTATTTGTTCGGCAATTTGTTTTCCAGGTGACGTGATTACAAAGATGACCTCACCTCACCTCAAGAAGCCTGAAACAAGCTCGGGTGCTCATCCAAGAAACTTTAGCAAATTTGTGCGTAATTAGTGGAGCTTTCTTTCTCCTCAAGATCATCTGGTCCTTTTTCTGATCACATTGGGAGTGGCTGGGAGTCTGTACCGTGTGTGTTGGTGTGTCCTACGGGTCGCTACCAAAAGACCTCTGTCCCAGTCAGGCACCCACCATGGTTTATGTGTCAATGGGCAGAAGGGTTGAATAACCTGCATCAAGAAGGCTTCAGCCTCAGCCAAGAATGTGGTGAGTGGGTCGCCAAACCCTACAGGCAGCAGCAAACATTTGTGGTCCGCTACTATGAGTGCTAGGTTTAATCAAGAAGATGTTTCTGCCCAGTTTCGAGCTGGGGACCTTTCGCGTGTAAAGCAAAAGTGATAACCACTACACTACAGAAACACACAGCACCTGAATAGAAGTCAGCACCTAGCTAATTCTGTTCACAACTTTTATGGACAGAATTTCTAGGCGCAGCTTTGGTGTTGAGGGGGTCCTGTTTGGTGACCTCAGGATCGGGTCTCTGCTTTTTGCAGATGATGTGGTCCTGCTGGCTTCATCAGTCTGTGACCTCCAGCTCTTGCTGGATTGGTTCACAGCTGAGTGTGAAGTGGCCGGGATGAGAATCAGCACCTCCAAATCTGAGGCCATGGTTCTCAACTGGAAAAACTTGGAGTTTCTTCTCCGGGGGCGGTGAGGGGACCCTTCCCCAAGTGGAAGAGTTTAAGTACCTCAGGGAAGGATGGAGCGGGAGATCAACAGGCAGATCGGTGCGGCGTCTGCAGTGATGCGGACTCTCCACTGGTCCGTCGTGGTGAAGAGAGAGCTGAGCCGAAAGGCGTAACTCTCGATTTACCGCTCGATCTTCGTTCCTACCCTCACCTATGGTCATGAGCTTTTGGTCATGAATGAAAGAACAAGATTGCGGGTACAAGCAGCTCTCCCTTAGAGATAGGGTGAGAAGCTCTGCCATCCGGGAGGAGCTCGGAGTAGAGCCGCTACTCCTCCATGTCGAGAGGAGCCAGATGAGGTGGCTCGGGCATCTAGTTCAGAGGCCTCCCAGGCGCCTCCCTGGTGAGGTGTTCAGAAGTAGCTGGAGAGAGGGAAGTCTGGGTTTCCCTGCTGAGGCTGCTGCCCCCGCGACCCGAAACCGGATAAGCGGGAGAAGATGGATGGAAATACAGAGTTTCTCTTTATAGATGTCGAAAAAAAATGAAGAAACATGTTGCTTTGTACGCATTGGTGTTTCAGTGGTAGAATTCTCACCTCCCACGTGGGAGACCTGGGTTTGATTCCCAGCCAATGCAGAGAGTGTCTTAGCTTTTGATCACTAATGCTTATTTCTCATTGCTTGCAGTCGCCCCGACTCCAACCACCTATATGTTTCTGAGTGTACATCCAGATGTGAATGTACACAAAGAAGCATCTGGTTAACATCTGTTATTGTTCCTGCCACAAACCCAGGTCTTAGTTACTCAGAGGTAGTGACAAGACTCAGCTAAACGCCTACAACGAGACTGAGAACCACATCCAGTGAAAACACTCTTGTCTGTATATAAGGGAACAAGGGCATTCTTTGGCCTGTGATTCACCACATGTGAAAAATGGATTAGGTTTTTCTGATTGAGGGTCAGTCCAGAACGTGATGCTGCCAGGTCCAGGCTTCACCTGTGAAACACATTGTCAGTTGTGTGCCTTGAGCTCTTACACTATTTTGACCACGTGTCACAAGACACAATTACTCAAGAAAGGTCCAGCTGAAGACGCGCCATCTTTGGAGCATGCCTCCCTGTCATCTACACTACACTCCACAGGTTAGGGTGAGGAGCTGGGTAATTCATTATGTCTATGAATGTCCTCACAAAGACAGAAAAAGACACAACTGTGTGTGTGTGTGTCACTGTAACTACACAACACCAATAGTCAGATGACTTGTGTTGAAGTAGAGATTACTGATCAGCAGAAGTAGTACCAGCACAGCAATAGTTCCTGTCTGCAGAGCCAGCAGCAATTCTGGGGAGTCACCTGCAATCTGAGCTATATTGTGAATTAGCTAGGTGCTGACTTCTATTCAGGTGCTATGTGTTTCTGTAGTGTAGTGGTTATCACGTTGGCTTCACACGCGAAAGGTCCCCAGCTTGAAACTGGGCAGAAACATCTTCTTAATTAAACCTAGCACATTGAGCTTAGACTCTTTAATGAGATCTCTTTTGCAGCTTCTACTGACCAAATTGGACAATCTTACTCAAGTAAAGAACATCCTGCAGAAATCACTTGTTCCACAACAAAGTAAATCAGGATTGTTCCTGTCATTTTATTTTCATCTTTGACACAGTTTTCTTCATTTGTAACCCAGTATCTCACGAGCCCACCCTCACACAACGCAAACATCGAGCATCCTGCTGCTGCCTGTAGGATTTGGCGACCCGCTCACCACATTCTTGGCTGAGGCTGAAGCCTTCTTGATGCAGGTTATTCAACCCTTCTGCCCATTGGAGGAAACAAAGTTATGCTCACACCATAATGGCAAATCCTGGACTTGTGCCACACTGTATGGGCTACAGGACTACTACCTGTGTGTACAGGACAATGGACACATATAAAGCATGGTTGGTGCCTGACTGGGACAGAGGTCTTTTGGTAGTGACCCGTAGGACACACCAACACACACGGACTCCCAGCCACTCCCAATGTGATGAGAAAAAGGAGCAGCTGATTATGAGCAGAAAGAAAGCTCCCCGTCGGGGAATCGACCCCCGGTCTTCCGCGTGACAGGCGGAGATACTGTCCACTATACTAACGAGGACTGCTGGGACAAGCAACTTTGATCTGCCAGAGGCACCCAAAACAAAGGACGGAGGCCTCTGCCATGCGGGGCTCCGCCTCAGTGGCCCCAGGCCGCTCCTCCAAGCCCGACGCAGCCGGTTTGGTTGCGTTTGGACACATTTTAATCAAATGTCCTGCTTCGCAACATCCAAAACACTTCATGTTTACCGACATGGTGAACAGGACATAATCAAAGTCCTCCACACAGACCTTTAAACACACGTCTAGGTCTTCATCACGGTTGTTTAAGATCATATAGACCTGCCGACGATGAGACACTACATGTTTTAGTAGGGGAGACTTACATCCAGACATGACTTCCTTTATTGGGGAAACGATCTTGCCATGTCTGGACAACTCCCGACACAAGAACTCGTCCATAATAAACGGGGGCACATTGGACAGGGTGACCCGGGTGGAGGGCTGTGTCAGCGGCAGCACCACCTCGAACCTCCCACCAACGCTGATCCCCGTCTCCACCAGCCGGTTCACCTGCTCCACCTTCTCCAGGAACAGCACCACCGCCCCGTTCATCCGGGCGGCCGACTTCACGGACCTGTGTCCGACCACCTCCCCCACGGCCAGGGCCACCTCCTCCACGGTGTGCGGAGACCTGGCCCCACCTTCACGCCATGTCTCCACGACAACCGTGAGAGGTCCTCACTCCCACCACCAAGCACCATGGCATCAGACGCCAACCAGCCAGACAAACGCTGGCTGGCTGCACGCCAAAACACCAAAAATCAAAACTAAAAAACGACACAAAAAAAACCAAAGAAAAAAAAAATTTTTTTTTTTTTTAAAAGTAACTGAACTACAAGGTTAGTAACAATAAGCTTTTTCAAAGAGGTAGGTTTTAAGCCTCATTTAAGTTAAGCCTGAAATTCACTTAGCTGGTGAAAGTTTTATATTGAGATGAGACAAGATTGACAATGACTGACTGGTTTATTTCTGCTCAGGGACGACACTGGGGAGGCTGGCTTTACCCAAGATTTTACCAACAATTGAAGGAGAAGATGATGCAGGGGACATCGACGTATCCCCCTCAACATTTTCACTGACACAGATAGAGTCAGAGCAACCATCTTGGTCATCACCATGGTGGGAACCAGAACTCCAAACCATCGGTGAGACTTAGATGCTTCATTGGTCTTTCCATCAATAATACATTTGTTTTGTCTGCTCTCACTATTTCTGTGTTTAATGTAACACAATCCTGGAGTCAAAATCTCTCTTTTGTGTTTAAACTGCTCTGGAGGAGAATTTTATCAGTGCTCTGTCCTTGTGTGATGACCAGAGAGAAGAAAACGTTGAGGTTTGTTCTGAGACTGTTTCTGTTATTCACCATGTGCCACAAATCAGATTAAACTGATTCTGAGTATTAAGTCAACTGTTGTGTCCTTCGGGTCAGACTGATATCAGAATCAAGGAGCCCCTGAAGTGACCTCTGACCTCATCACCATGCTCTTCATCTGTCAGTCAGCTGGCAGAAGCTTCAACATCAACGGTGCTCCTCTTCTTCACACTAAAGCATTTATGAATCACAGATACGTTTAAAAAAATCACTTTTTTAAGTTTCCATCTTGTTTTATTGAATATAGTGCATTTACAGAAAAGACCTTCAGATACTACTGTCGGCCGAGCAGTCTTACAGAGGAGGTAGTTAGAGGTATGCATGACCCAGCCACAAGCCACATTGAACAGTACGATGCCAGATGTCAGACAAAAATCCAGTGTCACCTTATAAAAGTGACTAGAGTCTCCATGCCCTCTGGTAGGAGTGGTCTTGTCCTCCATTCCTGGTGAGACGGTGTGCAGGCAGTGAATCAATGCTGTTAGCTTGTATGCGGGCAATTTAGTGAGATTAGTTTGTATGCCAATTGCTCATTTGCTTGAACTACCGTGGTGGGGCGTCAAGCTTGCTGCTATGCAAGGATTAGAGCTGTATTGAACAAAAGCTTTTGTGGACTTAAGATGTTTCTGCCTGGTTTTGAACCAGGGACCTTTTGCGTGTTAGGCAAACGTGATAACCACTACACCACAGAAACACTTTTTTCATTTTCTGGCTCCTCCTTCTCAAACATATCCTTCACCTCTTGGACTTCTTCCTCCTCCTTTTAAATGAATGAAAAATGAGGCTACTGCTCAAATATCGAACTCCTACGGCGACAGGAGTCTCCGTGCCTTCTGGTAAGAAGTTTCTTCCTGTTGGCTTTAGGATACTGGTGTTATTCTTTAAGGTGCTTACCAAGTTACCCTTTTGCCATTATGCTAATCCAATTTTTCACATGTGGTGAATCACAGGCTAAAGAATGCCCTTGTTCCCTTATATACAGACAAGAGTGTTTTCACTAGATGTGGTTGTCAGTCTCGTTGTAGGCGTTTAGCTGAGTCTTGTCACTACCTCTGTGTAACTAAGACCTGGGTTTGTGGCAGGAACAATAACAGATGTTAACCAGAGGCTTCTTCGTGTACATTTGCATTTGCAAATTCATCTTATAAAATATTGGTTAATTACAGAAAGAGACCACGGAATTGAAACTGCTCCCTATGAAACAGTGCAGAAAATATGGTATATAGACCCTACAATAAGGTGAGTTTTTGACTGTTTTGGTTCCCTTAATGCGCCTTATAACCCAGTGCGGCTTATGTATGGAAGAAAAACCCATTCAGACCGTTTTTTTTGCAGTGCACCTTATAACCTGGTGCACCAGTGTTCTCTGCAGCAGTTCATTGACTTCATAAATGCAACATAGTATCGTTTTTGTACATAGCACGAATATATATGTATATATATGTATGTGTGTGTGTATATATATTGTTGTATCGTTGTGGGAAAAAGGACTAGTAATTGTCCATACTACTCTCCAGGAGGAAACAACAAACCTCCGATAGTACATCAACAAGATGGCCCCCACTGACCCACTACTGAGCAGTGACGTGCGGTGAGGTTGATGGCTGGGGAGGCACTGACGTCATCAGTCAGATTTACAAACATCATATGAGCCCTCCAGAGCAGCGTATTCACAAGAAGCACACTAAGTGTAGCACAGCAATTGAAGACTAAACTGCCCCGCCTACATCTGGAGGCACAGTCAAACCGGGCCTCCAGATGTAGCAGTGGAGCGCTATATTGTGGTGCACCGCTACATCCAGGTGCGGGGCAATTTACAGTTTACTTATTTACAGTGTACTTATTGACAGTGTACTCACAATTTACAATTTACTGACTGCAACTCTCAGCACCTGCTCAATGTTTAGCTGGGACCTATACTTGGTCTTTAGTGAGGTCCAAACTATGAAAGCAGCTGAAAACAGCAAGAATGGAAACTCTTAACCACCAGTAGTCCAGCATTTATGACTCTAGACCCACAATAGTATTAGAGCTTTCCTTTTTAACTTCAGATCTTAAGTTGTTTTAAAATCACTTAAATACCTAAAGAATAAAGTTACATTTGATACTTTTCACATCCTAATGATCAGATCAACAGCGAATACTGAGAACTGGTTTTAAATCAACATCGTCTCCACATTAACAATGTTTTAAAGCAGCTCATTTATGAGTACAATACATTTAAAAGTGAGTATCGGTGCAGTGAAGAGAGCTGTTGTGATAAGGCAATAAGGAATTTAACATGAATGCAATGATAAACATCTTGGGGATAAAAAACAAACAACTGAAGGTGTCTGTAGACATTTAACACATGGAGGAAAGTGTCTGTGAAAGAAAAGTGAGGATTGCTGGAGTGTCCTATTCTGTTGATGTGTATGTAAAAATGTATTTGGTACACATGCGAATGTGTGAGCAGACATGAAGGTATGTGCTCGTAGGTTTGACCAAAAGAGGTCTGATCGATCAATCACTGTCTGATGGGAAAAGGCTGGAGAACTCTGAGCTCCCCTGTGTTTTGTTCACTGAAAAATAAAGAGTCTTGAAGCTGAAGAAATAAACTGGCGGAAGAGACGCTTGTGGTTGTTCTGTCATAGGTGTGATGTTCTCGGTCCTACTGACCCACACGGCTTTTCAAGGTTCAGGTTGGGGTATCAAAGGTTCCAGGATGAAAGGTTCCAAGATGAAAAGTTCCCAGATCAAAGGTTCCCAGATCAAAGGTTCCTATATGAAAGGTTTCCAGATCAAAGGTTACCACATCAAAGGTTCCATGATGAAGGGTTCCAAGATCAAAAGTTCCCGGATTATAGGGTCCAGAATTCAATTGTCCGACATCAAAGGTTCCTAAATCAAAGGTAACAACATCAAAGTCCCATGATGAAAGTTTCCCAGATCAAAGGTCCTCAGATCAAAGGTTCCCACATCAAAGGTCTCCAGATGAAAGTTCCCTATATCAAAGGTCCCAAGATCAAAGGTTCCCAGATCAAAGGTTCCAAGATCAAAGGTTCCAAGATCAAAGTTTCCCAGATCAAAGGTTCTGAGATGAAAGGTTCCCAGAACAAAGGTCCCTACAACAAATGTTCCCAGATCAAAGGACCCTATATCAAAGGACCCTATATCAAAGGTCCCAAGATCAAAGGTCCCCAGATCAAATGTTCGAAGATCAAAGGTTCCCTGATCAAAGGTCCCCACATCAAAGGTTCCAAGATGATAGACTCCATGATGAAAGGTTCCCAGATCAAAGGTCCCCAATCAAAGATTCCCAGATCAAAGGTTCCCAGATCAAAGGTTCCTAGATCAAATGTTATCACATATAAGGTTCCATGATGAAAGGTCCCCAGATGAAAGGTTCCGAGATCAAAGGTTACCACATCAAAGGTTCCATGATGAAGGGTTACCAGATCAAACATTCCCAGACTAAAAGTCCCAGAATCCAATGGTCCCACATCAAAGGTTCCTAAATCAAAGGTTACCACATCAAAGTCCCATGATGAAAGGTTCCCAGATCAAAGGTCCCCACATCAAAGGTATCCAGATGAAAGGCCCCCACATCAAAGGCCGCCACATCAAAGGTCCCCAGATCATATGTTCCAAGATCAAAGGTTCCAAGATCAAAGGCTTCCAGATCAAAGGTTCCCAGAACCAAGGTCCCTACATCAAAGGTTCTCAGATCAAAGGTCCCCATATCAAAGGTCCCAAGATCAAAGGTTCCCTGATCAAAGGTTCCCTGATCAAAGGTCCCTACATCAAAGGTTCCAAGATTAAAGATTCCATAATGAAAGTTTCCCAGATCAAACGTTCCCAGATCAAAGGTCTCCAGATCAAAGGTTCATAGATCAAAGGTTTCTAGATCAAAGGTTACCACATATAAGGTTCCATGATGAAAGGTCCCCAGATGAAAGGTTCCAGGATGAAAGGTTCCCAGATCAAAAGTTGCCACATCAAAGGCTACATGATGAAAGGCTCCCAGATCAAAGGTCATCAGATCAAAGGTTCCCACATCAAAGGTCCTCAGATCAAAGGTTCCCACATCAAAGGCCCCCACATCAAAGGCCGCCACATCAAAGGTCCCCAGATCAAAGGTTCCCAGATCAAAAGTTCCAAGATCAAAGGTTCCCAGATCAAAGGTCCTCAGATCAAAAGTGCCCACATCAAAGCCCCTCACATCAAAGGCTTCCACATCAAAGGTCCCCAGATCAAAGTTTCCAAGATCAAAGGCTCCCAGATCAAAGGTCCCAAGATCAAAGATCCCCAGATCAAAGGTTCAAAGATCAAAGGTTCTTTCTGAGATGAAAGTTTCCCAGAACCAAGGTCCCTACATCAAAGGTTCTTAGATGAAAGGTCCCTATATCAAAGGTCCCAAGATCAAAGGTCCCCAGATCAAAGGTGCCCTGATCAAAGGTCCCCAGATCAAAGGTCTCCAGATCAAAGGTTCCTAGATCAAAGGTTACTAAATCAAAGGTTACCACATATAAGGTTCCTAGATCAAAGGTTACCACATATAAGGTTCCTAGATCAAAGGTTACCACATGAAAGGTTCCCAGATCAAAAGTTGCCACATCAAAGGTTTCAAGATCAAACGTTACCACATCAAAGGTTCCATGATGAAGGGTTCCCAGATCAAACGTTCCCAGACTAAAAGTCCCAGAATCCAATGGTCCCACATTAAAGTCCCATGATGAAAGGTTGCCAGATCAAAGCTCCTCAGATCAAAGGTCCTCAAATCAAATTTTCCCAGATCAAAGGTCTCCAGATCAAAGGTTCATAGATCAAAGGTTCCTAGATCAAAGGTTCCTAGATCAAAGGTTACCACATATAAGGTTCCATGATGAAAGGTCCCCAGATGAAAGGTTCCCACATCAAAGGTCCCCAGATCAAAGGTCCCCAGATCAAAGGTCCCCAGATCAAAGGTCCCCAGATCAAAGTTCCCCAGATCAACGGTTTCAAGATTAAAGGTCCCCAGATCAAAGTTCCCCAGATCAAAGGTTTCAAGATGGAAGGTTTCCTGATCAAAGGTTCCCAGATCAAAGGTTCCTAGATCAAAGAATACCATATCAAAGGCTACGTGATGAAATGTTCCAAGATCAAAGGTTCCGTGATAAAGGGTTCCCAGATCAAAGGCTCCCAGATCAAAGGTTCCGAGATCAAAGGTTCTGAGATGAAAGGTTCCCAGAACTAAGGTCCCGACATCAAAGGTTCCTAGATGAAAGGTCCCTATATCAAAGGTCCCAAGATCAAAGGTCCCCAGATCACAGGTTCGAAGATCAAAGGTTCCCACATCAAAGCCCCCCACATCAAAGGCTTCCATGATGTAAGGTCCCCAGATGAAAGGTTCCAGGATCAAAGGTTCCCACATCAAAGGCCCCCACAACCCCCAGATCAAAGGTCCCCAGATCAAAGGTCCCCAGATCAAAGGTTCCCAGATCAAAGGTTTCAAGATGAAAGGTTTCCTGATCAAAGTTTCCTGATCAAAGAATACCATATCAAAGGCTACGTGATGAAATGTTCCAAGATCAAAGGGTTCCCAGATCAAAGGTTCTGAGATGAAAGGTTCCCAGAACCAAGGTCCCTACATCAAAGGTTCCTGGATGAAAGGTTCCCAGATATAAGGTTCCATGATGAAAGGTTCCCAGATCAAAGGCTACATGACGAAATGTTCCCAAATCAAAGGTTTCAAGACCAAACGTTACCACATCAAAGGTACCATGATGAAGGGCTCCCAGATCAAACGTTCCCACATCAAAGTTTCCATGAACTTTTCCAGATGGAATAGTTCAATCTGGAATTTTCGGTTGCAATTCTACATGGAGATTCACGACACACACAGAATCACATTTTCATCTTGAAGACCTGGGCTCGTCCGGGATTTGAACCCGGGACCTCTTGCACCCGAAGCAAGAATCATACCCCTAGACCAACGAGCCATGCTTTTGACTTATGCAATTGAGAAAAACAGACTCAGGATTAAGGCTCCTTGGTTGAGGAGTAGGATTGTGGTAAATTTTCTTCTTCTGGTGCTCGAGAGGTGCTGATGTGAAAGGAAACTTCGTAGACACCCACTTGGATATAAAGATGTTTATTAGAGAGAACAGTCAGGTATCAATCGGACGTGGCCGTCTCACCCGAGGGAGGTTTCTTGGTCCTGTTGGTGAAGATCTCCTCCTCCCAAGTGCTTACTTCGGTAGCCACTTTTATATGGTTAAGTGGTTAAGTGTTCTTTTCTGATGACCTCATCCAACCAAATGGTATAGAGTCCAGTCTGTTTTAGAAGAGGACCCAGGAGCCTGTGGACCCCTGGACTCCTTCACAGCTGCTTTCCCATTGGGGAAAAACAAGACATTAAATCACGGGCACATATAAACACAGGTGACGGGACACATATGGAACATGTTACCAAGATGTACCAAGTACCAAGATGGCTTGTAGAGAACCACCTTCCCTTTAGCATTAGATAAAGCACTAAATTAAGGGCAAAACACGATTAGCTCAACCGCAACTCACTGTTTTGCCAGTTCTTTTATGGTTAAAGAAGTTCAAAACAATAAATAAATAAAGCTCGAGGCCCCTAAAGGCCAGTTAGCCCAGATGGTCAGAGTGTGGTGCTAATAATGCCAAGGTCATGGGTTTGATCCCCATACTGGCCACTTCTTTATTGAGGGGAAGGAACAAAAATATTCTCTAACATTCCAATATCAGATCCACAGAAGAATGAAAAAATGAATGTTTAATATTACCACACACAGTAGCCTAGCCACTTGTACCAAGCAGCATTCAATTCAACAAGAGTGGAAGCCCTAAGTTATGTTCAAAACAGTATTTTCTCAACAGTAATTCGATAGTTTGCCAGCTGTGTAATAGATCAAAAGTTCGAAAAAAGAGCCAATTTCCACACATGTAAAGGCCGGTTAGCTCAGCTGGTCAGAGCGTGGTGCTAATAACGCCAAGGTCATGGGTTCGATCCCCATACTGGCCACTTCTTTAGTGGGGGGGGAGAAAAACTTCTCTATTGTCCGAACTTTAGAGCCACAGACGAGTGACAAAATCTGTGTGCTATATGATCATATACAGTCGCCTACCCACTCATACGAAACGGGCTTTCTCTTCAGCATGAGCCTAAGTGCTAAATTAGGGACAAAACAGTATTAGCTCAACCCAATAGTTTTCAAGCTGGTTTATGGTTTAAAAGTTCCCCCACAAAAAAACATATTTTTCTATGGTGTAGAAAGCCTGGTGCTAATAATGCCAAGGTCATGGGTTCGATCCCCATACTGGCTATTCTTTATTGAGGGGGAAAACAAAACTTCTCCACAGACCCCCACAAATGAGTGACAACATGCCCACGATCACAATGTGGTCTAGTCGTCCACTTGGAGAGAACCGCATCCCTTTTAGCATAAAAAAAGCACTAAATTAAGGGCAAACACTATTGGCTCAATCACAACTCACTGTTGTGCCAGTTACAAGTTGAGATTGCTTGCAGTCACCCCGACTCCAACCACCTATATGTTTCTGAGTGTACATCCAGATGTGAATGTGAACAAAGAACATCTGGTTAACATCTGTTATTGTTCCTGCCACAAACCCAGGTCTTAGTTACTCAGAGGTAGTGACAAGACTCAGCTAAACGCCTACAACGAGACTGACAACCACATCTAGTGAAAACACTCTTGTCTGTATAAAAGGGAACAAGGGCATTCTTTGGCCTGTGATTCACCACATGTGAAAAATGGATTAGGTTTTTCTGATTGAGGGTCAGTCCAGAACGTGATGCTGCCAGGTCCAGGCTTCACCTGTGAAACACATTGTCAGTTGTGTGCCTTGAGCTCTTACACTATTTTGACCACGTGTCACAAGACACAATTACTCAAGAAAGGTCCAGCTGAAGACGCGCCATCTTTGGAGCATGGCTCCCTGTCATCTACACTACACTCCACAGGTTAGGGTGAGGAGCTGGGTAATTCATTATGTCTATGAATGTCCTCACAAAGACAGAAAAAGACACAAAGACTGTGTGTGTGTGTGTCACTGTAACTACACAACACCAATAGTCAGATGACTTGTGTTGAAGTAGAGATTACTGATCAGCAGAAGTAGTACCAGCACAGCAATAGTTCCTGTCTGCAGAGCCAGCAGCAATTCTGGGGAGTCACCTGCAATCTGAGCTATATTGTGAATTAGCTAGGTGCTGACTTCTATTCAGGTGCTGTGTGTTTCTGTAGTGTGTTTTTTTTTGGTTCATCAATTAAAACTTCCAGATGAGAAATTGAGGTGTTCCAGGTTTTATTCTAACATGCACATATACATGAAAAGGTTCTAGCTCCAGTATTAGTGATGATTTTACTGAAGTCTTCACAATAATTGAACAGAAAGTCCAACAGAGGGCTCTCCTGAGGATAAGGGAGGACACAGTCCATAAAACCAGGCCAAAACAGTCCAGACTTTGACTCCAGAGCCAGAAACAGAGCATCCTTCTTGGTCAGCTTGCTGTCTTCATCAGAAATGGTGGGTTCTGAGGAGACTTTGAGGAAGCACTCCAACCATGAGATGAGGTCCTGGTCAGTCTGGGAATGACTGAAACCTTGGCTGTGATGATCTGCCTCAGGTTTGGATCTTGCATCTGAAACCTTTGATGCTGAGCTAGTGGGGGCCCTCTTCCTTCCTTTGTAGGTGGGCTGCAGACAAACACAGAGGATGCAGACCAGCAAACCACAGAAGAAACCAGAGAATGTGCTTCCAGCAAGTGACAACAACCTGAACATGAGTCGTGTGCACACATAATTATCTCTGCAGGACCACTCAGGTGGCTCAGAGAGTGGAGGAGCCTCTGCTTTCCAGCCTCTTCATAATATTTTTGCTGCTCCTCTTTTGGGAGTGAATTCCAATAATGCATCATCAGCATATACACTGAATACTGTAATGACTGATGTTGATGAAAAGAGTTCAATAATCAGCTGAAGAAAGGAGAAGGGATGTAACCTTCTGACCTCAAAGCTTGTTAATGTCTTTGCTGTTGCATGTTCCTTTGTTCTGCAATAACTGAGGGCCTCCGCTCCTTCTTGTACACCACGAAGGCATTCAAGGGCTCCTTGATGTACAGGAGGTTGTTGGTTTCGCTGGCGGTAAAGACATTTTGTTGTTCATCACAGACTTTTACAGGAGTCATCCTGAGATTCCAGGGCCGTCTGGTATTCGGCCTTGGGGGGGGGTAATGTCACACCTGTGGGTTAAGTTGGCCCTTTTGTCCTGTCTCCATGTTGTTTTTGTGACTTCCTGTTTTATTTTGAAACTTACTCTCCTTGTGTTTCAGGCCACTCGCCCTTCCTGATGTGTCACCAGTCCAATTGTCTTCCCTGATTCCCGATTGTTTCCACCTGTTCCCCATTACCCCCTATGTGCTTATAGTCCGGTGTCTCCCTTGGTCCTGTGCTGGTGTGTCACGTCCTTTGTGATGATCACCAGCTCGTCCGTAGCTGCCAGGTTGTTTGAGGCTTTCATCGCCGTCGTCTGTTCGTCGCTCGTTAGAGAGTGTACTTGGTTAGGCTTTGCCTTCTTTTTATATAACTTTAGTTGTCTTTTTGTTTCATCCCTCCTCGGAGGCACTTTTAGTTCTGAATAAAGCCTTTTTGAAAACTCTGAGTGCGACTTCTCCTAGTGTATCTTGTCAGCCAGTGGTAGCTTCTCCCTCCCCCATAAGATTGACCCCGACAGAACGATGCGTGATGAAGACAGGCAGGACAAAACCGAGCTCGCTAGCACTCCCACATGTGCTGATGAGCTCAATCTTTTTGGCCGCACAGGACAAGAGGCGATGTAGTGGCCCGGCTGCCCACAATAAAGGCAGGAACCAGAGTTGAGGTGTTTGTGGTGCTCCACAGCGGTGAGACGAGCCCTGCCCAGCTGCATGGGCTCCTGGTCCGGAGAGCGCGTGGAGGGGCAGGGAGCCGGTAACACGGGCGATGGGACATGAGACGGCGAAGCCGGACGAGTCACAAGAGGGAGAGGGTCTTTGGGGCGGGAGAAACGCTCTTGACGCCGCTCGTACTGATAATTGTCGACCTGGATTGACGGGTCGATCAGCCCATCGAGGTTGCTGGGCTGGGTACCGGCAAACAGGGCATCACACACCTGGTCGCTGAGACCACGGCAGAAAGCGGCCTGAAGCGCGAGCTTGTCCCAGCTGGCCTCAGCGGCCAGGATACCGAATTCGACCGCGTAGGCAGCGACGGAGCACGAGCTCTAGTGAAGGGAGAACAGACGCTCCACGGTGAAACCGGCGCGATTCAGCCGATTGAACATGCACTCAAAACCCTGGAGGAACGTCTCCAGCAGCAATGTGTTGACGTGATCACACGGGCAGGACGCGCACACCCACCTTTGGAACCTTTCATATTGGAACCTTTGATCTGGGGACCTTTGATGTGTTAGATGCAAAAAGCGAGCTGCCTGTTTCTGCCTGTAGGGTTTGGTTTCTCCTCAAGATCATCTGGTCCTTTTTCTGATCACATTGGGAGTGGCTGGGAGTCCGTGTGTGTTGGTGTGTCCTACGGGTCACTACCAAAAGACCTCTGTCCCAGTCAGGCACCAACCATGCTTTATATGTGTCCATTGTCCTGTACACACAGGTAGTAGTCCTGTAGCCCATACAGTGTGGCACAAGTCCAGGATTTGCCATTATGGTGTGAGCATAACTTTGTTTCCTCCAATGGGCAGAAGGGTTGAATAACCTGCATCAAGAAGGCTTCAGCCTCAGCCAAGAATGTGGCGAGTGGGTCACCAAACACTACAGGCAGCAGCAAACATTTGTGGTGCGCTACTATGAGTGCTAGGTTTAATCAAGAAGATGTTTCTGCCCAGTTTCGAGCTGGGGACCTTTTGCGTGTAAAGCAAACGTGATAACCACTACACCACAGAAACACATAGCACCTGAATAGAAGTCAGCACCTAGCTAATTCTGTTCACAACTTTTATGGACAGAATTTCTAGGTGCAGCTTTGGTGTTGAGGGGGTCCTGTTTGGTGACCTCAGGATCGGGTCTCTGCTTTTTGCAGATGATGTGGTCCTGCTGGCTTCATCAGTCTGTGACCTCCAGCTCTTGCTGGATTGGTTCACAGCTGAGTGTGAAGTGGCCGGGATGAGAATCAGCACCTCCAAATCTGAGGCCATGGTTCTCAACTGGAAAAACTTGGAGTTTCTTCTCCGGGGCGGTGAGGGGACCCTTCCCCAAGTGGAAGAGTTTAAGTACCTCAGGGAAGGATGGAGCGGGAGATCAACAGGAGATCGGTGCGGCGTCTGCAGTGATGCGGACTCTCCACTGGTCCGTCGTGGTGAAGAGAGAGCTGAGCCGAAAGGCGAAACTCTCCATTTACCGCTCGATCTTCGTTCCTACCCTCACCTATGGTCATGAGCTTTGGGTCATGAACGAAAGAACAAGATCGCGGGTACAAGCAGCTCTCCCTTACAGATAGGGTGAGAAGCTCTGCCATCCGGGAGGAGCTCGGAGTAGAGCTACTCCTCCACGTCGAGAGGAGCCAGATGAGGTGGCTCGGGCATCTAGTTCAGATACCTCCCAGGCGCCTCCCTGGTGAGGTGTTCAGGGCACGTCCCACCGGTAGGAGGCCCCCGGGAAGACCCAGGACATGCTGGAGTGACTATGTCTCTCGACTGGCCTGTGAACCCCTGGGGATCCCCCTGGAGCAGCTGGACGAAGTAGCTGGAGAGAGGGAAGTCTGGGTTTCCCTGCTGAGGCTGCTGCCCCCGCGACCCGAAACCGGATAAGCGGGAGAAGATGGATGGAAATACAGAGTTTCTCTTTATAGATGTCGAGGAAAAAAATGAAGAAACATGATGCTTTGTACGCATTGGTGTTTCAGTGGTAGAATTCTCACCTGCCACGTGGGAGACCTGGGTTCGATTCCCAGCCAATGCAGAGAGTGTCTTAGCTTTTGATCACTAATGCTTATTTCTCATTGCTTGCAGTCACCCCGACTCCAACCACCTATATGTTTCTGAGTGTACATCCAGATGTGAATGTTCACAAAGAAACATCTGGTGAACATCTGTTATTGTTCCTGCCACAAACCCAGGTCTTAGTTACTCAGAGGTAGTGACAAGACTCAGCTAAACGCCTACAATGAGACTGACAACCACATCTAGTGAAAACACTCTTGTCTGTATATAAGGGAACAAGGGCATTCTTTGGCCTGTGATTCACCACATGTGAAAAATGGATTAGGTTTTTCTGATTGAGGGTCAGTCCAGAACGTGATGCTGCCAGGTCCAGGCTTCACCTGTGAAACACATTGTCAGTTGTGTGCCTTGAGCTCTTACACTATTTTGACCACGTGTCACAAGACACAATTACTCAAGAAAGGTCCAGCTGAAGACGCGCCATCTTTGGAGCATGGCTCCCTGTCATCTACACTACACTCCACAGGTTAGGGTGTGTAGTGTATTTGGTGGTCCATTTTGGTGAAGAGAGAGCTGAGCCGAAAGGCGAAGCTCTCGATTTACCAGTCGATCTTCGTTCCTACCCTCACCTATGGTCATGAGCTTTGGGTCATGACCGAAAGAACAAGATCGCGGGTACAAGCAGCGGAAATGAGCTTCCTTCGCAGGGTGGCTGGGCTCTCCCTTAGAGATAGGGTGAGAAGCTCTGCCATCCGGGAAGAGCTCGGAGTAGAGCCGCTACTCCTCCATGTTGAAAGGAGCCAGATGAGGTGGCTCGGGCATCTAGTTAGGATGCCTCCCGGGTGCCTCCCTGGTGAGGTGTTCAGGGCACGTCCCACCGGTAGGAGGCCCCCGGGAAGACCCAGGACACGCTGGAGAGACTATGTCTCTCGGCTGGCCTGGGAACGCCTGGGGATCTCCCCGGAGAAGCTGGATGAAGTAGCTGGGGAGAGGGAAGTCTGGGCTTCCCTGCTGAGGCTGCTGCCCCCGCGACCCGACCTCGGATAAGCGGGAGAAGATGGATGGATGGATGACAATTGCTCATTTGCTTGAACTACCGTGGTGGGGCGTCAAGCTTGCTGCTATGCAAGGATTAGAGCTGTATTGAACAAAAGCTTTTGTGGACTTAAGATGTTTCTGCCTGGTTTTGAACCAGGGACCTTTTGCGTGTTAGGCAAACGTGATAACCACTACATTACAGAAACTCTTTTCGTTCTCTGGCTCCTCCTTGATGAAATGTTACCAGATCAAAGGTTCCTAGATCAAAGGTTACCACATCAAAGTCCCATGATGAAAGGTTCCCAGATCAAAGGTCCTCAGATCAAAGGTTCCCACATCAAAGGCCCCCACATCGAAGGTCCCCAGATCAAAGGTCCCCACATCAAAGGTTCCAAAATCAAAGGTTCCAAGATCAAAGGTTCCAAGATCAAATGTTCCATGATGAAGGGTTCCAAGATTAAAGGCTGCAAGATGAAAGGTTCCAAGATGAAAGGTTCCCTGATCAAAGGTCCCCAAATCAAAGGTTCCCAGATCAAAGGTCTCCATATCAAAGGTTCCTAGATCAAAGGTTACCACATCTAAGGTTCCATGATGAAAGGTCCCCAGATTAAAGGTTCCAAGATGAAAGGTTCCCAGATCAAAGGTTCAGTATCAAAGGCCCCAGATAAAGGTTCCTAAATCAAAGGTTCCTAGATCAAAGGTTCCAGATGAAAGGATTAAAGGTTCCAAGATGAAAGGTTCCTCAAAGATGAAAGGTTCCCTGATCAAAGGTTCCCAAATAAAGGTTCCCAGATCAAAGGTCCCCACATCAAAGGTTCCTAGATCAAAGGTTACCACATCTAAGGTTCCATGATGAAAGGTCCCCAGATTAAAGGTTCCAAGATGAAAGGTTCCCAGATCAAAAGTTGCCACATCAAAGGCTACATGATGAAATGTTCCCAGATCAAAGGTTCCTAGATCAAAGGTTCCAAGATTAAAGGCTCCAAGATGAAAGGTTCCAAGATGAAAGGTTCCCTGATCAAAGGTCCCCAAATCAAAGGTTCCCAGATCATAGGTCTCCATATCAAAGGTTCCTAGATCAAAGGTTACCACATCTAAGGATCCATGATGAAAGGTCCCCAGATTAAAGGTTCCATGATGAAGGGTTCCCAGATCAAACGTTCCCAGATTAAAAGGTCCCACAATCCAATGGTCCCACATCAAGGTTCCTAGATCAAGGTTACCACATCAAGTCCCATGATGAAGGTTCCCAGATCAAAGGTCCTTCGATCAAAGGTTCCCACATCAAAGGCCCCCCACATAGAAGGTCCCCAGATCAAAGGTCCCCACATCAAATGTTCCAAGATCAAAGGTTCCAAGATCAAATGTTCCAAGATGAAGGGTTCCCAGATCAAAGGTCCCAACATCAGAGGTTCTAAGATGAAAGGTTCCAAGATGAAAGGTTCCCAGATCAAAGGTCCCCACATCAAAATATCCAAGATGAATCATCTGGGAATTGACTCTGCACACTTAAAATCTTAAGTGACAGCTGTTTTCCACAGAAAATTAAGAAAGTAAATGTGCAACCTGCCTTGTTAATGCCTAATATGAATACATATAAAATCCTCAGATCCATGTGTATGGCATGAATAAGAAACAATATGTCACTCAACAAATTTGCTTCATGAACTTTACAGCAGTTGTCAGAGACAACATCAATTTCAGACATGTTTTGTTTCAGTTGCATTTTTTTTATACCACATTGAAGACTCGGGCTCATCCGAGATTTGAACCCGAGACCTCTTGCACCCTAAGCAAGAATCATACCCCTAGACCAACGAGCCACACAAAACATCAGTACAGCAGCCGAGGCCTGTGGAAACCTAATACAGGCGCTTCAGACGCTACATCCTCATTTTAGTTGAGAGAGGTCGTGGATGAATCCAGGATGAGCCTTTAAGATATTTGGGATGATCATGGCTTCATCCCAACACTGACTGGTCTGCTCCAAATATTTCTGAAGGAGGGGCATCCAGCCAGGTTCTTGTGTGGCTGCAGATGCTATAAAATATGGTCAGATAAATAAATAAAGAGCAAGTCTTACTTCAGTAGCCCCTTTTATATAGTTAAGTGGTTAAGTGTTTTTTTTTGATAACCTCATCCAACCAAATGGTATAGAGTCCAGTCTGTTATAGAAGAGGACCTCTCACAGACCAGCCTTGGTGCACTCCGCCCCAACCCTTCAGGCTGGCATCTGTCGTGACCACCGTTCTGGACAGGGCGGAGCCCCTCGGCTCTCCCTCTTCCATTGGTAATTGCCTTTTCTTCCATTTTTGTGTCAACACAGGACTTATGCAGGACAATACTGTTCACCTGATGCTCATGAGGTCTGGTACCACAGCGTGTTCCAACACTGCTTCTCTGCAGACAGAGGGGTTGGAAGTCATCAAGAAAACTGGGTACTGAACCCCACCAGTTTCATATATGCATTCACCAAACCCTTCTTTATTGACCAATAAAATAGGATTTATTTCAAATTCTAATTCAAGTTCAATTCATATGTTTTGCTGATCCACAAAATGAGTTCTGTTCACGCACATCATGTAGAGCCAAACAACACCGGCATCCTCTGTGCCGTCTTCTGGATGTTTGGAAATTTTGGCTGCACTTGATGAAGCATAAAACTCACCCAGTTTCAGGGAGTTGAGCTTCTCCTTTAACACCATGTCACTTTGGAGATCAGTCAGTTCCAACTGCAACTCCGGTGGCTCCGTTTGTGGGTCTTGTGAGAAAGGACACGACAGTGAAGTGACCAAATGACGTCTGACATTTGCTTCAAAAATAAAAGCAGCTTGGTTTTGAAGGCTCTGACATTTGCTTGCATTTCACACACAAGCTGTTTTTTCCCTTGTAGCTTCACATTCAGCTCGTTCATGTGTGTCAGTATGTCCACAGTAAAAGATAAATCACAAAGCCAATCTGTGTCATCAGCTCAGGAAAATTGTCATTATTCTCAAGTAGCTCCAAACATGAAATAATCTCCTGTTTGAGCTCCCACACACGTTGGCATACTTTTCCCAAACTTAACCAGCGGACATTAGAACTGATGCTCTGAAACCGGAGTCCCTCCAGAAGTCCCTGTCTCCAGTCACAGTCCAGGAGCTTCTCTTGAGGCCAACATGCCCCAGTCACCCCTCCCTCCATCTGGTGTGCTGATTATCAATCACATCTCCAGTAAATAGTTGCTGACGTTATCATGATGACATAATGATGAGAAATCATTTGAATTAGAATCAGAGTCATCAAATCAAAGACTGATTGGTATATCTAAATATTAATGCTTTAAAATGTTTTTTTTTCACAACATTCAGACCTGTCGCCTCCTGGGTACATTATCCTGGGGTCCACAAGGGAGTCAGAAAATGTCATTCCAGAGGTGAATTGTCCACCATAATGATGATTTTAAATAAATGTAGTAGACAAAGTAAAATGACATTTTACTAAAATGACATTTTACTCACTAAAACAAACTTCCAAAAGTAGGAATGGAACCTGTCATGAGGCCATGATGTTCTGTGAAGATGACAGGCTTCAAAACTCTACTGACCTGTTTTCTACTCTCAGCAGGTTCAGGAACACCTCCCATCACCTCCATCCAAACCTCTGCATGGGTTTGAGCCAGGTGACTGGGTCATGGTGAAGAGTCTGGGCAACCACCAACTGTGCTTGTGGGCAGGTCCATACCAGGACCTGCAAACCTCCCAACACAGGGTCGGGAACAGGCAGGCAGAGGACAGGATCTCAGAGACAGAGCACAGACAGGATTACTGGGGAACAGAAGCAAACAGGTCAGGGACAGGCAGGCAGGAAAACGCAGGAGAGTCATGTGAAACACAGAGGACAATCTGACAGGGGTGAATTGTTGGGCCAGGATCTAAATAGGCTGCATGATTGACCTGATTGGCCACAGGTGCGCAGCGTCGGGGAGGACCCAAGGGTGGGGCTGCCCACAGATGTGACAGTTGTTCATGTCTTTGGACTGTGGGTGAAGCTCCAGTACCTGGAGAGAACCCACACAGGCTCAGGGAGAACATGCACACATGAGGACACGTACAGCATGTAGTCAAAGTCCTCCACTCTGACGTGGAAACACACGTTCAGCTCCTCCGCCCGCTTGTTCAGGATCATGAAGACCTGTCTCCTGTGAGACACGACGTGCTTCAGCAGGGGGACTTACACCCCCACAGAACCTTCCTGATGGGCGACACCATCTTCCCCAACCTTGGGAGTTCCCTGGTCAGGAACTCATCACTGATGAAGGGGGGCACGTTGGACAGGGTGACCCGGGTGGAGGGCTGCGTCAGCGGCAGCACCACCTCGAACCTCCCACCAACGCTGATCCCCGTCTCCACCAGCCGGTTCACCTGCTCCACCTTCTCCAGGAACAGCACCACCGCCCCGTTCATCCGGGCGGCCGACTTCACGGACCTGTGTCCGACCACCTCCCCCACGGCCAGGGCCACCTCCTCCACGGTGTGCGGAGACCTGGCCCCACCTTCACGCCATGTCTCCACGACAACCGGGAGAGGTCCATGGCGCCGGAGACGCCAACCAGCCAGACAAACCTGGTTGGTTACACCCAACAAACCCCTCAAAACCCCCACAAACCACACAAAAACCACCACCAACAACTAAACAACCCAACAAACCAACAATAACCAGAACAACATAGGCCGAAACCTCCAAAAGGTTTGAAAATTCTGAGGACGAGAACGCTCTCAGCTCCACATGCTCCACTGAGAGAGAGAGAGAGAGACTTTGACTTTTAAAGTGTACTTTATTTACAGTGCTCTGTTCACATAAAACCAGTTCAAACCCTCGTCTGACCCTCAGAGCAGCCACACTGCTTAGGGGGTCGTCTAATCACTAGGTTAAGATACTAGTTATGCTGCTATAGGCCGAGGCTGAGGGTCCAGAAACATGATCACCTGACAGACCTCTGTCACCACACTGGTCATGGTTTGGTCTCCTCTCCTCCTCTTCATCAGTAGACTAGTGATGCTATTTCTAGTGTAGTTTTTCTGCCCCCCCTTCTGTATTCATTTACAGGTATCACCGCCTTCAGAGCTGCATAATGACCTCTGACCCCACTGACCCACTCAACCGGCAGCTTATTCAATATGATGTATTCTGTGTGTATTTCTGTGTGTATTTCTGTGTGTATTTCTATGCTCTGTGCTCTTCTCCCCTCCTACCTGTTCTATCCTCTACCTGTTCTATCCTCTACCTGTTCTATCCTCTACCTGTTCTATCCTCTACCTGTTCTATCCTCTTCCTGTTCTCCTCTCCTCCTCTCTCTCTACCCATCTGTCCATCATCAGGAGGGTCCCCCTACATGAGCCTGGTCCTGCTCAAGGTTTCTTCCTGTTAAAGGGGAGTTTTTCCTTGCCACTGTTGCTTGTCTGGGGTTAGGCCCTGGGATTCTGGAAAGCGCCTTGAAACAATTGTTGATGGTAAAAGACGCTGTATAAATAAAGATTGACATCATCCGTGGACGGACTCGCCCGGTCCCCTCTTCCCAGCAGGTCCAGCTCTGTCTGCCTGTACAACCCTGACAATAAAGCGGTGTCAAACCCAACTCTGGTGTCACTCTTGGGTTCTGGTCTGGTTTGTGACATTGTTGTAGTCTATATTATCTTGTCAGTAGTTATCTATTGTGAAGAACCAGTAGTTATCTATTATCTATCTCTATAATGATAATTGGAGGAAGGTGTTGTCACCATTTGGAGTTTTACCAAATACATCACAGACCTCTGTGTGTATTTGTGTCTGTCATTTGTATGTTTGTGTAGTTCTGGCCTTCATGCATGTTCACGTGTGTGTTTGGTTTCTGTCTGTGCATTTTAAACTGACATTTGTATCAGAATGAATATTTTCAGTTCTGCATCTTAACGTTTCAGTTTTAGATCTTTTTATCACCCCCCACTGTGTGTGTGTGTGTGTGGGGGGGCTGTTGGGCATCATCATCATATCTTGTTGAGGAGCGTCCTTTGACTCCTGAGTCTCTGATCTATATTTTCCTGTGTTTTTCCATTCATGAGAACACTGTTGAGGACTGTGTGAGGTCTGTTTTGACTGTTTTTGCTCTGTGAGAGGAAGCTGAAGTACAGCAGTCGTCCTTCCTTTATGGTAGCGGTGCTTGTGCAGCTGTACCATCCTCCACCACATCTGTACCAACGACTGGCTGAATCCAGATGTGCAGCAGGGAGACGATCAGCAGATCCACACCAAATGAAGCAAATGACAGTTTGACTTGATGAACCAAAATACTTGATGTCAAGACAATCCCCACACAAAGCATCAGCCCACTAAGTGGGATGTGAAATATTCTGCATGTGTAAATCCATTCACTCTAACATGGTCACAATCAAGGAAACAACAAACGTTCAGTTCTATTTTAATACATTTAATTAATGGTAAAGGTGGAGGGAAAGGTCAGAGGTAGGGGTGAGGAGGGGGAAGGAGGACAAGAGCTTCAACTCTGCAGCAGATCTACTTCTTCTTCTTCTTAAATAACCAGCTAAAGAAAGAAAACTTCTTTTTCTTCTTGTCCTTGCTGGGCTGCTGTAAAGAGAAGGACAACATATGTTAGACTGACCCCGCTGACATCTTCTGAACTAAGACACAATCATGTAGAGGACCTGTTGTAGCGGCTCACCTGAAGTTGGACCACCTCCTCTTTGAGGCCTCGGAGCTCCTCGTTGTGTGACGAGGCCTCTTGTTCCAACATTTCTTCTCTTTGTTGGAGCGTCTCTTCTATTTTTGTGTGAAATTGAGCCAACCGCGTTTCTTGAGCCTCCCACTGCCGACACATGTCAGCCAGCATTTGCTCAGAGGTCTTGGTGGTTTGAGGTGAGTCCTGCCTGAAGCTCTGCTCCTTTATTTGAAGCTCCTCCTGGAAGGTCTGTTGCTCAGAATTCTTGAGTGCTTCTATTTCAGCTTCTAGAATTTCACATTTTTCTTTGTGTTCATTCAGTTCGTTCTCCGTGCTCGTCAGGGTGGCGATGGTGTCCAGATGAGCAACAGTCCTCCGGCTGGCCTTCATCTCCACCTTCTTAATGTGCTCCTCTTTTTCTCTCAGGAGCTCTTTTAGTCGGCTGATTTCTTCCTTCCAGCCCTCCTCTGACGTCTCCCGAGAGGCCTTGATCTCCTCCAACTCTTTATCTTTTAACTGAAGAGACCGCTGAAGAGAGAACAATTCTCTATCCTTCGTTTTATTGCTTTCTTCAGCCTTAAGAAGTTGCCTCTTCAAATCTAAGCAGGCCCCCTCAGTCTGCTCAAACTGGTCCTGCAGCATGGAGAGCTTGTGATGGAGAGACTCAATGACCAGGTCTTTCTGGTCCCTCTCCTTTTGCCGGTGGGCCTTTGATTCAGTCTCACTGGGAGACTCTTTGTCCTGGAGGGACTTCTTCTCCTCCTGTCGCTGGTCCAACCAACTCAGCTCCACTTTTTCACACTTTGTTGTCGTCATCACAGCTCTGCTACTTGGTTTTGGTGCATCTGGAAACTCCCGTTCTGCCTGTCTCCTCACATCGTTCAACGCTCTACTAAACAACTGGATAAACAGCAAAAACATCACTTAAAATATTGAAAATAAGGACTAAATAATAGGTGGTCAATCAACATTTAATCATGTTAGCACAAGAGAAGAGCTGATCAATGTGAGCTACTTTCACAAACACTCTTGGTGACTTCAATCAAATAATATCAGACTTGAACACGTTACCTTAGTGACTCCTCGCTGACTTGCCATGTTGCTTGAAGATTCTGTCATAAATGAATGTGTCTTAATCCAGATGCTGTTGATGCTGCTGTATATCTGTGAATAGGCTGAGCAGACTGCAGTAGTTAACTTGGTGTGCTTTGATCTGCTTATTTTGTCCCACTGCCATTTGATCTCCTTTGATCTTTTATTAATAAACATGAACATTGCATTTTCATCATATGATTTTGAACACATTTTCAATCATAAACTCTTTTAGCTTCTTAAATACGAGCAGTATTTACTGACACCTGAATTAGATCCATGACCTTCTGACTCCTGAGTTCTCTGGTGTTCTCATGAAGACCAGGGAGAGGAGAGATGTTGTGCTCACTTTGCATGATCACTGTGAACAAAAATGCCCAAATAAACACGTGATACAGAACTTCCTCCCGTCATGCCTCACCCCCACCTGTCACATCAGGTTTATGATGAAACCCTCAGATACTGTATATTCAGGAGTCACCCCCAATCCACCTGTCTCACCTATCTGAACGTACGTGTGTGTGTGTGTGTGTGTGTGTGTGTGTGTGAGTGTGTGTGTGGTTCTGGTGGTCGTCACATGACAGAGATGTCCAGGAGTACGTGAAGGCTTGCTCCATCTGTGGCCACTATAAACAGCCTGACTCCTGGAGGGGGTCCTGTATATGCTGTTCACCACCTGATCCACTCCCAACCACGTGGCAGGGGCCTGCAGGACCTGGTCCATTGGGAGGGATACAGCCGGGACAATCCTCCTTGAACAATGCCAGGAGGGCCTCTAACCCCAGGTAGGGGCAGCGGGGCAGCTCAGGGAGCTGGAGGAGGAGTCGGAGGCATCAGGAAAGATGAAGATCCCAACAGTGAGGACATGGAGGCCTTGTGCTCACAAGAGTTCTACCCCCCCTTCATCTTCCTCCATTGACCTCTCCTAGCTTTGGGACATCGGGGGCCGTCCCTTGAGGGGAGGCTTCTGTCATGTTTAGGTTGTTAGGCCTTTTCCAGACCACACCTCTTCCCCTTCTCCACCCCTCCAATCAGTCACACCTGTTTTCCATTCTGCTGATCACCTCCCCTACTTAAACCCTGGTTCTTCACACACTCTCTTCCAGATGTCCTCTGATGTTCATGATTCTCCAGCACGTTCCTTCTTCCTGGTTCTGACCCCCCTGATCCTGACCTGTCTGCCTCGGACTTTAAGATCCTGTTTCCTGCCTGTCTCTTACCGACCCTGTCTGCCCACGACTCGTCGACCCTGCCTCCCGGTAAACCCGATGGCGATCTCTCACCAACATCCCCGGGGCTTCCCGACCCCTCAGGTGGCCCAGAAGACCTGTACCATGTTGTACAATAAAGCTGTGTTGGTTCACTGATTGTGCTGCTCTTGGGTCCTTGTTTGGGGCCAGACAATGTACCATATTCAAAAGTTATACAGTTACACCTTTTCCTTCTTCTAATCAACCTTTAGGATATCATGTGTTGTTGTTGCCTCATATGTTCCAGGTCCCGTGATAAAGATTCATTGTGATTCATCTCCCCATGCTGGAGTGGCGGTGGTAGAGAATATATTCTGTAATCTGAAATGAACGTGTCCATGTACAATATCCACAACAGGAATGTTGGATTGAATGAAAAAGTCAAAGAAATCCACATTTACTCTGTGGCAAACCCCATTCTAGGTTTCACCCCGTGTTTACAGTTGGTTTCCTTTAGAGGGCGACAAGAATCAAGTCCAGCCAACTGTACATTTGAACATGATGCTGTACAAGAAACAAGACAAAATGTCCTCACAACATCTATGGAATAATCCCAAAATAGGGATTTAATCCAGATGAATTACAGCTCTAAAAAATGTGTACTAATAAATGACTTCCAGGCTTTAATAATAACATCAACAAATATGTGAATATACTGTATATTTTTAATGTTTCATTTTGAAGATGTAAAATGTGACTTTAAAGACTTAATAAAGAATACAATGAAGTCAAGAGGTTCAATTAGTTTGTAGTGTGGATTGCAGGTTGATGAAGGAACAGAAGACTCCTACATTACTGTTTTTATCAATATTGTGTCACAGCGGCGGGCGACCCCACCCTTGGGTCCTCTTTCACCCCGCGCACCTGTGTCCAATCAGCCCAATCACGAGGCCTATTTAGGTCCAGGCTCTACGCTTCCTCTCTACCAGATTGTCCTCTGTACGTTCATGACTCTTCAGCGTTTTCCTGTCTGCCCTGCTTCGACCCTGCCTGTCCCTGACCTGCTGTTTGCTTCTGTTCCCGGTAAACCTGTCTGTAGTGATGTGACATCAGGCAGTGCCTCCATCTCCCCCTCAGGCAGTGCCTCCATCTCCCCCTCAGGCAGTGCCTCCATCTCCCCCTCAATCAATCAATCTTTATTTATACAGCGTCTTTTACAATCAAAAATTGTTTCAAGGCCTTTCCAGAATCCCAGGGCCTAACCCCAGACAAGCAACAGTGGCAAGGAAAAACTCCCCTTTAACAGGAAGAAACCTTGAGCAGGACCAGGCTCATGTAGGGGGACCCTCCTGATGATGGACAGATGGGTAGAGAGAGAGGAGGAGAGGGAGGACAGGTAGAGGATAGAACAGGTAGAGGATAGAACAGGTAGAGGATAGAACAGGTAGAGGATAAAATAGGTAGGAGGGGAGAGAGAGGGAGAAGAGAGGAGAGAGGAGGAGAGGGGAGGGGGAGAAGAGAGGCATAGATCATGTAAATACACACAGAAATACACACAGAAATACACACAGAAATACATCATATTGAATAAGCAGCCGGTTGAGTGGGTCAGCGGGGTCAGAGGTCATTATGCAGCTCTGAAGGCGGTGATACCTGTAAATGAATACAGAAGGGGGGGGCAGAAAAACTACACTAGAAATAGCATCACTTGTCATGATTTTCCACCTGGCCAGTACTCAACTGTCCGTGTTGCCCCTGAAGGCACCATCAGTCACACCCACATCCCTCATTAGCACCAATTCTCTGCACCTGCTCACCTGGATATTTAACCCCCCTGTTCCTTCTCCTCCCTGCCAGATTGTCCTCTGTGTCCTCATCACTCTCCAGTGTTTTTTCCCTGCCAGTCTACCCGTTGCTGACCTGCTTTGTTCCTGACCTGCCGTCTGCGTCTCCGACCCGGCTGACCGACTCCCCTTCTGTCCCCGACCATCCGCTAATAAACGTTTCTGCCACCCAGTTGTGCTGCGATTGGGTCCAATCATTCCACCCCCTCTCATCACTAGTCTATTGATGAAGAGAGGAGAGGAGAGGAGACCAAACCATGACCAGTGTGGTGACAGAGGTCTGTCAGGTGATCATGTTTCTGGACCCTCAGCCTCGGCCTATAGCAGCATAACTAGTATCTTAACCTAGTGATTAGACGACCCCCTAAGTATGATCATTAGTCTGTCTATGATAGTAACTGAACTACAAGGTTAGTAACAATAAGCTTTTTCAAAGAGGTAGGTTTTAAGCCTCATTTTAAAAGTAGAGATGGAGTCAGCCTCCCGTACCTGGACAGGGAGCTGGTTCCATAGCAGGGGGGCCTGCTAGCTAAATGCTCGGCCCCCCAATCTACTCCTAAAGACTCTGGGAACCACAAGTAGACCAGCGTTCTGAGAGCGGAGCGGTCTATTGGGCTGGTAAGGTGTCACTAGCTCCTCCAGGTAGGATGGAGCTAGGCCTCTGAGGACCTTGTAGGTCAAGAGGAGGGTTTTAAAAATGATTCTGAATTTAACGGGCAGCCAATGAAGAGACGCCAGTACAGGAGTTATGTGATCTCTTTGGTCAATACCTGTCAGAACTCTGGCTGCAGCATTTTGGATCACCTGGAGGCTTCTTAAAGAGTTGTTTGGACACCCTGATAGTAAAGAATTACAATAGTCCAGCCTGGAGGTAACAAATGCATGGACTAACTTTTCAGCATCATGCCGCGTCAGTAGCTTTCTGATCCTTGTGATGTTCCTCAGGTGAACAAAGGCACTTCTACAGACTATTTGAATGTGTGAGTTAAAGGATACCACAGTTGAACCACTGGACAGAGCCACAGAGTCAGTGAGGAAAGTTTATTTGACACACGTATTTCATTTGAAAGCTTCAAACCAAAGAGGAGGGCTGGAGTGGAGGAGGTCACTCAGTGGAATGGCTGGAACAGCAGCTGAAGAAAGGATTCCACTTTTTCCAAAAGTTCTTGATCCTCTTCCTGAATCCTTTCTTCTGCTTCTTCCTTTCAGCTTCCAGCTGTTGAAAAGAGAAATGAGTTTTAGTTTCCACATGCACACATTTAAAGTCTTGTTGACTCACCAACAGAGCAGATCTGCATCTTCTCACCTGAAGCTGCTGGATTTCCTCCTTGAGGCGCTGTGCTTCCTTCTTGCTGGCCTCCATTTGCTGCTTTTGCAGGTTCTCCTGTCTCTGCACTCTTTCCATCAGCTCCACCTGCTGCTTGTGCCAGTCCTGACTTCTGGACTCCCATCGCTCATACAGCATGGACAGCTGCCTTTGGAAGCTCTCTTCTTTATCCTGGAGCTGCCGTCTCAGGATCTCCTCCCGCTCCATCTGCTCTGGCTTCTTCCTCTCCTCCATCTCCCAGAGCTTCTTCTGGAAGTCTTCCTCCATTCTGAGGAGTCTCTCCCTGGTCTGCTCTTCCAGCTGCTGCTTTTCTTCCTCCAGCTGCAGCTTCTGAGCCTCTTTCCTCTTGGAGAAGTCCTCTTGTCTCCTCATGTCCTCAGACACTTGTCCTCCCAGGTGGTCTCCGCCCTCAGGACCCTGATGGCTGCCGTGGGCTCCTTGGAGCAGCTTCTTCTCCAACTCTTCAATCCTCTGGTTGGTCTGCTCAAGTTCAGCCTCGGTGCTGGCCATCAGGGTGAGGGTCTCCACTTGAGCTTCCGTTCTCTTCAGCCTCTTTTTATTTTCATGCTTTATTTTTTCCTCCTTTTCAGCCAGCAGGTTCTTCAGACGTGCCACTTCTTCCTGAAGCTCTGTCACAGAGCTCAGGGCTTCTTTGTGCTCCTCCTGTTGTTGCTTCATCTTCAGCTTCATCTCAATAACTTCAGTGTGTCTTGTTAGTGTCAAACTGTATTGTGTGTACTGTAGTAGCACTATTATTGGTTTTGGGACAATATATATAGCTTTAGGTCTTTATGTTGTCACCTTTGTTTTTGATTCAAAGGGCATGTCATTAAACATCTACATCAAAGCAAAGGGGCGTGTCTACAGGTGGATCAATCATATGTCAAGGTCGTCCAAGGTCACCTGACGTTGCCCCGGTGAAAACACACATTTATCAACACAAATGTGCACACTTACAATAAAGAGTTGTCACAAGTGCATCATCTCTCCGTGATCTCCTTTACTTTCATATATTATTCAAAAATAAAGGTGTCTGCAGTTCTGGAAGAAAACACGGTTGCCAGTTTTAACTTGTGTTCTTTATTTTCAACAGAGCAACAAATGTGTGTTTCTATCTGTAGGAATTCTGTGGTAGTTTGCACCATAAAGTAGGGAATGAAATACCAGCAAACACACTTAGTTCAACAGTTTAGATGCACATGGTCTCTTGTTCATAATAAATACACATTGAAGCTAAATTAAACTTTATTTCTGACATAATTGGAGAGCTTGCCTTTGTGACAGGGGGTGTCCTGCCCTCTGTACAGGGGATGCCTGAGGTACCACCTTAATTAGTGGGCGGGGAGAAAAGGGGTATATAAAGCACCGCCTCCTGCTTGCACTCAGTTGTTTCCCCTTCGACGACGCTACAGCGTGGTGCCGGTGGCTCGACTCTCAAATAGTCGACCTCTGCAGCGTGAGTGCAGTTTATCTGGGCTGTTCACCCAGTTGAACCTGCGTCCCAGAGCGAGCACGCTAATTGGCAACACCAAGGTAAATGCGAGCCGCGCTAACGCATACTCCCCCTGTGATCACTACTTAGTGTGATAATTATTGAACAGGTGCTTGCCACTGTCGCGGAGGGTTGGTGTTTCCTCTCGCCGCCCTTCCATCCAGGGCGCTTGGCCGTAAGGGCGCATGCGCTAACGTGCGCTGGGCAGGTAAGGCGCAGCAATGCGCATCACTGACTCCCCCGCTCACTCAGCGGCTAAACCGATGCTAACAGGGTTGTTCTCACTGCAGTTGGCTGCCGGCTGGTGTCAGTGGGTCGCGTCGCCCCAGCGGGACCTCTCGCGGAGTGGTGACGCCACCAAACAGTCGGCACAGGCTACCTCGCTCACTGGACCCACTGCTGCTTTGGCTCAGTCCTTTAAGTTCGGGATTCTCTCGCGCTCTCTCTGTGGAACGGCGACGCGCCATAGCGGCGTCGCCGAGGCGACCACAGAGCTAACGTTTCGTTTTTTAGACTGTACATAGGGTTGTAAATAGTTTCACTGCTTTTATTATTACTCCCCCTGTTTGTTCTTCTTCGTTTTCTGTTTTTGCCCTTTTGGTTGATTGTTTGGGTTATTTACGTGTGCGCGCGTGTGCGGGGTGTGTGTGTGTGTGTGTGTGTGTGTGTGCGTGTGTTAATTCCTGGGGTGAAATTCCCCGGGTGGCGTTGTCGCAATCGGTAGACCTCCCTACACCACCTCGCCACACCTTGTTTTAGATGTTCTGTCAATGTTTTAGCACATATCAGCTACCTATACCTTTTTGCTGCCTTAATTTCAATCAATCAATCAATCATCAATCAATCTTTATTTCTATAGCGTCTTATACAATCAAAATTGTTTCAAGGCGCTTTACAGAATCCCAGGGCCTAACCCCAGACAAGCAACAGTGGCAAGGAAAAACTCCCCCTTTAACAGGAAGAAACCTTGAGCAGGACCAGGCTCATGTAGGGGGACCTTCCTGCTGATGGCCGGCTGGGGAGAGAGAGAGAGAGAGAGGAGAGGAGAGGGAGAGGAGAGGCACAGAACACAGAAAACATACACAGAGATACAAAAATACAATATACAACAGGTCGGCGGGCCGGATGTTGTCATGCAGCTCCGACGGCGGCGATACCTGTAAATAAATAGAGGGGGGGGGGCAGAAAAACTACACAGGAATCTGCATAACTAGTCTGCTTAATGAGGAGGAGGACAGGAGAGGAGAGGAAACCATCACCAGTGAGGAGGCCTGTCAGGTGATCCTGTTTCTGGACCCCGGCAGCCTTGGCCTATAGCAGCATAACTAGTATCTTAACCTGACGATTAGACGACCCCCTAAGTATGATCATTAGTCTGTATATGATAGTAACTGGAACTACAGAATTAATAACAATAAGCTTTTTCAAAGAGGTAGGTTTTAAGTCTGGTCCTGAAAGCAGCGATGGAGTCAGCCTCCCGTACCTGGACAGGGAGCTGGTTCCATAGCAGGGGGCCTGGTAGCTAAATGCTCGGCCCCCAGTCTACTCCCAAAGACTCTGGGAACCACAAGTAGACCAGCGTTCTGGAGAGCGGAGCGGTCTATTGGGCTGGTAAGGTGTCACTAGCTCCTCCAGGTAGGATGGAGCTAGGGCCTCTGAGGACCTTGTAGGGCCAGGGGGGGGGGTTAAAAAATAATTTTAAATTAACGGGCGCCAAAGAAGCCACTGGCCGCCCGGCATTTTAAAAAATTTTTAAAAAAACACACTAAAACTTTTTCCTTTTCCTCTTACAATAAATTTTAAAATAATAAACCAAACTTTATTTTTATATTTTCCTTTTCCACCAAAAATTTTTTTCCCCGCTTCCCGAACCCCCGACCCAACCCCCACCCCACAACCAGGGGCAAGACAAACTACAACAACAAGAAAAAAACAAGAGGACCAACCACACGTAGGGGGAGGCCCCGGCGGAGGGGGGAAAGGGGGGGGGGGGGGGGGGGGGGGGGGGGGGGGGGGGAAAAAAAAAGGAAAAAAAAAAAAAAGAGAGAGAAGAGGAAGGGGGGAGAGGGGGGGGGGGAGAGAGGGAGGGGGGGAGAGAAGGGGAGGGGGGAGAGAGAGGGGGAGAGGAGAAAAAAAAAACACAAAAAAAACCCCAAAAAAACAAAAAAAAAAAAAAAGAAACTAAAAAAAAAAAAAAAAATATAACCCCCGAAAAAAAAAAAACCCCACCCCCCACACAAAAAAAAACACTTCAGAGAAATAAATTAATTAATAAACACCAGCACTAATATTTAAACGTGTAAACATGTCAACTATAATCAGTGGTGTGCAGTCAGGGGTAGCAAGACGAGCACTTTAAAAATGTTTGTTTCTTTTGTTTGTTTGGTTTTTTTTTACGCTGTTGTTGAGTGACGGTATCGTCAGCCAATCAGATTTTGAGATGTGTTTAAGGCCCGCCCCCACGTCCTTCAGCAGATTGGGCGTCGTCATTCAAATGAGCTGATTGATGGAGTGATGACGTACTTCCGGTTTCTATCTATCTATCTATCTATCTATCTATCTATCTATCTATCTATCTATCTATCTATCTATCTATCTATCTATCTATCTATCTATCTATCTATCTATCTATCTATCTATCTAAATCTAAAAAAGTGTACAACTAAATACTTTGAGTAAACTGGACTCAAAACTTTTTAATCTCGGGGATTGAACGGTCGCCTTCAGGACAGCGCATGCGCAGTAGAGCCGAGCGGGAGACAACTGCTGAGTCATGATGCTGATGTTGGAGGACGCGTTTCTCCTCACAAGGTCGGTTAAACATCTTTAATACATCTCTCAGCTCACCTCAGTGTTCACCTTTGTTGTAGGCTGCACCATTTTTCACGTCAAAATCAAACTATTTAGACACTCCTCAAAAGTGGTGGACGCTAATTCTCATTAATGTTGTGTATCATTGTAGCATTAGCCAGCACCGAGCGGCCGTCCGGGGGGGTCCGGGGGGGCTGGATCACACCGGCTGGTTCAAACAGGAGACTTTTCACTCTGGAAGGTTTGGAAACCAAGATAAGACCAAGCTGGAGTGAGACGAGACGGGTTCTGGCTTCACATGGTGCACCAGGAAGCCCCCAATTGTAGCATCTACACCCCATTGTGAGGGAATCGAACCTGCAGAATCTCTGAATTAGACCACACAGGGTGACACAGCATTTCTTGACCAACTCTGGAGCTCAAAGCACAGTCCTTGCAGCTCCATGTGTCATTATAGATGGTATCAAGTGTGCAGATGACATGTTGGTGTCTGTGGTTCATGTGCAGGCCGACCAGAGTTCAGGCAGATTCATCAGGTTTTGATAGTGAATACCAATGTAATGTTCATCTGCACAGAGATGACTGCATGGTTCCATGAACACCTCAGGTCTGATGAAGTCTGCAAGAGTAGCTCAACCCTGATTGTAACCCAGTGAGCTGAGCTCAATGATATGGTTCTGCTCTCTGCCAACAGAGTGAAAGGCTGCTGGTTACCCTGAAACGTTACATTTTGTGCTGATGTCGTGTCCTTTCACAATCATGGAGCAGTCCTGGCCAGTGAGAGTCGTGGTGGATGAAAATGATGTTCTGAAGGTCACTTTCCAAGAAAGGCCTGACAATGTGGAAGACCTCATCAGTGAGTTGAAGAAACGACTCAGTCTGCAGGATGACTTCATGCTTCACTACGAAGACCCGGATGTCAACGATGCTTTTTGCAACCTCACGGATGTAACTGAGTTGCCTCCAAGACCAACAGTGAAGATTGTCTTGTTGGAAAAGGTCATGAAGACATTGTCTTCGGCCACCCCAATCTCATTTACATGAGAGATGCAAATGCATGTCAGTGTCGCGAGACATGAAACATGACATTTTGCAGAAACCATCTGAAGAAATCTACAAATACGACCACAAAATCAAAGCAGGTGAGGTAAAGTACAGAAGATTACAGAACATGAAGTTCTGGAACGATGACTGGTGTGTGCTAGATGTTCTGGTGTGTGACCTTCAGACATTTGCCAAATGTCATCAAGAAAATCTTAAAGATTAGAGAAGATGAGTTCCTCATTCAGATCTGGAGAAGAAGGAGTTCAAGTGGTGAGTATCTGTGTTCACTCTGGAAATGTCTCCTTTCATTTAATAAGTAAAGCTGCCTACAAGACAGCAGTCTGAAAGTTGATGTTTAAATCTCTGAGCAGCTGTTGAGTACAAAGAGGGAGATGGTGTGGTTTACTGTGTGTATGATGTAGTTTTCTTTGTTCTACATGAGGTTTGATCAGCAAACAGACCTGTGACTCTTTGTCCCCGTTCCTCTCTATGCAGCTGCTGGACGGAGGAGGCTTGTGGAGCCCTTCAAGCTTCCTTTGGTTCAGGGACCAGTGAAAGATGAGGTGTCACAAAAGAGTCTCAATCTGGTCTCAATCATTTTCTTTTTGACAGTAGAGTTGAAAATGATATGTTAAACTTTTGTTTGTTTTTCCTCTCCTGTAGAATCCCAGGAAAAGAAAGAAGACCTTTCCAACCAGTCTGGAGCCAGAGGGGAAGAGGCCCTCTCCTTCTCCACCTCTCCTTTTCCCCCTCCATCTCGTTCTCCACCTCCCTCTCCTTCTCCACCTCCCTCTCCTCCTCCACCTCCCTCTCCTTCTCCACCTCCCTCTCCTCCTCCACCTCCCTCTCCTTCTCCACCCCCTTCTCCTCCTCCACCTCCCTCTCCTCCTCCACCTCCCTCTCCTCCTCCTCCACCATCCCACACCATTGTGTGTCACTGATCATGTGAGTACACCTCAGTAATACTAGTGAGCACAAATGTGAACCACCACCAGGAGAGGTTGAACGAGGGTCTAAAAAGTCTTGATGTGATTTCTTCTATAATTCAGGAGTGGAGTTCATGCTGAGGCAGAAGGAGAGCGTCTCCCAACAGGTGACACCCCCCACCATGAAGACAGAAGAAGAGCTGAAGTCTGAGCTAGACAAACTGCTGCTGGAACACAACCCAAGCAGCAGGTGATGGAGTGGGTCCAGGTCAGCTCCTCTGCTGCTCAGCACCTTCACACACACGTCAAAGTACTGTGATGTGGCGTACAGATGACACTTGGCTTGTTTCCTTCTTCAGGACAACCTCCATGAAGGGCAGACGGCGCCCCGGTTTGTCCGAGCTCTCGTGACATCAGTGTGTGAGTCTGCAGTTGTTTCCTGTAAGTGCGACTGCCACCATGTAGAACCAGGATGTGGTCCATCAGGACCGTTTGACCAGAGGATCTAAAGCTGGACTTTAGTCACACTTCTTGGCTCCACTGCGCTGGTGTGATGAAGAGTGTGTGTGCTTTCAGGTGGCGTTCACACACTTGACGACCCTCAGCTTGGATTTAGATCAGGCCTCCTGAAGAAATACCTTTGTGACCGCCACAATCAGCTGGAGGCCCTGGACCTCAAGGTCAAACGGAGCACCAGAGACGTGAGTGTGTGTCATTGATCTGCCTGAAGGGGGCGCCAAAGCTCACAGGACAGCAGTACAGTTAAACCAGTCAAGTACAGTGGGACATTCGTAAGTAGAGAAGAGAAAAGTATGAGAAGTAGAGAAGCCTTGCACTGAATTCCTACATTTATTATGCGGTAATCTAACAGTAACATGTATTTTGTTACATGTTTTGATGCATTTTTATGATTTATAAAAAAAATATGTCTGAATTTTTGGGGGCTTGGAACGGATTAGGACATTTACGTGGAAAACGAGTCTCTACTTATGGAAATTTCAGGTTACGAAACAACTTCCGGAACCAATTAATTTCGTAAGTAGACGTCCCACTGTATTTCTGTGTGTATTTATGTGTGTATTTCTATGCTCTATGCCTCTCCTCTCCCCTCTTCTGTCCTCTCCTTCTTCTATCCTCTACCTGTCCTCCCTCTCCTCCTCTCCTCTCCTCTTGCAGGAGTGCAACATTAAAACTCAGTGCAATATTAAATCTCACATTAAACCTAAATTAAAACTGTGTGCAGGAGAGGAGCATTAAATCTAAAACTATGAACACTAGTGCAAAAATAAATCTAAAACTATGAACAATAGTGCAACATTAAATCTAAAACGATGAACAATAGTGCAACATTAAATCTAAAACGATGAACAATAGTGCAACATTAAATCTAAAACTATGTAAAGTAGTGCAATATTAAATCTCAAAGTATGAACAATAGTGCAAAAACTACGTACAGTAGTGCAACATTTCATAACTACGTACATTAGTGCAACATTTCATAACTACGTACATTAGTGCAACATTTCATAACTATGTACAGTAGTGCAACATGTAGTTCATTTTGTTCTTTCCTCCACCCATCTTTGTCTCTCTGCCTCAAAGAAAGGAGTCGCCACAAACTCTTTCCAAGTCATCTCTCGGGCCATCCCCTTGTCCCGGTATAGAGAATAGACTTTGGATGGGCAGTAAATGTATTTACCTCCCACCCCAGGGAACCCTGTATGTATATGCGGGCTGTTTGGTCCCTGTTTAAGAGTCAAATGGCAGAACCTGCAGAGGCGATCAGGTGGCTGGGAGTCGGGTCTCTGTCTCCGAGCTTTTTCCTCCACACGCTTTTTGGTGGCCTCCAGCTCCCTCTGGAAAAACTCTGATGCAGCAAATTGTTCAAAGGGCATTCTGGGGTCAGAGAGTCCCTCAGCAGCATAAGTCTGATGCACCTTCCTTGAGCAGTAGAAGTAGCGAACAGGACCCTGCTGATAGAAGAAGTGGATGGAAGATCCATCAGTCCCATACCGAGACTTGGGCTGTCCACAGGCGAGACAGGTTTTGGTCTGTCTCATCTTCTGCTCTGGTCGGTGCTGCTGCTGCTTCTCTAGGATGCCCTGCACAATTTTTTCAATAGAGTCCTGCGTCAGAGGCGTAGGCAGGGCGGCTGTGGGAGGAGTGACAACTGGGCTGGTGTTCAGAGAAGAACTGGTGTTCAACAGCTTTGCCAGATGCTTCACATAGCGGGATATGTGAAACCTGGTTGTGGGGTGGAGCAAGCTGTTGGGATCGGCAGCAGACCGATGGACCATGTCTGCGTACTCTAGATCCACAAGCCTCAGGATGTCCTCCCCATGATGCTTCTGCAGCAAACTGTCATGGAAAGAGTCCAGCGTGTGTGGTCCAAGACAAACACTCGACCACCCGTCTTTATGGGTCCAGTGTGGGCACTCCTCGGCGAGGACTTCAGGGGCAGGGGCAAAGCTCGAGAGACATCTGGAACACAAACAAAGCAATGATGGATCCTCAGTAAATCATATTATCGCGACATGGGCCGTTGAGAAAACACACAAATATTGATTCCTTGTAATATTTAACACATCACAAAATGATTCATTGCGATACATTGACCACAACCGAACTAAATCTTCAAAGCCTTAATTCCAACATGCCGCTCTCAAACACACGATTATCGTCGACCCACCCACTGATCTGTTGGGATCCTGGTCATCCTCTGCTGGAACCTCCTTTACACGTCCAGCAGCAGAGAGATGGAGGCCGACAGGCGGTGCAGGGGGAAGTGACGGCACAGCGGTCAGTGTTGCCCAGCTGGAGGAGGGTGTTGCGCCAGGAGCATCGTCTGGACCGGGAGGGGGCACAAGAGCCGAAGGCGGATCCCTCTTCTGCATTCTGTGTTTGTCCCAGTCCAGAGGGACCGGACGGCAGCCCGGTTCTCTGTACTCCAGCCCAAACCTTTCTCCGGTGTCTCTGTCAGAGAGGCGAAACGCAGGGTACTTGTCTTGTCCCGTCACTGCCGTGGAAGCAGAGTTCAGCTCCCACATTAAGGCCGGGTCAAAGACAGCAGGGAGGACGACGCCGGGCTTCTTCATGTCCGCCAGTCACTGAAAGTTCCACCGCACCACGCCGGTCATGGCCTGGGCCTGGAACAGTTCAGGGGAGACCTGGGTACCCGTGACCCACTGGGCCTGGTGGAAATGGTAGCCCTCCTGCTGAGACGTACCACGGACAGGGATCCAGACGGGGACTTTGGCACCTTCACCCGCTACGTGGTTGAGCTGAAGGGTCCCTCCGTCCCTGTACATGATCCCCTCCGACAGCTCTGGGTCACTGAGGCAACCACGGAGGATGTGAACCCTCTGGATGCGCCACGTCTTCAGCATGGATGGCTTGAAGAGTGGGACGTCGTTGGGGTCCGTGGCCAGGTGAAAGTGCTGCAGAACTCCCTCCACTCTCTCCAGCAGCTCGGCGGGTTGAGGAATTTTAGTTCTGCAGTGCTCTCGGATGTGCCGTTTGGTGGGGTTGGCCGGACGGATTCCGCAGAACTCGTAAGCATCACGGAGCCTCTTCAGGTCGTCCTGATCGACCACAGAGAAGGCGGCAGAAAGGAGCTGGCAGAAAAGGCTGAACAAAGGATGGTGCTCAGACGTGCACTCTCGTCCAAAGCGCCTCATGCAGTGAAACAAGTCGAGCTTCACAACGATGCTGCTGTTGTAATGTGCCCGCGAGGCGCAGGTGTTGGACAGCGGTCCAGAGGTGGCTTCAGCAACAATGGAAGGGGTGGTCTTCCAGGCATCCCAGCACAGATGTTCACCAGGGGCGCAGTCCGGGACCTTAAACGGAGCGCAGCAATCCCTAAATGCGAGGCAGAGACATGGAAATATGAGATCTAAAGGAAGAAGTGTAACATTAAATATAACATTTCAAAGAAATTCAAAGAAAATGACTTGCAGAGAGCATTTTTCAGTTTGAATGACGGCAAACAAAGAAGATCGCTGATCTCACCTGTCCATCCAGTGGTAGCCTGCCTTTTCCACCCCAGCATCGCTGTACCTCTTGGCCATTCCTTGGTACATGGGTTGCAAGGACCTCTCTGTCTCGGCCTGAACCATCACCCAGGACACAATGAGCCAGCTCTCGTTCATCACTGCAAAACTGGACATGGCTCCAGATGCCAGCGTCACCTTCCTCGCCACCTTTCTCGTGTGGTCCGACCTGAGAACCTGCCCGAACGTGCCCTGGAGGAGCTTGGTCAAGGACGGCTGTTGACGCGAACTCATCCAGCAGGCAGTCAGTCAGGTAGAATCCGGACACAGAGACCCCTCCCCAACCGTCTTGGTCCTCGTACGACCCGAAAGCACGTGGCTGATCTTCCTTCCTTACGTACTGGTCGATGGTTCTCTGTCCGTACGCGCCAGCCTCGGCATCCCTGACGTTCTGTACGGCGTGCAGATATGCCAGGTGAGCTCGTTCGTACTTGAGGTGCATGAGCTCATTCACCTGGTTCGCCATGTCAGTCGGTGACTTGCCAGAACGCCGCAGTTCATCCATTACCGACCTGCACACGGCCTTCTTGTAGGTCAGGAATGCAGGCAGAAGGTTGGTAAAGCGCACGGGCAGCTTCTCCACCCATCGAGGGTTGTCGGCGAACCAGTTCCTGCGACAGGCCTTGCAGCAGAGTCGTGAGGAGAAGATGAAATACTGGCCACGGGTGCCGACGATCACGCGAGGTCTTCCCACGCCTGCAGAGACCACCTGAGGACGAGGACAGCTATGGAGGCACGGCAGGATGTAATTGTTCCTCAACCTGACCATGATGTGGCTCTCTGGCTTCCAAATGAAAAATGGATGGAGCTGGAAAAAGTTGGGGAACGGGAGCTCAGCCACCATGTCCAGGAGCTCCGGTTGAGGAGGTAGACGCCAAAGAGAAATTGCGTTCCCGGGGTTATGCACTGGTCGGGACCCAGGCCACAACCCAAGTTCTTGAAGCTCCGTCCTCATCCACAGCTTTTGATGCTGAGAACAGCTCCACTTGCTGATGTCGTGGTCAGGGACAGGCACAGGAGCGACGGGAACTAGGATAAAGTAAAGAAGACAGTTGAACAACATAAAGTTATTACTACTGGATAGACAATTTTAGTGCTCTCACATGACATAAACACACGATACAAGGAAACAAACACGCTCCTCGGACACTCAGTGTCATTCCAGAGCTTACGCGTCAGATTTTTTCCGTGTCAGTGACAAAGAAACGCGTCTATTTTGATTAACCTGTTATTTGTCCAACACCCCACGGAAGGGGGGACATTTACAAGGTTTAACATACCATTCTTTTCGTCTTCGGTAGAGTCCGTCAAAGGAGGCACTCTGCAGACAGAGGTCTGTGCCATGCAAGTGTCGGGTCCTGAAAACAAGTGCAGACTTGCTGTTATGAAATCACAGTCACTTAACCTGATGACAACATTTAAAGAACAGTCGGCTGTACATTACAGAGCCATGAGGTTGTTCATCAGCCCTAAATAAAAAAAAGGAAACATACCTGAAGCTGCGTGGGGCTCCTCTACCTTCACGAGACCCTCTGTCTCTGTCACCAGGAAGGCCAGCTGTGGAGGGAGGGGCACAGGTCTCTTCCTCTTCACACCTGGTGAAGCTGGAACAGATGCAGGTCATTTTCAAAAATGAAATGACTTTATTTCATGCAGCTGCAGTTAGCAGAAAACTTGATTGGATGAGCAGAATTACAATGTTTTTACCATCGACTAGTGATGCCTGTAGATCAGCGGTGTCTCCAGGTGGGGGTTTGGAGCGCGTGGCAGATGGAACTAAAAAGACAACATTACTTTAGTCAGTTCAGATTCAATGAGTTGTGACGACGCCGTTATTAGTAGGCATTCAAGCAGCCTTATCGTTACTCCTCCTGCTTTTTAGAATGTTGCGTATAATCGTCTCATTCACACCAATTGAAATGACAATATTAATCACCGCTCTCGAGGCCGAGCAGGAGGAGCATTGTGACTCGGGCAACAAGCATGCATTCACGCGTTAGTACCCCGTGCATTTAAACTGTTTTTAAGCATGCATCGAAGCATGCAAAGAGAACAAAAACAAACACTTACCCTCCTCGTAGTCAATATCAGTTCATGATTGCACGGATCAATTCATAGTCCTTACGACGGTTATTATCACACCAACGCACGAAGAGTAATATGAAAGGAACTCGGCCAGAACATCAAGAACACAAAAATAATAAGATAAGTTTCAGATTTGGAGAGGAATTCATCGTGGAAAGGAACGGAACTCCAGCTCTGAAACCTATTTTTCAGAAACCTGTCTTTGCTCCTGGTGGCACTCTCGGCATGGCGGCTGCTGCTACTGGCAAAACAACAGAGATCAGATCCTGCATGGACTTGGTTTGTCTGACATGAAGTAAATGTGGTAACGGTGTATTTACAGCGCTGGACTTGCAGATCAGAGGTATCGATGCTCAGCATCTCCCTTTCCATCTCTACGTCCTCCTCCATGGCTGTGTTAAAGACAACAATACAGGCTACAGGTTATTAGTGGAAAAGAAAAGAACCTTTTCCCAAAGTTGCACTTGTCACCTGAAGGAATCGGCTTACCCAGGGGCTCAGCAGGGGCCTTCATGGGATGCTCAGCGGGTGTGGAAGATGCGGTGGACTGCTGCCTCTTCAGCAGGTACTGCTGCAACCTGAACATGCGTGTACCTGGAACGCAGCGCTTGCCTATGATAAAATCGGCATAGCCATCACCTCTGCTGTCCCAGATCTGCTTCCACGTGTTCATGGCTCGGGCACCAAATCCAACCAGCTGGTCGTCTTCAGATGAGGCAGTCGCTCCATCCCCTCTTCCGACCTCATAAGTGAGAAGAGCCTGGATTTCTTGGAAACTGAGGGCAAAACTCACGAATGACTGTAGGCTGTCCTTACTGTTGCTTTCAGCCATACAGTGACCTGCTGCTTCCTCCTGCTGCACATTCTTGATAAGATACACAGTGTATCCTACATCATTCTGCAAAAGCCATCTGAATGACTTCCCTTTATATCTACCAAACTGCAGGACGTAGTCACCCAGCACCTCCGTCTTATCTGAGGGATCCCCCCCTCTTTGTCGGACGACGGCCAAAGCGTTCTGCCGTACGAGGTCCTCCCTCATGGCTGCAGACTTGCCCTGAGGAGTAGAACTCACCCGCTTGGCTTCATCCGATGGCTCCTGGAGGAGAAACCCAAGAGGTCCCTTGCGGAACACAACCTGAAGTTTCCCAGGGAAAAAGGTCACTTGCTTCTGCATGTTGAGCTGACATAAAGGAAACATGTCTATTAATTTTCTCATTTTTATTAGACACTTCAAGAACACTTCCATTCATTTCAAATCACACCTGATAAATGTGATCAAAGGAATCTTAGGCCAGTAAAAGATGACGTGTGGTACCATGCATAAAGCTGTGTGTGTGTGCATGTGTGCATGCGTGTGCACATGTGTCTCTGTGTTTGTGAGTGTGTGCACACATGCAATTATCATGTAGGTGTGATAGTGTAAGATCAAGGGTGTTGGGGTGTCGATCCCAGGAGTTCAGAAGGTCATTACCTGGTTCATCTAGGGAGGAAAAGACAGGAAAGGGATGTGGAAATATACTGTGGGTGTTGGGGGGGCTGTGTGGGTGTGTGCACCTGCGTGGGCACACATGCTATTATCATGTAGGTGTGAAAGTGTAAGATCAAGGGTGTTGGGGTGTTGATCCCAGGAGTTCAGAAGGTCATTACCTGGTTCATCTAGGGAGGAAAAAGGGATGTGGAAATATACTGTGGGTGTTGGGGGGGTGGGGGGGGGGGGCCCCCCCTGGGGAGAAGCTTTTATGTAGGGGAAAGGTAGATCAGGGTGTTGGGGTGTTGTTGGGTCATTACCTGGTTTTGGGAGGAAAGGTGTGGAAATATTGGGGTTGGGGCTGTGTGGGTGTATGTGTGAGAAAATTTTGGGGGGGGCAGGAGGACCGTATCACATCTCAAAGACATTGGAAACAAAAACACACATTTGATGTAATAAAATGTAATACTACTACTACTACTACTACTAAATAATAATAAAATAGTAATAATAATAGTAATACTAGTAATAATAATAATTATAGTAATACACCACCACACACAAACCCACAGAGACCGACAGACCAATAAGTTTAAATTATGATGTGTAGAATGAAAATATTCATTCATAATTCAAGACTTTATAACAATTCTTTACTTACGGTGCTGAAGCACGTCGTTTACAACCCAAATACCAAGATTTCAGTGCCACAACAAGTAAATCGGTTACTTGAATATGAAATATTAACATGTTCATTCATCACTATTGTGTTAAATTACACAAACAACAGATAATATTGAATTAGAATCTCAACGCAACCTTGGCGCTTCATTAGAGCAATCTCGCGGTACATAGTTTGTTCTGCACGTTCAAGTTTCGCTGTAATTTACACCCTTAAAAAATTAAGGGTGTAATAAAATGTGGACAAAGTCGGCGACGAGGTATGACCGTAATACAATATGAAAAACTAGCTTGACAAGATATGAGTAGATATTGTAGCATGATAAATATGCTAATTTAGGGCCAATTATAACCTGTTCCTTGCTAATTTAGGACAAAATTGACCACAGCCTATGAACATTTAGGAAAAGTTTCCTCATTAATTTAGTAGGAATGAAAGTCCAAACTTACCTTCAGCGAAGTTTACCAAAGAATGAACTTTCCGGAGAGGAGCCGCTCTTCATATAAACGGCAGAACAGCGCCACTAAAAGATAGCGGCCGGAAATATATTGCGTCCGTAGTGGTTTAGGCACTACCATTGAAAATGAATGGGAAACGGTTTAGGGCCGTTTAGCAAATGGAAGATATGTGATTGAAAGGAGACCACAGACGAAGCCCAAAACCCCCCCCCCCCCCACACAGAGGGGGAGAACCAACCCCCGGCGGGGTAAATAAAAGAAAAAATATTAAAAAAAAAAAAAAAAAAAAAAAAAATTTTAAAAAAAAATTTTTGTTTTTTTTGTTTGATATAAAAAAGAAAAATTTTTTTGGAGAATTCAGAAAAAAAAAATTTATTTTTTTTTTGTTTTGGGTTTTTTTAATAGAGTTTTTATAGAATATTCTAAATTTCAAGTGGCAGAAATGAACAGGGAAAGGATAACTAAAACACCTGATTCTACTACAAATACTAAAATAGGAGGGGGGGGGGGAAAAAAAAAATGGGGGGATAAAAAAAGAAAGAGGGAATATAAAAATTAAAAAAGGAAAAAAGAAGGGAAAAAAAAAAGGGGGGGGAAAAAATAGGGGGAAGGGGTATTAGGAGTGTTAACATTCAACTTGAGTCTTTAGATATTGTTTTCAACTCAGGACTCTGCTGCCTTTACTTGGCTTTTGAGAAGACATAAATGTTGACAACAGTATGGACCAAAGTGGGAAATTCAATTTTATTTAAACACAAACACACAAAACATTAAAACTCAGTGCAACATTAAATCTCAAAAGTATGTACAACAGCGCAACATTAAAACTCAGTGCAATATTAAATCTCAAATTAAATCTAAATTAAACGTGTGTGCAGGAGAGGAGCATTAAATCTTCAACTATGAACACTAGTGCAAAAATAAATCTAAAAGTATGAACAATAGTGCAACATTAAATCTAAAAGTATGAACAATAGTGCAACATTAAATCTAAAAGTATGAACAATAGTGCAAAATTAAATCCAAAAGTATGAACAATAGTGCAACATTAAATCTAAAAGTATGAACAACAGTGCAGCATTAAATCTAAAAGTATGAACCATAGTGCAACATTAAATCTAAAAGTATGAACCATAGTGCAACATTAAATCTAAAACTATGTAAAGTAGAGAAATATTAAATCTCAATGTATGAACAGTAGTGCAAAAATAAATCTCAAAGTATGAACAGTAGTAAAAAAATAAATCTCAAAAATATGTGCAGGAGTGCAACATTAAATCTAAAACTATGAACAGTAGTGCAAAAATATATCTCAAAAGTGTGTGCAGGAGTGCAACATTAAATTTAAAACTATGTAAAGTAATGCAAAATTTAATCTCACGCTATGAACCATAGTGCAAAATTAAATCTCAAAAGTATGTGCAGGAGTGGAACATAAAATATAAAACTATGTACAGTAGTGCAACATTAAAACTCAAACGTATGTGTACGAGTGGAACATTAAATCTCACACTATGAACAATAGTGTGAGATTTACAGGAATTCAACATCACATTTCAGAACTATTTACAGGAATTCAAAATTACATTTCAGAACTATTTACAAGAATAAAACATTACATTTCAGAACTATTTACAGGAATTCAACATCACATTTCAGAACTATTTACAGGAATTCAAAATTACATTTCAGAACTATTTACAAGAATAAAACATTACATTTCAGAACTATTTACAGGAATTCAACATTATGTTTCAGAACTCTGTACAGTAGTGCAGCATTACATTTCATAACTGTACAGTCGTGCAACATGCATTCATGGCACCCGCCCTTCGTGTAAACGGCAGAACAGCGCCACCGGATGATAGCGGCCGGAAATATATTGCGTCCGTAGTGGTTTAGGCACTACCATTGAAAATGAATGGGAAACGGTTTAGGGCCCTTTAGCTAAAAACCTCTCGACGCTCGCGCGGGCAGACCTGGGTTCGATTCCCAGCCAATGCAGAGAGTGTCTTTGCTTTTGATCACTAATGCTTATTTCTCATTGCTTGCAGTCGCCCCCGACTCCAACCACCGATATGTTTCTGAGTGTACATCCAGATGTGAATGTACACAAAGAAGCATCTGGTTAACAACTGTTATTGTTCCTGCCACAAACCCAGGTCTTAGTTACTCAGAGGTAGTGACAAGACTCAGCTAAACGCCTACAACGAGACTGACAACCACATCTAGTGAAAACACTCTTGTCTGTATATAAGGGAACAAGGGCATTCTTTGGTAGTACCACCACAGCAATAGTTCCTGTATGCAGGGCCAGCAGCAATTCTGGGGCCTCACCTTTGTGTTTCTGTAGTGTAGTGGTTATCACGTTCGCTTCACACGCGAAAGGTCCCCAGTTCGAAACTGGGCAGGAACATCTTCTTGATTAAACCTAGCACATTGAGCTTAGACTCTTTAATGAGATCTCTTTTGCAGCTTCTACTGACCAAATTGGACAATCTTACTCAAGTAAAGAACATCCTGCAGAAATCACTTGTTCCACAACAAAGTAAATCAGGATTGTTCCTGTCATTTTATTTTCATCTTTGACACAGTTTTCTTCATTTGTAACCCAGTATCTCACGAGCCCACCCTCACACAACGCAAACATCGAGCACAAGGAATCCTCGACCTAACATAATGTATTCAATACTTCATACAGACAGACGCACTGAATATCTCCTTTATGTCTCTGCATAATGGCAAAAGGGGTAACTTGGTAAGCACCTTAAAGAATAACACCAGTATCCTAAAGCCAACAGGAAGAAACTTCTTACCAGAAGGCACAGAGACTCCTGTCGCCGTAGGAGTTCGATATTTGAGCAGAAGCCTCATTTTTTTATTCATTTAAAAGGAGGAGGAAGAAGTCCAAGAGGTGAAGGATATGTTTGAGAAGGAGAAGCCAGAAAATGTAAAAAGCATTTCTGTAGTGTAGTGGTTATCACGTTTGCCTAACACGCAAAAGGTCCCTGGTTCAAAACCAGGCAGAAACATCTTAAGTCCACAAAAGCTTTTGTTCAATGCAGCTCTAATCCTTGCATAGCAGCAAGCTTGACGCCCCACCACGGTCGTTCAGGCAAATGAGCAATTGTCATACAAACTAATCTCACTAAATTGCCCACATACAAGCTAACAGCATTGATTCACTGCCTGCACACCGTCTCACCAGGAATGGAGGACAAGACCACTCCTACCAGAGGGCATGGAGACTCTAGTCACTTTTATAAGGTGACACTGGATTTTTGCTTACTAACGTCCCTGAGCAGAAATAAACCAGTCAGTCATTGTCAATCTTGTCTCCTCTCAATATAAAACTTTCACCAGCTAAGTGAATTTCAGTCAGGTCAAAGGTTTAAATGTCAAACTAATAGTCCATACCTGCTTTAGCAATAAGGACATCTTATTTGCCATGCATGTGTTAGGAAACATCAGCCACATTTCTGATTGACCTCCTCTCTTCTCCTCTCTCCTCTTCTCTTCTCTTCTCCTCCCCTACCTATTCTATCCTCTACCTATTCTATCCTCTACCTATTCTATCCTCTACCTGTTCTATCCTCTACCTGTTCTATCCTCTACCTGTTCTATCCTCTACCTGTTCTATCCTCTACCTGTTCTATCCTCTACCTGTCCTCCCTCTCCTCCTCTCTCTCTACCCATCTGTCCATCATCAGGAGGGTCCCCCTACATGAGCCTGGTCCTGCTCAAGGTTTCTTCCTGTTAAAGGGGAGTTTTTCCTTGTCACTGTTGCTTGTCTGGGGTTAGGCCCTGGGATTCTGTAAAGCGCCTTGAAACAATTTTTGATTGTAAAAGACGCTGTATAAATAAAGATTGATTGATTGATTAATATTAAGTGTTTTGTTCAATAATCATTTAAATTAAGGCATCAAAAAGGTATAGGTAGCAGATATGTGCTAAAACATTGACAGAACATCTAAAACAAGGCAAGCTCTCCAATTATCTCAGAAATAAAGTTGAATTTAGCTGAAATGTGTATTTATTATGAACAAGAGACCATGTGCATCTAAACTGTTGAACTAAGTGTGTTTGCTGGTATTTCATTCCCTACTTTATGGTGCAAACTGCCACAGAATTCCTACAGATAGAAACACACATTTGTTGCTCTGTTGAAAATAAAGAACACAAGTTAAAACTGGCAACCGTGTTTTCTTCCAGAACTCCAGACTCTTTATTTTTGAATAATATATGAAAGTAAAGGAGATCACGGAGAGATGATGCACTTGTGACAACTCTTTATTGTAAGTGTGCACATTTGTGTTGATAAATGTGTGTTTTCACAACGTCAGGTGACCTTGGACCACCTTGACATATGATTGATCCACCTGTAGACACGCCCCTTTGCTTTGATGTAGATGTTTAATGACATGCCCTTTGAATCAAAAACAAAGGTGACAACATAAAGACCTAAAGCTATATATATTGTCCCAAAACCAATAATAGTGCTACTACAGTACACACAATACAGTTTGACACTAACAAGACACACTGAAGTTATTGAGATGAAGCTGAAGATGAAGCAACAACAGGAGGAGCACAAAGAAGCCCTGAGCTCTGTGACAGAGCTTCAGGAAGAAGTGGCTCGTCTGAAGAACCTGCTGGCTGAAAAGGAGGAAAAAATAAAGCATGAAAATAAAAAGCGGCTGAAGAGAACGGAAGCTCAAGTGGAGACCCTCACCCTGATGGCCAGCACCGAGGATGAACTTGAGCAGACCAACCAGAGGATTGAAGAGTTGGAGAAGAAGCTGCTCCAAGGAGCCCACGGCAGCCATCAGGGTCCTGAGGGCAGAGACCACCTGGGAGGACAAGTGTCTGAGGACATGAGGAGACAAGAGGACCTTCTCCAAGAGGAAAGAGGCTCAGAAGCTGCAGCTGGAGGAAGAAAAGCAGCAGCTGGAAGAGCAGACCAGGGAGAGACTCCTCAGGATGGAGGAAGACTTCCAGAAGAAGCTCTGGGAGATGGAGGAGAGGAAGAAGCCAGAGCAGATGGAGCGGGAGGAGATCCTGAGACGGCAGCTCCAGGATAAAGAAGAGAGCTTCCAAAGGCAGCTGTCCATGCTGTATGAGCGATGGGAGTCCAGAAGTCAGGACTGGCACAAGCAGCAGGTGGAGCTGATGGAAAGAGTGCAGAGACAGGAGAACCTGCACAAGCAGCAAATGGAGGCCAGCAAGAAGGAAGCACAGCGCCTCAAGGAGGAAATCCAGCAGCTTCAGGTGAGAAGATGCAGATCTGCTCTGTTGGTGCGTCAACAAGACTTTAAATGTGTGCATGTGGAAACTAAAACTCATTTCTCTTTTCAACAGCTGGAAGCTGAAAGGAAGAAGCAGAAGAAAGGATTCAGGAAGAGGATCAAGAACTTTTGGAAAAAGTGGAATCCTTTCTTCAGCTGCTGTTCCAGCCATTCCACTGAGTGACCTCCTCCACTCCAGCCCTCCTCTTTGGTTTGAAGCTTTCAAATGAAATACGTGTGTCAAATAAACTTTCCTCACTGACTCTGTGGCTCTGTCCAGTGGTTCAACTGTGGTATCCTTTAACTCACACATTCAAATAGTCTGTAGAAGTGCCTTTGTTCACCTGAGGAACATCACAAGGATCAGAAAGCTACTGACGCGGCATGATGCTGAAAAGTTAGTCCATGCATTTGTTACCTCCAGGCTGGACTATTGTAATTCTTTACTATCAGGGTGTCCAAACAACTCTTTAAGAAGCCTCCAGGTGATCCAAAATGCTGCAGCCAGAGTTCTGACAGGTATTGACCAAAGAGATCACATAACTCCTGTACTGGCGTCTCTTCATTGGCTGCCCGTTAAATTTAGAATCATTTTTAAAACCCTCCTCTTGACCTACAAGGTCCTGAGAGGCCTAGCTCCATCCTACCTGGAGGAGCTAGTGACACCTTACCAGCCCAATAGACCGCTCCGCTCTCAGAACGCTGGTCTACTTGTGGTTCCCAGAGTCTTTAGGAGTAGATTGGGGGGCCGAGCATTTAGCTAGCAGGCCCCCCTGCTATGGAACCAGCTCCCTGTCCAGGTACGGGAGGCTGACTCCATCTCTACTTTTAAAATGAGGCTTAAAACCTACCTCTTTGAAAAAGCTTATTGTTACTAACCTTGTAGTTCAGTTACTATCATAGACAGACTAATGATCATACTTAGGGGGTCGTCTAATCACTAGGTTAAGAGAGTATACTATTTCATATAAACTTGTACAAGATGGTCACTTCAAGAACAACTCAGGATTAGAAAAATAAAGAGCGGGTAGAGGAAAAGGAATCAACAGTTAAACCCCACCTTCCTTCAGGAAGTGGAAATCTAGAAAGCCGTGATCAAATCCAACAAAGGTATGTCTGTGTTCCTGAGCATCTTGATCGATACTTAATCGATAGAAGATTAGATTCAATAAAATAACCAACCACCCCGGGGGACAAGGGGCCAGATGTTGAAACAAAGTTTAGAGGAAAATATCTTCATTCTGGAATAAATTCACAAGGCAGTGATGGTCCAGTTGAGTTTAGCAAATACAGTATTTTATAGTGAATTCTAAGTGATCCTAAATTGTTGGTAAATGTATGTAAATGTAATGTTGTTTGTCGTGAGTGTGTGTGTCTCCTAAAGTAGCCGTGTTCATGAGCACATGTCTGCTAGAATACTGTTGACTGTCAGCAGTCACACATCCAGGGTTCATTTAAATACATGCAATTCGACGTGTGTCCACTAGAGGGGCCGCTTTGGAAAAGACAACGGTATCTACAGTGTTACAGGATTAAAAGAAAAATAAAAGGTTTAATGAAGCATTGAGGGTTTATTTCTTTAATTATTTTGTAGAATTACATATTTCTCATTAAAAGATTCTGAACATTCAGGAGAATGTCATTAGATTGATTGAAAAATGTAAAGTTACATGTTAAAACAAACAGCCATTCTATTAGAGTCTAATGGAATGAATTTTAAAAAAATCAAAAAAGTGAGATATGTTGCATGGATTTGTACTCTATATTAACATTGTGTGGAACATGAACTACTAAATCTGAACAGGACGTACATGATGCCTTATTAACCTGTATGTTAAGAGTGAATTTACCTCTATTCACAAAGAATACCCCGGCTTTAATAGTCCTAGAAAGCACTTTCCCATACCTGCACAAAGTTTTCTCAAAAAGCCCCTCCCCACTTTCTTCTGGAGCACAACGGTTCTTCTACTGGTGTCCCACTGCAACTGCATTCAACCCCGACAGACACTCTCAGGTAAAACAGATATCAGCTTTTAAAATACTTGTAAATTTGAAGAGTTGGTGATATAAGCACCTGCTGCAATACTGTGATTTTGAAGAGGAAACTAATGGAAAGAGGTTGAAAAGGATGAATAATGATCACCAGTAGAGGTGATGAGGTTCGTTCCAGGACTACAGATGTTTTTTCATTGTCACAACTGGATTGCTAGCCAACCTTACAATCCAAAAACTCGGCTGTGATTCATATGTGATCAGGGCAACCTGAAAGCCCAGTTTCTCGTACAGATTCACAGCAGGGGTTTGACTGGCACTTGTGCGTATCACTAACTCAGTGATTCCTCGTTCTTTACAGAAATCGATCACAGTCTGGGTCAGTCTGGAGCCCAGGCCCATCCGCCTGAATGATGGTGAGACACGTAGCCTGAAGAGCTCCGCTTGTTTCTCTTCTCCGTTTTGATTGGACAAGACAGCCACCGTCCCGACTACCTGGGATGTTCCGTCGACTTCAGCTTCCGCCACCCAGAAAAAGTCTCCCGGTCTGCTCAGATAGCTCCTGGTGATGTCCTGCATGTCGGTCTGCAGGTTGGCTCGGACGTAGCTGGAATATAACTCGTGACAGCAGTAGTAGATGAGACCCACCCAGATCCCTGGCAACAGCAGAGCCCCCACCATGGAGCCCAGGAGGAAACCAGCAGCGCTCAGAGTCCCAGTGATGAAAATATAGAGGGGACTGGTCATGGCGTTGACGAAACATGGATAAATGTTCCCAAGGGTGCCTGTGCTGAACAGGCTGCAAACTGCATCTTTGTCCGATGGTCGATAGTTTCGGATCACCGGCTGCATGATGGAACTGAAGGGGGGGTCACATATAAATACCAAGAAAAAGAAAAAAGAATTTAGAACTGTTGTTACATTACCTTCAGATATATAGATCTACTTCTATCATCAGCATGAATCATCAAGAGAATCTAGAAAAGACAGTCTTTTCTTTCTTCTTTTAAAAGGTCTCCAAACTACCTGGTGTACATATTCTTGGACTGCTGGAGGTGCAGCCACAAAGATATGCGGATACAGGAAGAATAAATAAAGGCTTGGCATAATATCACCTCAGGAATTTCATTTGAAACAATCTGACTTTGAGATAAATGCTGATCACGGCACTACTGATATGTCTGAACAAACACCTTTACCTACCTTGGTGCCACGAAGAAGAACCACAAACTCTACAGAAGGAGATTTTTGAGAAGGTCTTGCTCCTGTTTTCAGAGTTTGCAACGATCAGCACTTGATTTCTTTACACACGTCTGGCAACTCTCCAAGATCGGATCAACTTACTCTTAGGAAACACCCACAACGCAAGTCATCTACAAACCAAAACAGAATGGGAGGTTGGACGTTGGCCTATAGTTATCTAGGTCAGTCAGAAAGGTCCAACCCACACCTTCAGGATGTGAAGGATGGAGCCAGTTTTCATAGGGATCCTGGGTACTGAACCAGACAATATTGATGCATTGACAATTTCTGTAATGTGACAGCAAACAGAGGGGAGGCAGGCCTTGACCAGAGCCGTGGGCATGGGATCCAGGGAAGAAGTGGAGGACTTGGCCTTGGTAACCAACTGAGTTATTTGAGGAGTGTTTACTGGGCCAAAATCCTGGTCGGAATCCAGATGCAAAGATGGGAACAAGGTTTTATTCAGTCAGGATCAACATATATGAGAAAAGGAGGCTGGAAAAATATGAAATTGTTGTTATTTGTAGCTGAGAATGCTACAATTTTAATGGTCCGGCCCACTTGACATCTACCTAGTTGGTATGTGGCCTGCTGTACTGGAGTTAACGGAGTCGGAGCGGATGCGGAGGAGGGCGGTGGGCGTTCAAGAGTGAGTACATGGAGGACAGTGAACTGTTGGAGGAGTACTGCTCCGGACTGCCCCAGGTGTCAGTAGAGACCAACGCCCAGCCATCCACATCCACGATTTAATTTTCATGTTCTTTTTATTAAATGTACTTTTGAATCTTTTTACACAGCTGTTTTAAACATCTACTGGATGATCTACTGGATACTGTGAATGTTAGGAATCCAGTTAATCTGGATCCCTCCTACTGCACCAATTGGTGTAACTGGGGACTTTTTGGGAATGACTTTTGACCCTCCAGTTAGGTAACTTGTGGGGGTCATGAGTTGGGTCCAGCCGATCCTCCTCATGATCCCTCTGGTTGCGCCAGTTGTCATACTTGTTTTCCTGGTCACAACTTTTTCTTTTGACCCGCCAGTTCATTGTCGAGAAGAAATGTGATCCTTCCAACTGATCCTCCTCAGGATCTCTTCTGCTGCGCCAGTTGGAGTCGTTGGAGGAGTCTTTCTCATGACCCTCTCTTTTGATGCACCAGTTCAGGGGCCGGATGTGGTCAGCATCCTTGTCCTGTTGATCCTCCTGGGGATCTCTCCTGGTACGCCAGTTGGAGTTGTTGTCGGAGTCTTTGTCACGACCCTTGCTTCTGATGCTCCAGTTCAGGGGCCCGGATATGGTCAGCATAATCATCCTGTTGATCCTCCTCATGATCTCTTCTGTTGCGCCAGTTGAATTTGCTGGAGGATTCCTTGACACCTGTAGACTTTCCTTGACACCGTCTCCAGGCATTTTCTGACTTCTGTAGCGTTCCAAAGGAATGTTGAGTGATGTTCCATGTTATTGTGTTGAATTGAAGTTGTGGCTCCAGATAATTTTCAAATGAAATATTCGTATGTTACCAAATGTGTTTCAATAGTAGGATATATAAATATATTCATGCTTGCCTTTAATAATATAAATAAACCTCAAAGAACAAAGCAATGACATTAAAAATAACTTAAGCTTTGATCCTTTATCTTGTGTTAAACACAGCTGAAATGATGCTGTATCTTTGTGTACATTCACATCTGGATGTACACTTGGAAACATATAGGTGGTTGTAGTCAGGGCGACTGCAAGCAATCTTAATTTTTTCCTCGACATCTATAAAGAGAAACTCTGTATTTCCATCCATCTTTCCCACTTATCTGGGGTCGGGTCGCGGGGGCAGCAGCCTCAGCAGGGCAACCCAGACTTCCCTCTCTCCAGCTACTTTGTCCAGCTGCTCCGGGGGGATCCCCAGGCGTTAACAGGCCAGCCGAGAGACATAGTCAAAGTAGGCCTCCTACCGGTGGGACGTGCCCTGAACACTTCACCCGGGAGGCGCCCAGGAGGCATCCGAACTAGATGTCCAAGCCACCTCCTCTGGCTCCTCTCGACGTGGAGGAGTAGCGGCTCTACTCCGAGGTCCTCCCGGATGGCAGAGCTTCTCACCCTATCTGTAAGGGAGAGCTGCTTGTACCAGTAATCTTGTTCTTTCGGTATTGACCCAAACATGTCACGTCGAAGACTAGGGTTCGATTCCCCGACGGGGAGCTTTCTTTCTGCTCATAATCATCTGCTCCTTTTTCTGATCACATTGGGAGTGGCTGGGATTCCGTGCCGCGTGTGTTGGTGTGCCAAATGGGTCACTACCAAAAGACCTCTGTCCCTGTCAGTCATCCTGGCTTCCGTGCTGCCTTTTTCCCCGACAGTCGGCCTGTGGGTATAACGTTGAGTTACGGGGCGTTGAAATGGGCAGTGTGTTGAAGCCGGTTAATCAAGTTTACCTCGTGTCTAACCTTGTTGCCGGTTGTTTCCCCGTCGCCGTCAGCTCTGGTCTGCCCATCCACAGGGTCGACTTGCTGCTGGGAAATGACGTTGAGTTGGATGTTGGTAGAGTGACCCCCTCCCTTGAAGTACTGGACTCTGAGAAAGTAAATTTGTAAAGTAAAATTGAGAAAGTAAATGTGCAACCTGCCTTGTTAATGCCTAATATGAATACATATAAAACAATTCTACATTGCAATTCACACAAATATTCATTGTACTACCATGGATTTTTATACTACCATGGGCTCGTCCGGGATATGAACCCGGGACCTCTTGCACCCAAAGCAAGAATCATACCCCTAGACCAACGAGCCACGTGTTGCTCTTTGAGAGCTTCTTCTGGAACTCTTCCTTCATTCTGAGGAGTCTCTC